>OY856188.1:50439736-50768495 GCA_963693315.1 Diogma glabrata
CTTGTCAAGGTGAAACCCACTCGTCAAGGTCAACCATATGTTTTTTCAAAATTTCCACCCTCAACCCCTCCAAATAACATTTTAAATGATGAGCCGACCGCTATAGTGTTCGTTCAACCTTTATATCATTTCGTATAACCGTGAATTTTTAAAAATTCAAGAGGGGGAGGAGGTTTCACAAAAAATTCACGTTTTGGTATAATAACTCAAAAACTAAGCAGTCGAAAATTTATTGATTTTTTTTTAAATATTTCAATCTTTTTCGATTTTTCTAAATCATATTCGATTCCATAAAAAAAACTTTGGTTTTGCTATCTCCTAATCTATAAAATACGGATAAAAAATATTTGCAATTTTTTGGTTTTCAGTAGGCGTGAATAAATACATTTTATAACTGTAGAAAATTTCAAGTTGATAGCACTTATAGTTTGTGAGAAAATCAATTATGTAGAAATTCGGACAGACACCTAAGTTTTACCAATACGTTACAGTTTTTACTTTTTCAAAGTACGGATTCCTAAAAATGATGACGCTGTCTTGGGAGGCAGAATTATTCTGATTCTTCCAAAAACCTTTTATACTAAGTTTCATCTTATAAATTTCTATTATTTATTAAGGCTTATCAAAAATACTAATTGTAGGCTGTAGTTTAAATAAACTAAAAATATATAAAGAAAATTAACTGGTCTCTTTTTATCTCTCTTCCTGGACTGCAACTCTGGGCAGTTACAGCTCTTCACTACTACTCCTTTGATTGCTATAGCTGTTTCAAGCTTATTTTTTATTTCTTAAACCATAAGCTCACTAAGTTAAACCATTTTTGCAAATTATAATTCCACCGCTGTCACCGAATTACGGTTTTATTATGGTAATATTTTTATGTATGTAGTAAAATAAAAATGAAATAAATTATAAAATAAAGACAAGATTTTGATTTACTGAGCTTCTTCTCTTTAAGGTAACTAGATACGAATTAATCTCAGTCAATTTTGTATGTATGTATTGCATATGTGATGAAAATATAATTTAGCTTTCATCTGAGGAAGGCAAGTATAAATTAAGAATTAAGGTTATTGACGTGGAAATGAAAACAGTTGCTAGAACTTTATACAAAAAATGCTAGAGCAAACAATTTCGAACATAACGTAGCGATTTTTTTAAATAATGCAAATAATTGTAATTAAACTGTCTTTCAAAGCCGAAGACACGCGAACTATAAACAATTTTTTTATCTTGCGTGTCCTTAATTTTGATTTAAATTAAATCAGTAAATTAATTTTATAACACAAATCATTCAACAAACAAAAATCTTTATGATATTTTGTTTGGAATTGTTTAATTTAATAATTCAAATAAAATGTTGTATGTACATTGTACATACTATGCGCTAACTATATAATTCCGTATTTGGTAAATTCACTACATATGAAACGAAAGCTATAGTGACTTCTATGAAATTGGATATTCATTAATTTTTTTTTCCAAGAACTTTCAAGCGAGTGGTAAGTGGAGAACGTTTTTTTTTCTCGGTCGAGTAGGGAAAGGAAGATTACAAGTTTTCTTATAATTTTTATATTCTGGCGAAAAAACTTACAACTAATGCTAATATTATAGTGATATTATCCGAGGTAGATTGAAAAATTAAGTTCATCCATTAAAAAAGAATCTGGGTGAATTCGTAGCATAGGTGACACCGGTGGGGTGCTGAGTTTTCAAAATTGATTAAAAGTTTCAGATCCTAAGAAATAACTACAATAAAGAAAATAATCGATAGCTTAAAACAAATTTGTAGGACGGCATCGAGATTATATAGAAGGGGCATCAGGTTACCGATTCCACCAATTCCATCTATGTGTCAAGATTGACGCGAAACATTGGCAGTCTTAATATCATCACATTGAACACAGGACTCAGGAGTACAATTATTCGTACAAATGTAATAAAAGACAAGAACAACTAGCAATGAAACATCAAAAGCTGCCAGTACTAAAAGGAAAATAATCACCAACATAGAGATCGGGAGCAATCACTTTCAGTATAAAAAAGATGTAGCAGATATTGTGAAGGAAGTCATCTTTGTAAAAGCTTACGGCAACATCAAGTTATTACCTGTAAAATTGGTGAATGGTAATCAACAACTGGACGAAGCTGTTATGAGGGGCGAATTTTTTGATAAAAATCGGTAGACGGTTTTTTGGACTGGTTACCGAGACTGTAAATATTTGCAGCCAACCGACACGACGAAAAACATGAAAAAGGAAGTCCGTAAAGCCAGAATAGAAAAAGTCTAAATAAGATCAGTTGTTATATTCAAAATATCAGTAATGCACATGAAAGCTCTCAGACAAAAAGAAAAGATTAACAATTAGAAGTATAACCTCAGTATAGTGAATTTAAGCAGACGAATAGTAACAACTAACTTAATTTACAATAGTTACGGAGTTGTTACCCCACCGTGTGGGGTAAGTAAAAAAGTTGGTAAGTTTAGGTTCGGTGTTGACTATAGGAAGATAAATTAAATGCGGTAACGAAAAAGGATAACACCTGATTCCCACAGTCTAAGATTAATGACGCCGGAAACATTATAGGGTGTAAAATTGCTCTCAATATTGGGTCTAAGGAAGTCGGGACTACATTCAATTTTGGTAACGAGTTATGGCAGTTCAACGTAAAAGTTCAAATGCGGAACGCTCTCGAAGCTTAATAATTGACTGTTTGATAAAAGATTTAATTATGAAGACATTTGTAGTTAAGGGCCTTAGGTTACGTTAAAATGTCGTCCTGAGGACGAGACATTGATAAAATTGCGGTCCGTAGCTATAACATATAGAGCTTTTCAAAAAGCAGCAATTGTCCGTGATGTTCATCTCGCAAAGTTCAGGCAGATCATTTAAGATGCGTGACATTTTTCGATAAGAGATTCCAGATAGTTCCAGGCCAACTTTTGACGTAATGATGCTCGACTGTAGAACCTTGATAGCAACCTGACTGTCCGTAAAATGTCGATGTCCCCTACAGTCAACAGCTTCTTATATAGCTGCAGGTTCAGCCTTTGATGTGATCAGGCAGGCAAAAAGAGAAAATATGGTTTCGGAATGGAAAAATCTAAGCCCAAAGGAATATCCCTGCTGACCGGAATTGAGGAGTGCCCTATATTACTGCAACCCCTATTCTGATAGATTTCAGCGCAATTAACGTGCTAGCGGCTATCTGGTTCGCTAAGATGTCGATAGGAATTTCCAGGAATGTGGTGGGTTTCTCTACAGCTCCAGTAATGTGGTGGAACCCGGTTCATTGTGCATTCACAATGAACCGGGTATCTGAAGATCAACCCTTCTGATTTATCATTTTGTTTAGTGTTGACCTATCGAGCTATATATCTAGTGGACAACGTAAGCCGCAAGTACCCATCGTCGTCTAATTGCTCTTATCGACGCGTAAAGCTTTCATCCGACTTTCAAGAACGTTGGGTTTACTTTTTAGTTTACTGTAAAGAATTAAGAGGAAAATCTTACCCTTTCCCGTGGAAAACTCAGGCTGACTCCGTTGAGAGTTCGGGGAGCATATTTAGGTGGTTTGCTACATAGAGAAGAGAACAATTTTTTAGGTTTAACACCGAGTTCATAGTTATAGGTTCATTTAGCAAGAATTTAAAGAGTCCTTTGAAAAAAATCTCTAAGAGTACCAGTACAGTCGGCGAAAACGGTGCCTGTTTCTTGTGTCCTAGTTGTTGCTACAGCTAGGCTGTTTTGAAGACTCGATTTCCAATTCAAATTGCAGATATCAATGATCAAAAAGGAGTGTTTTTCAGAAACAGCTCAGTTAAGTACTCTGTTTGACATGAAGTTGGAGACAATAGTGATATTCAATACTTCTTGCCTGTTTGTTACAGGTTATATGGTGGGTTTACTACCCACATTACATATGTATACAAATTTGTGGTAACATGTAGAAGAAACTCACCTTGTACATCGGCGTCACTGCTATGAGTGCTATCCCAGATCGTATGGTGTCCGTTTCCATCACATTCAATTATAACTCCGTTTTTTCGCCTATAGGCATCCGTAAACAAAGAGAGTACTTACCATATCAGGCCTTATAATTCTGTCATACGATAAGTAAGCTTCAATGAGCCAGAAGTTCTGGTTATTAAATTCCAGGTCCACCGATCTTGTATCTGAATCGAGTTGACCTGTAAGTAGAAAATGTTTAGTTTACTTTTAACAAGAATACAGCAAAAAGTAACTTTACCTTTACCTTTGAGTCTTTATCTATGAGTTATGAGTTTAAATATCCGGTAATGCAGGTCTCAGATTTTGTTGATTTGAGCAGAAGAGCAGCAGTCGTTGCATTACAGTGGTGGAGATTAACTTAGAGAAAATGTAGCATGTTCTGTTCCCTCCACCTCCACAAACGCGACATCCCACAATAATCATACAGATTATCATACATACATTGGCAGATCCTCATCGATAAAGATAGCTCAGTAGCCGCGGTGCAAACTTCACTATCTGTAACATTATTTGAGACTGAATAGTATTTATTAGTCGCGCAGAATACCAACCGATATGGCGCGACAATTTTCGACCACTGATAGGTGGAATTAAATAAAAAAATAATTAAAAAAACGGAAACAACAGACATGTGGCATGGATGAGAAATTGAATGCTGTTGGAAATATTTTTGGCTAAAACCGTCTGTAAAACAACACAATTAGGATTAACATTTCTCTCTATTTTTGATAGATCAGTAGTTAATGAGAACACGACAACAGTGGCACCAATACAGAATATTGTTGGTATCGGTTTACGGTTACTTGGTGATCTCCAAGTGTGGAACACTTTCAGCAGAATTGTTATTCTCACAGTAGTATGTCAAAAAAATCAAAATTTGTGGAGCAAAAATGCGATAGGAAGTCTAACAATCAGGATTAGAAAACGACCGTGATTTAAGGTAAACGTTGGCATATAAAGGAGAAATTAATTCCGTAAACCAGGAACGGGTTAACCTACTTTAGTAACCGAAGCAATCAAAATAAAATTAATCATTTTTTTTGATTTTTTAATAAATTTATTTATATAATAAAATTTTTTAATTTTCTGTTCTTCCTTTATTTATAAAATAATAAGTATTATTTTTTTTGTTTTTTAAATACATTAATCATATTTTTTTTTTCGTGTTTTATACATTAATTAAAATTAAACTTATATAATTAAAAAATATAAAACATATTAAATAGCAAATATATTGAAATTTTTAAATTACATTTGATTGTAATGGATGACGATGATAAATTAACTAAATTATAATAAAATGTTGGTAATTAACTAAATTATAACTTAACGAAAAAATATGTATATGTAGAAGAAATAAAACAATTTTCAATTTTAATTTTATTAATATTGAAAATTGTTTGGCCCCTTTTTTTGTTTTAAATAAATATTTTCGACATTCATGCTTTAGACGATGTGATTTATGTTTATACTTTTTATATAATGCAACATGATTATTACTTCGGTAAAGCAATTAGTTTTGTAATTTTTTTATAACTTATAAAATTATATTTAAAGTAGTGTCGGAAAGGCGTTTGAATTTGATAATTTACGAACGTGGGAATTATAATGGAATAAAGGTTAAGTGTAATAAGGAAACTTTGGTGAAACTGTTTTCATAGCATGACATTCTCAAAAACAGTTGTATCACTTATTATTCAACTAGTTATCACCTTAGAAATCTACCAAATATTTGTGTTACTTGTAGATTTTTTGAATAGAACAAACATGCAATTTAATAAATTTGAGATTCGACGTTAAACGAAAATTGAATCAAATTCCTTCTTTGATTTAAAAATAATATCTTGTTTTTTTAAATTATGTAATATAATTATCCTATTTAAAACTTTTAAAAAAAATCAGAAAAATTGTTTAGAATTTTGCTTGTGAAAAAAACCATAATTTTTTTTAGAAAAAGAATCTTTGGCACAAATACAAAAACAAAGCATATTACAATTAGATTTTTTTCTTTTCATTATTTCGATATGAAACCGGAACACAACGTACATTCGAATTTAGTATAAAGTGATAATAAATAAAATTTTTAACGAACCAATGAAATTATGTTTCTAAGGATAGCAGTCTGAAATGGTTATGTATACTTTTACATAAGATATATATGTAATGTAAACGGTAAAATCACAATATGTTTTATAATAAAACAAAAATTATATTAATAAGGAGGAGGTTGATGGGAATATTGTTGTCCCATCATATTTTGTTGATTAGGCATTTGTCTTTGCAATTGTGCAACTAAGGCAGGTGTTTGCTGTTGTCCCAAGCCTTGACCTTGATTTTGACCCATACCTTGGTTATTTTGTTGTTGTTGCTGTTGTTGCAAAAGCATTTGCTGTCTTATTCTTTGTTGATTTAATTGAAATTGTTGTTGGCTTTGGGCAACTGCAGATACTGGTTTACCACCCGGTTGTGGTCCTCGAGGATAAGGTGGTGCTGCACCTTGACCACCCATATTATTCATTGTTACATTAGGTGCCTGTTGCATATATTGGTTACGATTAACTTGCATCGCACGTTGTTGTTGTGCTGCTAAAAATTCCGCCTGTGTATTCCGTTGCGCACTCATCTGATCGAAATTGTTCATGAGATTTTGTTGCGGGTTCTGTTGATTCATACCTTGATTACCATAGTTACCAAAATTTTGGTTCATGCCTTGATATTGTTGTTGCTGTTGATTTGCATACATATTTTGCTGAGCGTTTGATTGTATTCCTTGCATACCAACATTACCACCAGAGCCCATCCCTTGACCAACCATTCCTGCACCCTGTGACATCATTCCACCACCTTGTCCCATTGATTGAGATTGAACCATTCCGCCTGGTCGACCTTGACCCATCATTCCAGTACCAGCATTTGCAAGCATACCATTATTTTGAACCATCATAGTTTGCTGATTTTGTTGATTTTGTACTAACATATTTTGACCGATTTGTCCTACCTGCTGTTGCTGACTTAGCATAGCATTTGAATTCATAGATTGTTGCCCTGCCATACCTTGCCCACCCTGTCCCATTCCACCCATACCGCCCATTCCTCCGACCATGTTATTTTGTCCGGCACCCATTTGGCCAGGAACACCACCCATACCGGTTCTTAAAGGATTTCTCATATACTGTTGTTGCTGCTGCTGTTGTCGCTGTTGTTGTTGAACATTAAAAACGCCGGGTTTTCCTTGATTCCCAGGTATTATCGGCACTCGCTGTCGTAACATATTCGAAAGTGCTTGTTTCGAATTATTTATTTGTTGCGGTCGCTCATACCTTGTCATTGGTTGCATTCCCTGTTGACTATTATAAAATTGTTGTTGTTGATTTGCTAATTGTTGATTCGTCATTTGCTGTTGTTGCATTTGACTATAGCCCCATTGCTGTTGATTTTGTTGTTGACCACCTACAACTTGACCACCCATTTGCATACCACCACCAAAATTCATACCGCCAACTTGTTGATTTTGTCCCATTTGATTCATACCACCCATTTGACCTTGTCCCCCCATTTGCTGACCCATCATTTGATTTTGGTTTTGATTCATTTGATTTTGCTGATATTGTTGCATATTAGGATTCATCTGATTTTGCATGCTCATCTGCATTTGACCCATTTGATTGTTTACCATTTGAGATTGTTGTTGTTGCTGTTGCATAGGTTGCATCTGCTGTTGCATTTGTTGTTGCTGCTGTTGTTGTTGTAATTGTTGTTGATTTTGTTGCATTTGCTGCTGGTTATTTGGTTGAATTGGCATATTGCCGTTATTATTATTATTATTTGCACTATTTTTAGGTTTTCTCGTGCGTCTTACTCCTTTTCCACGACCACGACCACCCATCACAGCTGATGGAGATTGATCTACTGATGAGGGGGTGTCAGCCTTAAAATCTTCCTTCTAAAAGAATAAAACATAAATTACAGGTGGTGAGGTTTAGAATTAAACTGTTATTATTTTATATGTACCTGTTTCTTTGGAATCGGTTCCAAATCTTCAGGGGGAAGAGGTAATGGTTCATAGTAATAACTGCTCGGTTTAACTAGACTATGTGTATGATATTTAAGTAAACGATGCGCTTCTTCATATGCTAACGGTTTACGTTCCATTTTTACAGCTCCAAACCAAGACCATGATAAAGGTGCAGGATTTTTGTGGCCTTCCAGTAAATCCCAAACGCTTACACGTTGTTTGTCAACCAAACGTAGCGACTTTAATAAAAAAAAATTTAAAAAATTTATTGATTGGATCGAAAAAAATTTATTGCTAACAACCGAAATTATTACACATTGTAGTCATATTAACAGATCAGTCAGAAGAAATATTTTATACTTTTGATATACGGAAAAAAGGATACGAAGCAAAAAAATAAACACACACACACGATCTGGTTGCGAATACAACCGAACAACTTATTTAATCATAATTTATATAATTTTGGTCCTTCGAGCCGCCTTCAAAGTAAATGTTCAAACCCCAAAATTGGATTCAAAACAAACTAGCTATAATTTAAACCGACTTAATTTTGCTGGGTGTGTTCAAAATAGAAATTGTGACATTCGCCACATATCTCACTATTTAATTCGTCGAAAAAAAAATATAAATCTTAGGTGCTAGATTACTTCATTTTTAATTTGCGGAGTGATATGCTTCAATTTGTCCTCTGCATCAAATATCACCGGTCGTCATCATTTCGATTCCCAGCGGTATTTCAACTTTGCATTTCATTACATCTATGTTCCATCTTTTCTACTGATGTTCGACCCCCATCTAGGTCAAAGGGTTTTTACCAGTATGATACTGATTCTGGTTGCAAATACAACCGAACATCTGATTTAATCATAATTTATATAATTTTGGTCCTTCGAGCCGATTTCAAAGTAAATAATCAAAACATGGCCGTTGATGAAATATAAGCTTCCTATAAGCTGAATGGCTACAATTAGAGATAGCAAATTTGATTAAATATTCGATCACGTTCAGATCAAGTTCAATAGAAACAACCAATTCAAATAAAATTCTGAGTTTTTGAGAAAAATTTTTACAAACGTAAGATTCCATAGCCAATGACACTTGAAAATATTCGTAAAAACAAAGCAAAAGCAACTTAATGGAATATTTAAGGCATTTAACAAATTGGTATATGATTATGGTCGGTATTATGAAATTGTAAAAAATGCAAAGGTTCCACAAAAAATTAACGGAAAAAACATTTTGGAAAATAAAACAATTATAACTTAATCGTTTTATTTTAGGATAATAGTATTATATTGTGACATTCGTCGACATCTCACTATTGTATTCGTTGAAGAAACCAAAAATCTCAGATTCCGGTTGCGAATACAACCGAACAACTGATTCAATTATAATTTATAAATTTTTGGTCCTTCGAGCCGCTTTCAAAGTACATAAATATTCGAAACATCAACATTCCGTACAAATAAATGCAAGCTTAAACTCATTTAATTGTGCTAGTGTAACCATAATCACCGTAAGTGTGTTGAAAATACAAATTCAAACATTTGTTAGTCATCTCACTATTTTATTCGTCGAAGAAACTAAAAATTTGTGGTGATGGATTTTCTTTTAATTACCTACCCCAGTATCAGTCAACCATACGCGTATAAGCTAATTCGGGGATGAAGGTATAGGAAAGGTAACTGATAATTGTTTCCGTGAGCAAAATTTGTTTACGATTTGATCAATCCTGATACTGGTAAGCTGCATCAAGATTAATCCTAAAACTAAAATAAACAATAAAAAAAACTTACATGTTTCTTGTCTGTACTATCAAAACCAGCAATTTTATTTCCTTTTGATGCATTTGATCCAGTCGGCTCACATGTAATTACTTCACATATCTGTTTGGATAACGGTAATAATTGTCGCAAATATTTTATCGATGAATTATTTTTATCTCCTAATTCCTTACGCAATTTTTTCATCAAATTTGTATAAAGCTTTTTGTTTTCATCTCGTTCCGATTGACTATCGGATATTAATGTTGAATGAATTAAAGTAGCAATCATATCTAAAACTGTTGTAAATAGTTCTGAATTATTATTAAGATCAATAACACCTTGACTAATCAGTTGAGTCAACAATATTGCCCAATCTGTGGTTGATGTTGCATTCTTTTGAATGGCATCAAATAGACCGCCAACCAAAGAAAATCGTAACTGCAAGGCATCTAAAATTTCTTCCCGCCCTAAAGGATCATCAATTCCACCAACTTTTTCAAGCTAAAACAAGAAATAAAATTAAAACACTAACTAATAATAATAAAATAGCTATTTACCTCTTTATTTGATGATAAAAACTGTGACAACTGAGAATGTAAAGATGTAAGTAACCCTTCCTTCTGTTCATCTTGTCCTTTCAAGCATGTTAACACTAATCCCAAAAACGGTTGATGATTTAATTGATTTCCATTTTTCTTTTTTCCATTACAAACATTAACATTTGGATTACTATTATTTCCATTATTCCCATTGCCACTGTTTTCTTTTGATTTCGGATTAAAAAATTTGGTTTGTTCTAACACCTGACCGGCAACCCGTAAAATACGTCCTTGCACAGCACTTGGCAATTTTGAGACTAACGGCGAAACTAACCAAATCGACGGCTTCGGTTTTTCATGTTTATTATTCCCTTCAGACAATTGAAAAACATCTATAGCTGCCCGTGCGACCATATCCAACCAATTAGTTAAATCTGGGGGATTTGTTTGTTTAAACATTAATTGCAAATCCAACCATGATATTCTTAGTGACCATTGTTCTAAATTTTCTAAAATTCTTGATATTATTGATTTTTGTTCCATATCGGCTTTTAAATTGGATTCAATTTCTGGATAACAGATCATATGCAATAAACGTTGAGCCTGTTTTGCTGTCAACATTGGATCTATCAGCATCCCTGATTGGAACAACTGTTCGGCATGTTGTAAGGATCTTTCAAGCACCCACTCTTGTGAGCAAATTTGCCGTAGAACATGCTGAGCGAAATCTGATAAACTGGATTCATTCTCGTTTTGATTCAACTGTGGTTGACTAAAAAATGAATTATAATTTTTAGGACACATATTAACGAAAAAAATAATGTAAAATCTAACCACAAATCCAGCATAGGATCATCTCCAGAACCTAGAATACCTAAATCACTGGTCCCTAAGATATGACTAATATCAATCCCACCCATACTTTTAGGAGTGCTTGCTGGATGAACTGGAGTATTCAAACCACTTCGTTTCCCACCACTCAAACTTGATTTATGAGCAGTAGCATCGCCTACAACCAATATTCCTTTTAGAACAGCTAAGACTGGAGCAACCGCAATGTTTTTATGAGCGGCTGCTAATAAATGACGATCACAGCTTAGTTTTATATTACAAGTTGGTCCGGGTGTTGTTATTGGATTAGGTGACGTTGAAACAGAATAAAGTCCTGGTTGCGGGATTTCGATTGTTTTGAAAAATCGTAATAGTAAATGACATGATAATCTAGCTCCTGCTTCAATATCGGGTGACATTTCTCTTCCACTTTTACATGCATCGACTAAAGATGGAAGAGCAACATGTACAACAAAATTCTCAAGAGAAATACAATGTCGAGCTAAAAATTAGAAAAAGAATTGAATTTTATATAACCCACATTTAATATAATTTTTGAATAACTTACCAACTAAAATGCATGTGAACACAGCTAAGGAATTATGTATATTTAAATTCTGTATATCAACTTGACTAACTGCATCAGGATAAGAAATTTCTCCTCCCGTACGACAAAGAGCTGATAAAACCCCTAACCATTCTGCGTTTAACGAATTACAACATGCAGTTAATTCAGCACAAGTTGCAGATATATCATTCAATCGATCATTATCTCCTTCACGACTAACAGCAACAACAGCATTACATACAAAATTGTAACGATTTGCTGGCGATTCACTTAGTTGTCGTCCCATCGTCGGTTCAATTTTCCCACCACGTTTAGGATTTGCAAATATCTCTGCCATAAATTGAGGATTATATGGATGAGTTGAGGTAACTGGTTTGACTTGAGAATAAAGAGCTTGTTTGATTTTCGGATACGCATTGTGAAACGGTTCATTTGGTTGTGGTTTTGATTTTAGAAGCGAACACGATGAATACAAGTCATATAAATAAGCCAAAATACAACGTTCAGCGGAGCTACAATCCCCAGGATTTGTGACATGTTTAACAACCTTACACAATCCTTCAAATACTGCAGATGTTTGATCAGCCGACACTAAAAGTAAAAAAATAATAACTACAACAATTTCTTAAACAAACAATGTAAAATTCCCTTACATAATAAACAACTGTGATATCTTCTTAAAACACCAACTACATACAAACTTAACGATGTAGTATAATTCCTAATTAACGTTGAATTTTTAGCCATAAGTTGAGATTCAACTTCAGGTAATTCTTTAAGAATTTGAATACATAAGTCTATTAGTCCATAAATATTAAGAGCCATTTCCATTAAATCAAATAAAAATGAAACATGCTCTTGAACTGGTAGATAGTTACTATTGCCTAAAGCAAAACTATTTAACATTTCTTGTACAGTAACAGCACATTGCCATGTTACAAAATGTTGATCAAAGTATGACATTGATTGACATTTATTCGTTGTTGACTCAAAATTAAATTCATTACGTGAATGTTTTTTAACTTTACCACCTTCTGCAACATCAATACTGAATTTTTTTGAAAATAATTTACATATTTCTTTGGACATTTTTTTAACCGCGTGTTTTTTCTCATCACGTTCCTTCCCCACACCGAATAACAAAATGTAACGTTGATTACAATCATGCATGGATATAGGATCATCTTGACACAATGGAAAATGTTTTGTATACAAAAAATGACGTGACACAGGTGGAGGTTCCATCATATTGCCATGATGGTGTGAGTGTTGATGATTTTCTGTATCTTTCGGACTATCTGGTGCGTCCATCGAATTTTGTTGATCTTCTTTTATATGCTGCAATAATTTATCAAGATCATCATCCACATTGGAATCATCGAACTCTTCCATTTTTGGTTTAAAATCAATAAACATATCATCATCTAATGTTGGATTGACAGGAGGAGTAATTGGTTTACTATTGGCCACTGAACCATTACCTAGCATACCACCAGCTAAACTATTTGCTAGATTTTGAGTCATCGTGTTACCAGTTCCTGTTAATAGATCACCGCGGGATATTAACGTACACATATAGGCATCATGTGAAAAAACATCATGTCGAATTAATTCACTAAACAAATGAACTAAGTTTGTAAATTGAACACGATTTTGTTGAGAACCATTTTCGTCTAAAATAAAAAAAATTTATTATTTTTTGATATAGTTTTTATGATTTTATGGTTATGTACCTAACACTGGAGCGTCATTATCTAAAAAAGTCATTAAAACATTTTGGAATATGGGCAAGCCACTACCAATCCCGTTTCCAGAGCTCACAGAATCTTTATCATCCTTATCATTGTTTTGATAATTATCGTTATCGCTAGATGTTACTTCCGACTGACGTTTATCTAATAACCATGCAACAGCCATTGTTCTATGCTCTCCCCATCTTAATGCAGAAACCGACCATTCACATAAAATTTGTACTATTGGCGCATCTTGTTGTGGATTCTGAAAAAAAAAATAAAACAAATATTTATTGAATAAACATTCGCAGTATTGTACTTAATCTAATTCAAAACATTGAAATTCAAAATGGAATAGGAAAACCGTCTTATGACAATGGGACGAAAATCAACACCTAATCGCTAATTGGTCTCTATTTATGATGCTCTAAAAACATGCTTTGCTTATCTTTTGGAAACTGTTCGGAAGAAGGGTACAGTATTGAGTGAAGTAGATTAAGCAGCGTTTATTGTGTTTGTCGATGTCAAAATCATGTAAGAGATTCAAGCAAACATCATTATGCAAAAATACGGCTTTTGGTATTAAACCTCTCTGTATTCCACCTGTGATAGTATAAAGAACTGAGTCCTTTCCTTGAGCCATAGTAATGGGCAGTAGCGATATTGCTGTAGTTTGAAAGCATAACATATTTCATCAATTTTAGACTCCATTTAGTCAATCAGTGACAGTACAGAAATTGGTCTGTATGACTTGGATTGGCACAAATACCTGTCCCCAATAACAAATAGTTAACCTAAAGAGATATAGATAAGATAGTAGATAATCACGATACCCCATTAGGAAGGTTTGTACTTAGATTGGCCAGAACTACATTATACTGACTTAGGCCCCAAAGGAGTTGTTTGCTTAATATTTTTATAGGAGAAATAGACCACAGCTCATTGACGTCTGTCTCAGATATAATTCATGCCTACATGACATGCATTTATTTAAATGCACAAAAAATATTACTAGCCTGGAAGTTATACCAAAGACAAGCCTAGAGTTGGGTATTTGACGAAAAAATCTCAATCTCAAGTTTTGAATTTTCCGAAATACTAAAAATTTCAATTCTCAAGATTCGGTATAGAAATTCTAGATAATTTCTCGAGAATTCCCGTTGGGAAATTCACGAAGCCAAACTCTAAACAAACCCTTCAGAGGTGGTTGATAGATTAAAGACGTTGGAGGAGGACTGAGGCGTTACAAAACCAAAAGAAAGTTAGACTTCTAACAATTTGGGAAAAGGTTTTGGGATACACAAAACATTTTGCCGCCGTTATATTATCGCCGTTAAATCATTGGTCGGCTTAGATGTCACGCTGCACCAACATGGATTCCTGTCATTTTTTAAAATAAGATACAAATGAAACAAATTGCGGCTTTAGGTACTGCAACTAGACTAACTTCAATTGATAACTTACAAATACCACTTGTATAAGGAAAGCAATATGTTACCTGTAAGAAACCTGTTCAAACATAACAACGGAAAAACTTTACAATGCCTCTCATTAAACGTGCGGGAATATATCATGTGAAAACAGATCTAGGTGTGTGGTGTATCCTCATGGGACGAGACGTATTGTTGGGTCCATCGAAATAACAGTCTCAACGGAGCCACTAAAATATCTAGAAGCCTTTAAGTGCAAGCTGCTGTCAGAACTTTGACTTGGTCGATCTGTTACTACACATGATTCTGATAGTAAAATCAGAAAACCAAACCAAAAACAAAAATTAAAATTAAACAAATACAAAAATGGCCCAAAAAAGTTGAGGCGACTTCTCTCCGCTGAGAGGAATGGAAGGACACGAAACGGGTGCTCAAGCTAATCTCGTAGTCAAACCGTTCAGTTAGGTGCCCGTTGAAGAGAGCATTACCGCGGGGCTCAGTTTTAGTGTTGCTCCGGTGGTAATTTGCCAATATATAGGGTTAAGATGGGACTTAGATGCTCATCATTGTCTATCACTTAGAAGTGTTTTAGCAGAAATCGAGTTTTAGGACGCCAGGGAGATTTTCCAACTACCAGAGAAGTATGAAGCAGGCCACTAGAAACCATCCAACTGTAGTACAAAATGGCGAAGAAAACAATAAAAGTCATCCATTTGATCGAGCGTCAAAAAATAAAAACAAAATAAAACCATGGAGACAGCCGCTTCGGTGGAGAAAATAGTTACGGAACAAATAATCTAAACATAGATGAAAGCAGCAGGAAATCTTCGCGAGCCCCAAGAAATTTTTAACCACGTCATAGCATCAGTTGTAGTTGCCAGGATTTTCATTTAGAAACAACGGGTTCACGCTGCTAACAGAACCTTTGATTTACAGTAACATTCTGTTAGGGTCTTGAAACAGCAATGCTAAGTGAGTATGAAATACTAATGCTATCTTACCTAGAGGGTACATCATGACAAGGAAAAAAATTATTTTGGCTTTTCAGATTTGCTCATCAGGAACCTAGTTTTCATATAGATAACTATAACACTCGGCGAATTTGTCGCGAAATTGTAGTGATATCGGTCTACTTTGCATGAAACAGGACGGAGCTACCACCCACGAAAGTACAGGAGTGAGTGTAACAAAAAGGAGTACCCTCTAATTGTCGAGTGTGATAAGACATCTAGAGAGGTTATGAAACATCGGAATTACGGACTAGAGCAATTAATACCGGTATAAGGGATACCAAATTAATGGTATATGTACTTACACGTTTTTTTGTTAAATGCGTCTGGATAAAAGGCGGGTTCACAAAGTATGGTTTGGGGGTACTTACCTCAAACTAGGTTATGTTGTGATCGAGTTCAATAAAGGACATAAGCAAATGATATCTCGACTACCAAAAAGGCTACCATCTTTCTCCAGAGATGTTCTAGATAAACAAGCGAGAAATATTTCACGAAGTTAAGATCACCTAATTATGGTGTGATCTAATTTAACATGCAACTAAGAAATGAACAAGCTGGCTTTAGGCCACGTCGAAGCTGTTATGATCTCAACACAATCCGTATCATCGTAGAGCAATCAAACGAATGGAATTCACCACTGTATCTCCCCTTCCCAATCAACAGAAGCGCGATATGGAAGGCACTTTGTGAAATGAGCATCCCGAACAAAATAATTGATCTTATCAAATAAATGTATCAGAATGCAGGAAACATAATACAATACAAAGGACTGCAAAGTGATAAAACTACAACCAAGGAGTGAGACAGGGCTATGTACTATCTCCGCTACTATGCCTAATAGTACTAGATAGTATAATGCGAAAACTAGATGATGCAAGTCCAGGTGGAAACCAATAGAACAGTGGTTCTTAACCTTCTAGCAGTGTTAATTTTAATCATCCTGAATGTATAGAAAAAGAAACACGGTCAACATGGTATATGGGGATATTCAAAGGTATTGAGTTAAGTGGTGTGATTCAATGCTAAACATGTTGATTTGATTCATAAAAAAAAACCAATGTAGCCAACTATTATTTGACGAAATCAACATCTTTTGTCAATCATCCCTTTTCGCATAGATATGATGCAAACAAAAGCAATAAATATTGTATTGTGGGATGGTGAAAAGGTGCAGATATTCCTTACAAATCTTTATTTGTAAGAAATATTTGCAAAATTGAAATAGGAATTCACAACATCCTTGCTCAATTTTTACAAAATGTCATCATGAGCGATAATTTGGTATTATCTCATTTAATAGAGGGATGTCGTGTCCACAGTCTTTTGCTTTCAAGTTTATTATTTTGAAAATAACAATCAAATTTTTTAATCAGTTTTAGGGATGTTATTAAATTAAATAATTTGTGTGTCCTTATCAAATTCACAACTAACCGTAATTATTTGAGATAATTTAGAAACATTGGAAAAACGATGATCTTCTCTTTATATCCACGCATGATATTGTTTTCAATGCTTTTGTTTCATCGAAGGGATAAATGTTTGTTGTTGGTTTGAAATGTTGGTTTGTAATGAACGTCAAGTAAAACAATGCTCATGTTTATCGTTGAAGTAGTAGTCTTCGTATTAGGTAGGATATGTGATTTGTTTTGTTCTGGAGGCATGACCCACACGGAGGGATCAGTTTTTGTTGATTTGTAATTTTTTTATTTTGATCGACGGGTGTGACAGCTCCACGTATTGACATATATGTTAACGTAAGATATCACATACCACTGAAAATAACAGTGAAATATACAATTCACTGAATACTATTCATTATTAATATTATTCACTCAACGGTGGCACCACCACTCATGGCTAAGAAATATTTTTTGTTAATGGCACGTTATTGCCTGCTCAAGAATACGACAGAAGGAAACGAACATGCTCACATATCAAGCAAAATGCTATAAGTTGGATTATTGGTAGCCCCACTTTAGTTTTGTTTCTGCAAATTTTTAAACTATGTACTTTTTACCTCTTATATTACTTTTACTTTCCCCATCATATCATGATATATAGGCCTATTTCATATTTTATTATGTGATAGGATTTATTGTTTAGTTCTTTATAAACTAAGATAAATCACAACAAAAAAACAAATCAATTTGGGGCCATCAACACCTCGAAACCCATTTTGTCGTGGATCTGAGGTTTTAAAAGATTTTTTATGTTTACTCAAAATTAGACAAAACGATGGAGGCGGTTTCTCCCTAACAACAATTTTATTACATTCCAACTGCTGCTTTGTTACTTCGAAAGTGTTGCATAGATTTGAAATCCAGTGATCCAAAAACGATATACAGACTTTCAGTAATTAAAGCATTTATAGAAAAATAAATAGATTTGTAGATTTAAAAACAATTTGGATTTAAAAAATTAATTAAAATTTAAAAAATCTACTATTTCCACGGCTCTACAAATACTTTTCGCGGCCCCCTTGTTAAGAATCCCTGCAATAGAACACAACAAGTCGGTTCAATGATCTAGACCACGTAGACGACACCTGCCTGCTTACACACACACACACATACGGACATGCAGCAGAAAATAAAGAAACTATGATGGTCTCAAGTCTCAACATCAAAATCAGTAAAACAAAGACTATGAGATTAAACACTAAAGTAAGATGAGGTGGATGAAGTTGAAATATGTGTGTATCTTGTACTTGTGTACCGGTAGTGTATCAAAACCAGGCGGGACCGAAGAAGATATCAGTCAGCGCATTGACAAAGCCATACAATTCATTCAATATGCTTCATAAGATCTGGGACGCGTCCGTCCTGTCAAGAAAGACAAAGCTAGCAATGTTAAATGCATGTGTCAAGTCAGTACTGCTGTATGGATGTGAAATATGGAAACATACAAGAAAGATCACAAGCCAACTACAGGTGTTTGTAAACAAATGTCTGAGAAGACTGATCAAATGCTTCTGGACAAACACCATCAGTAACCTGGAAGTTCTACGGCAAACAGAGCAGTTAGACATCGAAGCCGGTATAAAACAAAGGAAATGGAGATAGATAGATATAACAAGGATATCCCTACAGTGGAATCCACAAGGTAAAAGGAAAGTTGGAAGACCATCAATGACATAGTAGAAGAAAACGGGGCTAGCTCAAGCAAAACCTATTGGCAAGACATGGGAAGAAATCAAAGCGATTGCCCTCAACAGAGCCAGATGGTCCAGTCGTGTACACACCCTATGATCCAAAATGGAGATAAAGTAAAAAAATTAGGGTGTAAAGTTATGGGATGTAAGGTCTTATGAAGCCGTGAATCGTAATGCGAACATAGACCTGCATGTGACTTTAGTGTTAGAGTTAAAAAGAGGCTGCGAAGAGATGAAAAGAAGTCAAACTGGTGGCAGAGAATATCTTCAACTACCGGATTGGCAAGATCGGCACCAAGAAAAATTATTAAGGAACTTATAATCAAAAAAAATCTATAAATAGAGGCAGAAGGAAACCTACGCGTGGTCTAAGAAATGTTCACCACGCCATAGTATTATCAGCTGCTAGTTGTCAGGATACTTATTGAGAATTGAGAAACAACGGACTCACGATGTAAAAGAACCTTTGATTTCCAGAAACAGAGTGAAGGTTTTTTTATAGTTCGAGTTAACCACTCTTCTATGATGCAGCGAATCCATACCCGATGCTATTATTGAATCATCAATCAGCTTCAATGCACACCTGTGAACTATGACGACAAAATCTAAAGAAGTTTCTAGTTCTTCGAAGATCGGTCGTATATATGCTGTATAGATATATTATTGCCGCTATACAGTGATGTTTTATGCGACAAAACGCATGACTTCGTCTTCATGGAATTAAATGTCACTAGGTTCCGTCTACCCCAATCCAGGATTAATTCCAGATCTACATCTAAGGAATCAACCATTATTCTACGATGACAATTAGAACTTACACTAGATGGTTGTTTTTTAAAGAAAAGGAATGGAAGATAGTACTGTCGTCGGCAAAGCTATATACAGGGTTTGTGGTGATAGATAACAAATCATTGATAAAGATTAGAAAAACGGTTGGTGACTGAACCGAACCCTGGGGAACACCGGCTTAAATTGGAAACTTAGTCGACAACGTACCATCCAGCATTACCCTGATTGATCTCTGGGATAAAAAATCTTCTAACCAACAGACTCCAAATGAAATTATTTGTTGTTAAGAGCCCTATGCCAAACTCTCGTCAAACGCCTTGGATATATCAAGGGAAATGATATGAGATTCACCAAAGTCATGAATTGCTTTACCCCATTTCTCCGTGAGGACTGACATTATATCACCAGTAGACCGCGTTTTACGAAAGCCATATTGGCGGTCGTGGAGCAGATGGTCGTTTTCAATAATTCTAATTTTTAATTGGAGATATTTCATTTTGTAATTGTATCTTAAAACCTTAATAGATAAATAAATAAATAAATAAATAAAGATATGCCATTAGTTTATAATTGATAATTTTTTCCATAACTTTAGCAAGTATCGATGTTAGTGCAATGGGACGATAGTTTGATGGATCAGACTTGTTGCCCTTTTTAGGGACTGGTTGAACATTAGTCAGTTTCCACATTGATGGATAAAGGCCCGAGCTTAGGGATACATGAAAGAGACTAATTAGTGGATAAACCAGGGTATCGGCGCAACGCTTTAGTACAATAGGTGGTATACCGTCCGGACCAGCAGATTTGCTAAGATCAAGACTAAGCAGTGTTGAACGCAAAATTCTTGGACGCAAGTAGATTTTGTTCATTGATGATTGGACAGATGGAATGATCAGTGGATTTATACCGGAATCATCGACTACAGAGTTAGCAGCAAAATTTGCCGCAAGTTGATTTGCCTTGGCTTTAGTTTCGGTTACAGGGTTGCCCTGGTTATCCATTAATGGAGGGATAAGAGATTTGATAAAATTATTTCCAACCTCTCGGATAAAGTTCCAGTGTGACCGGCTGCCTTTAGTAGCGCGTAAGATTTTACGCTTCGCATTGGAGTTAAAAATAAATTTAGCTTTATTAAACATATTATGACAGATGTTTCTAGCCCTGATCTAAGAGATCTACTGCTGGGTGATTTATCGCTCTGGTGTTTGTCAAATGCCAACATTTAGTTAATTTTTGCTATATTACATTCATCAGAAAACCAGGATTTGGACCCAATTCTCTTTTTCACAAAACTAGTTGGAATAAAAATGTTCATTCCCAGTAGAATAATGAACGTGATCAATGCAGTTGCTTGGTCAACATTTTTACCTTGCAGAAATAAACGCCAATCGATTTAATCGTAGAACTTATTAAGCTTCTGCCATTTACATCTATTGTAGTGCCAAACCTTTCGAGGAGGAGAGTTTTGGACTTCGTGCTTGAGGACTTATTTCGAAATACGCCGAAACTACACAGTGATCTGATCTGCCAAGAGGAGCATCAACTGAGCAAGTATATTTGGCAGAATGAGTTGTCATGAAAAGATCAAGTAGGTTAGAAGGATGGCTTCCAATATTTGGAATATGGGTGGGCCTATCTACTAATTGAGTAAGCTGATTGGAATCAGCAAGAAATTTAGCATATTGACCTTCTAATGATGTTTGTGACCTCGGATATTAGTGGAATTTATTACGAAGTTGGAGACAGAAGAAGGCATTATGTTTTGATAAATAATAATGGTAAAATTAAAATTTTTATAAGGGAAATAATCAAAACCAAAGCTAAAAAGGAATAGACCGAGTAACACAATAAAAACCACAAAGATAAAATTGGCATAGGTCATAAAAAATTTTGAGGTTCTGTGAATTCTTGCTATCCCAACGACAATGATAGAAAACAAAAAAAGAGATAGAAGTTTGCTTATATTTGCAGGTTGCTTGTCAATTGAATTTATATTTTGTGAATATATGAGAGATTAAAATTGGATTTTAATAAATAAAAAAAAATCAATTGAATTGGATTGAAGGAGGTTAGTATGGAATATTAATGCAAACACACATTTACGAAAAACAATAACTACTTTGGTTCTTCAGAATTTCTCATCATAAACCTAGTGGTATAGATTACTATTACACTCGAAGCATTTGCCGCGAAATAGTACTAGTAGTGATTTTGGCCTACTTTGCAGGAGACGGAATAAAACTAAGCTATGCGGGAGACGGAATGAAGGGTAGTGTAACAAAGAAACCTATACCCGTCGAGTGTGGCGTTCACTATGAAACATGGGCCAGTACGGATTAGGGCATTTAATACTGTGGTATTATACAAAACAAATACCAATTTTTTTGGTGTTAGTAGTTCTTTCAAATTCTTATTAATTATTTAATTATTCAACTACAGAATATCAATTTTTAGTGAGACTTATTTCAGGTATGCATACAGTTTTAGTTTTTACATTTATCTAAAAAAAATTTCATTCTAATTAGACAATTGATTTGATTGCAAAATGCGGGCCGGAGTTTTTAGTTAACACACATTTGGAAAGACGATTCAGAAATCAGTGATGTTATTTAAATTTTTCGTTAAACTAATGGAATAATACGATTTTTTTATTAAATTTTTAAAGGAAATGTTTTTCCATCTAAAGGATTCCGTATGATTTGATTTGTATTACCATTTGTAACATTTGTCGCAATTTGTTAGAAACGAGTCGAATTGGCTGGTGGTCTGTGAAAAGGAATTGTTTGACTTATTTTAGTTTGGAATATTAGCTTTAACAGAAAACCAAGTATGATAAAAGTCAAAACCTTATGGAGTGGAAAACACGGCTAAATTTGGCGCAATTCTTTATATATGTGGACATTTTCTCTCGCATTACAAACTGCAAATTAATATTTTGATCCGGGACGGTCTGAGCTTATGCAAAATTTGACGAAATTCGTTATCTGGAACCATCATTGGATGTCAAGTCTGGTATTTCTTCACCCCAAAAATGGATCTGGGATGAAACCGAAAACGTATTCATAAAATTTCATTCAATTTGTTAAACATGAAACATGATTTCGATTGACGCAGCTTTTAAAAGTCGACATTCCGAATTTTTCTGGTTTTGATATTTTCTCGATCTCAAAAGCATTTAAAAAGGGATCCGACTAGATTATATCCTGTGCCTTTCGTTGACAAAAAAAAATATATAAACATTACAAAAGGTTTAGGTAATCAACGCTTATCTACGTTAGGAATGCCGAATGAGTGAACGTCGAACACGCTTAGGGTTTATATTATTAAAGTTTTTAATACAAATTTACTTCTTTGGTTTGTGTCCGTACTAGATATTTCATTCATGATATTTGCACAGAAGACAAAATGTCTAGAAGTCTAGGATAGTAAAATCCTGTGGAAAACCCACCCGAAGCCAATGGTGACAACAGGACACACCAACTCTGTCACAGAAAAACAAGATGGATCCATACCATGATCGTGAGACCAATCATAACGGGGCATTTACGTGGACACTACATATATGAAGATGCTGTTAGAACTAATTTAAATTCATTTTCTGGTTGAGAGCATAGTCAGTAAATGTAAAACCATCCAGAGATTTAACATGTATGGGATGGAAAAGAGAATGAGCATCGAGAAACACTTTCCAAAGAGAAGCCCTTGAATTATCCCAAAACGGAATTGTTATCCGGTTCAATCGGTGTTAAGTAATAAAGCGTAGTGGAAGAGTGAGTCCAAGGTAAGTTTCAAAGCAAGACTATTTGAACCAAATTAAAATATTTTGAAGCAATAAGTACTAACTCCAGCGTCTTCGAACCTGACGTTCAATCAATGAAATGGTACGCAGACTTTAGCTTGAGAATAAAACATCGAAATGCATCATCACATATAAAATAGCTAGAGAATATGCGGTAAAGATTTTCAAGCTTAGATTTCCAGTTATTATATGACATTTTTTTTTTAAGAAAATGTGTTGTGTTATAGGGTTTACAACATGTGTCACAACAACACATAAATACCTTTTAAGACCTAGGTAGGTCTAGACCTAGGTCCCACAACAACTGGCGTTCTAAGGTCATGATGAACGCTTTTTTTTAAACCTCTGCGGATTGAAGTCACCTGAGATAAGGATTCCGACAAACTATTCCATTTGTATGCAGTTCGGACAAAGAAGTCTTTCTGCGATCTGCCAGTATGACAGCGTGGGATCTCGACCGTTTGACTGGTTGCGTTAGCCGATTATCGAGTGAACCGGGGGTAAGAATAAGTTTGAGGCATGATGCTGCTGATTTCATCTGAGCACTGTTGATGACGATTTTTGTAAAATACAACGGGGTCAGAAACAGTGCGACGATGTTGTAGGGAATCAAGTTTTGATGTCAAAGTTCGATCACCCACAATTCGTATAGCCCGCTTTTGAACAGAGTCCAAGAGGGCCAAGATGGAAACCGAAGCAGCACCCCGAACTTGACAACAGTACTCCATACAGGGACGAATATAGGACTTATAAACATGGAGCAATTGATATGGAGTGAACATTTTTTTGCATCTATTTAGGAGGCCGAGTTTTTTTAGACTATTACAGATAAAGAAAACTCCTAAAAAAACTGGAATGGAAATATGGACGATTGTGGATTCTGCCAAAAAGAGGGCGTATTGTATTGAAGGCAATGACCTGCATTCATTGATTTGGCGCCCCCTTCATTTTATGACGTTCATAAGGGTAGGGTAATCTTACTCGGCACTCACTAGGTAGTAATTTGGTGAGGTATAATAAATCTTTATTGGTCGCCGCACAAAATTTCGCCACCTTGTTTTCTAATGTAATCTAATTATACAAAATATTGAGGTCACAAAATTATATTGAGAAGAAACCCGATTACTAAGTAGTACAAGATGGGATCTAACACTATTCAAATTTGTGGGGCGAGAAGTCAAGTCCAAGACAATAACATGACCAGAGTTCATAATCGACTTTGAGATTATTGACAAGTCATTTTGACCCCATTTCTGAGATTGAGCGAAAAATAGTTGGAAACGATAAAACAATATCAACCGTCAATTACCTGCCCGTATAACAGCGAGAAAAATTCCACAGAACTTTAATTTATGATACCCAAACAGGATGTGTGGCTAAGAAAAAGTTTACAGAAACAACATACGGGTACGATAGCTGTTGTCGAAAAACTAAGTTACTTCATGTACAGTATATTAAAGAACCTGTAACCCGTTGACACCTAGAGAGAAGGCAAGAGTGCAACCGAAAAATATGATATTTCATAACTTGGGTGAGTGCTAATTACAATAACCTTGCAAATTAATTATCTAGCCGCTGGGATATTACATTCCTAACCTAAAAGTAAATAATATCACTGAAAATTTCTATGCAGAACCTCGTCACATGTTTATCTCATAATTATAATAACAACATACTTACATATTCTTGTTTAGTTTCACGATTCTCCACACTTGGTACTCCATTTCCAGAACCATTACTACTACTATTAACTACTACTTCCTTATTACTATTTGAAGATGCAAAAATTTTTGCATATAGTGTTTCCAATGAATTACTTGAATCCATTCGATCGAAACAATGACTATCTAACGCATCTAATGTTGATAAAATTCGAGAGCTTGTATTTCCATTATTAAACGATTGCCACTTATCTGTACACCATTTCGCATCAGCATGTTGCGAACGCAATTTTATAACATTTTCAATTTGTTTTAATTGTTTACGTATCTCTTGATTACTTTCCATGCAACGTGTTGGCATTGGTAGTGTAGATGGCGGAGTTGGTAAATGATCCAACGGACTTCCAAACAACATCGAAGATGAACGATTTTCACCAATCCCACACCATACCAAAGCTGTCGGACACTCAACTGTAATTATTTGTAATATTGCGCTTAACTGTAATACTAAATCTCTATGGTGCGGACAATTTAAATATTCAAATAATGCATTTTCGTATGGATTCGGTGTAGTTAAGTTAACCTTTTTACTCTCACTATTATTCGTTATTTTTTCATTCTTGATATTTTGAGTTTCGGTTGGGTCTATCGGTTCGGATTTTGGAGTAATATTCTCATTGTTATTGTTGTTATTTTGAGTTATAATTGAACCACCAAGATCGATGGCATTATTTAACATATGCATTAATTTTTTAGCAACCAAATAGGCTAGTCGACGAGATAAACGTTCCGACTGAACGAAATCCGACATATATTGTAAAGTTATTGGAAGGAATATTTTTAAAATTCCATCATCGGAGGGTTGTGAACGAAGTTTATCCAATAAATCAAGAACCCAGTTCAAAAATTCTTGTCTGTCGAGTAATCCTTCTTCATACATATATTTGCTAAGTTGAGTTGTATAAGTCCATTGTTTAACAGAGAGCTTATGATCATCTTGGGTGTGTGGTGAGGATTGATTGTTTAAAGTAGATGAATTTAATGAGTTTCCCGTATTTGTTGTTTGTGTGGGAGTTTGATTAACACCAATTGTTGCTGGACTTGGCATATTTGCCGCTGGACTTGTAAGTGGTGGAGTAACTGTATTATTTGATGATATATTCACAGACGGTTGAATCGATGAAAAGTTTGTAGCTGGAGATGATTTTTCAGACGGTGGACCTTGATGGTAATGTTCTTGTAATTTTGGAATTAAATCCTTCATAAATTTGATCAATGTTCCTGTCCATTCTGTTGCAGGATCCGGCATTTGACGTTTTTTAATTTTAGCTTCCGAAACAGCAACGGTATATGCTGAACTTAACTTTATAAACCATGCAGCTCTTTGCATGCTCACCTGATTTTCACATAACATCGAAAAAATTTCTTCTTTTTTATTAAACGATGGAGCTTTTTTTGCTAAACTTAAAAGTGGTTTGGTTCCCGCAAGATCTTTGAACCACGTATCCAAAGTTGCTTTTGTTCTTGCTGTAACCGGCCAAAAATTATCTTTTGGATTAATTTGTTGTTTTTTACGGCCTGAATCGGATAACGTCATTAGCTCTTCTTTTTTCGCCAATATCGCATTAAAATATGCACCCACTTTACTCGCTGTAACATTACAATTTCTTGCTGTTCCAAACTCTTCCGATAATTGTGGTGTTGTTGCAAAACCATGTTTAACATTTGTTGAAGTTAATTCATCTTCTTTTTGTTTTGCTTCTTGTGGATAAACATCGGGTGGTCCCAATTTTGGACGCTTTAATGGACGTTTCTCTTGCATTACACTTAACATAATTTTAATAATATAAATTAAACATTTAAAACTTAAATTACGTTGAACTAAGAATAGTTAGATTGTTGTTTGTTTGTTAACACTAATTCACAAGATGAAATCAAAATTAATGAAACAAAATTTAATTTAAAGAAATTTTTTTTTACTTAACATAAACATCGTCACAAAGCAAAATTAAACGCCATTTTTATTTTTTTGATCAAATGAAATGTCAAAATATTATATTTTTATGTTGTCTACACTTTTTTGTTCGAAATTATGATTTTGGATTGAAATGAGATGGAAGTAAATTTGTGTAAAAAAATTGAAGAAAATCGTTTGTTCTTCGGAGGATAAAAATCAAGTTTAGTGTTTAATTTTATTAAAATCGTACAGTAAATTCAGAAACGATATCCATTTACTGTCCTAATATATTGTTGGTTAAAATTTAATAGGATATTTGAAAAAAACTTTTGATGTGTGACTCAATATTACAAATAGGGTTGATATTCTTGGATAATTGATCTTGACAAATACAATCTATGTGGCTTTACCTCCTCATCTAAATGCAAAATTATGCAAATTTAACGTTAAAATTTAAAAATAAATTTCGAACCGAAAATGGTTATATTCAAATCATTTTAAAGTAGCCATCATTGTAGCTTAGCTTTATTTCGAAAATAAAAAAAGTGAAAACCTATCGTCGAATGAACACACTAATATGACAGCTGTCATTTTATTATTTATTTACTTTTAATTTGTGTCATAATGGCTAATAAGAAAAACAATGTTATCAAAGGAGAAGCATCGGAATCTGACTCCGAAGATGAACACTATGTGGTACTATTTTGTTTTACTTATTGATAATTATTATATATAAACGATTTGTTTGTTATGCAGGTTGATGTGGCTAACTACCGAAAGAAAACCCTTCATCCACCTCAAGGAACAATTGTAGATGGTGAAGCACCTGAATCTGATGATGGTAATAATACACAATATTTTTTATGTTCCAGTAACTACATTTATTTTCTTTGTTTGAACTAGAAATCGTATCACACGCAAAGTTTCAAATTCCAACCAATAATAATAATCCAAGAACATCGAAATATCGTCATGTAGAAGAAAATCGTTTACACAAATCAGAATCTTTACTGATTAAAAAATTAAGCAAGTTTTTATCAAGATAAAATTTAAACAAATAAAAACTATAAATCAATTTTCTTTTTTTAACAGGTGATTCGAATTTATCGTTATGGAATCACTTAAATTTATTTGTACAAAATACAGCATTATCTGCATCAAAACAAATTTTAGCAACCGATCAATTATTATTGAAATCACAAATAAGCCTTCAAACGACATCGAATTCAATTAAAAAAATTAATGAAAATTCAACACAATTATTAGAAAAATATAAATATTTATTAACAGGAAATTTCATTCCAAATATTCAAATTGAATAACAAAAAAATGTGATTTTGTTAGAATTTATAAAATATTTATTTTTAATAATAAAAAAATTTTAAAATAATTTTTAAACATATTCTGTAATTGGTACGAAACATGAGGTTAATGTATGAATAGCTGATTTTTGTTCTGCATTTAAATTACATAAATCATAATTCTTTAATGCAACAGAGATTGCCAATAGAGGAGCTCCCTTTTCGGGTAGAACACGATTTATGACTCGAATCCAATGTTGGGTTATAATATCCATTTTAGGTATTAACTCATTTGCGATTAATACTAAATCATCTTTTATTATTAAATCAAGTATATGTGACATGGACAGACATAACTGATCCATTAAATTGTCACGATGTTTGTATTCATTGAAATCAATTAAATCATCCGACTTTTCTAACGCTAATAACAATGATGACCATATTTTGATAAAATGTTGACCATAATGTTTTCGTTCCGTTGGTGTTGTTAAAGCAATCGCACCATTTGTTCTTACCTTGAAATTACTACAGTTAACGATTATATTACATAATGGCGGATAGACGAGATTTTGAAACTTTTGAACATTATTTATTCCATAAATATGATTATTTTTTAATATATTCCCAATCGCATAGCATGTATTCCATTTAACTTTTGTAATTCCTTTATTCAATCCATGTGTGATCAACTTTTCAATACTGTCAAAAAATAAATCGTTATATCGTTGTTGTTCGAAATGTTTGTTGGTTAATAATTTTAATAAATTGCCGATTGATCGCATAATGTTGGGACGAATGGTGTCTGGTTGATCGGAATATTTAATTGTTGTTTCGATTAAACGTTTTAATAAATCATCATTTATTTTATCATAACTATTATCAATATTTGGATTGAGTCTAAGTACATCGGTTATTGTACCTAAGGACCATGATGCTTTCATACGGATTTGTAAGCTGTCCTCATTCATTAAACGAATTATTGACTCAGCTGTGTTTTCCATGAAACATAGATCTTCGTTCAATGTTGGAAATTGAGCGTAGACAGCAAGTGCACGTACGGCTGCTGCTTTGACTGTATTTTCTTCACTACATCCAGCACCGGAGAGAACCGAAATCAAAGCAATATGTTTGTCTTCCTGTGAAAATAATATGAAAATATTTTAATGTTAATCATTTATCATGTACTATCGGTTGTTTGATGAAGCATTGGTCAAAGTTAATACTTAGTTCTTGTTCTCAAGGTGTTGGACATATCCCCACAATTTGTGTCGAACGAAATTTCAAGGCGCTCCATATTCAATTCTGAACGGACGTTCGCAAGAGTTGCTTTGGTTCAGATAATTAGTTTGATTCTTGTCGAGAAATTATATATAGGTTTTTTTGCCGTCCGGCTCTATGGACCATGTACCAAAGTTTCAACAAAATCGATTGATGTTAAATCAAATAATCCCATCCCACTAGGGCATGTCGTTATCAAATATGTTATTTCAAATTACTTTACTTCGGTGGCTAGTGGGAAAAGTTTTATACTTGTAACAGTAACGTGTCTGCTTTTGTCACTTCTGTTTCTTAATTTCAATACCACCCTGTTTAAAAATTCACCACCCGATTTTAACATAAGCTCTCCTACAAATCCTTAGGTTTCATCTACCATTTAAAGTTTGCGTGGCTAGTTATAATTCGAATATGATTATTCACATAGCCTTTTTATCGTTTTGAGCAGCTTTAACAGTGTGAAAATTAGTTGAGAAATTACGTTATATTAAGTTTTATACTCTATATGAAAAATCAAATTGCAATACCCGGTTTAAAACATCTCCTAGGTATGGAAAACCCCACGCTTGTGACGAAGGTGAGCACATTTGCACAAACAAATTTTTTTCACCATAAGCTTTGAAATACCAACAATATACCAAATGTATTTTATAATTCTAAACCGATGACCAAAAAAATTTCCTTGTCCTAAACTAGTTCGCCTAACTTAAAAGAGATTAATAAAACCACATTTCACTAGATTCTAAAATGATGATGTTCCACGTCAATGGGTAAAATGCTAACCCTGTAACAAGAGTGCTGAATTCCGTTAAATTTTTGAAAGTCGGGGACTAGTCGTCTATCGTATTTTAAAATTTCCCCAACTCCAAAAAATACTCAAATTAAATTACTCACCGGCAACCGTTCAAACACATGCAAGCCTATGTTTCGCAATGCATCACAACATTTCGATTTCAAAGCAGCACTGGTATCAGCACTTTGAATTTGCTCAAGTACAGATGGAATAGTTTGTAACCAAAAATTTAATGCTGAATTTAAAACTTCCTGATTATCAACTTCTTGATTAAAGAAATACGAAATAATTCCATTTCCTATAGATTCTAAACATTTTGCTGTTATTAATTTAATCTCATGATTATCACATTTGAAACAGTTTTTCAACGCTTTTGAGATAAACGAAAGATTATCTTTTAATAAAATAAAATGAACGGACATTGCAGATAAAACTTGTAAGCTTTCAACACGAACCGGTGTTGGTGCTACTAGTTGTTGAATTTGAATTTCATGCGAAGATATTCCTAAGTTTTTTAAAACTTTTTGTAGTAACCATGGCATACTTTTAGATTGTAGGCTAGAATTTTCTTCAGATGTTTGATTTTTGTTTGAACTGGGTGGTTCTTCATCAGAATCCAAACCATCAAGTTCAAGCTCGTCATCTTCAGCTGTAAATCTAAAAAAAATAAGGGTTTGAATATGTTGTTAATTTTCGATGATCCGTTAACTTACAGATCGATATTTTGTACTGAAAAGTTCTGTAGGTTTCCCTTATGAGTAAATATAACCGAGGAAGACTTAGGTACACCTGCTATTTCTAATATATCTGTTGTTATTTCTGATGATGAAATTAATATCCCCATTACTATTAATGCAGCAACTTGAATGCTACAATCTTTATGGTAAATCAATTGTTTAACATAAACCACAATTTTTTGTAAAATTTCAATTTTCAATCGATTGATTGGAGTTGCTTGTATTAAAACTGTCAAACATTTAAGGATTTGCATCAAAACCGGGAACGAACCTTCATTCGACATTGCTTCCGTTAAATCGATAAAAATCGATGTTATCATATTTCCAAGTGCAATCGAGAATGGTGTAAATGTTGATGGAGGTTTATCACTCATATCAGCTTGATCTAGGTACAATTTTGATCCGTAAAATATAACAGCAATAGTTTGTAGAGCAGCAATACGACAGGGTGGTGATGAATCTTTCAACACACAATTTAACAATGAAATTGTGATTTCGTTTGAAGAGGAAACATCATTTAATGGAAATAAACAATGCCAGTATCCAAAAAATACACGTTTTTCAGTTGCATTTGCAACCGCTGCGAGCAGAACTAATGCTGTTTGACGCAATCTTGCATTTCTTTTATGGTCCAGTTGAATTCGATTTGTTTCGTTTTCCGAAAAATCTGAATCACTTGTTCGAAAAAATGGCAAACTTTTTGACAACTCTGCAAAAAAAAATAATAGACAGAATAAATAGGTTTTATTTGTTTGTTTTTCGGGTTTTTAAGGGTGAGTTTAATCCCCTTCGTCCCACAAATGCTCAAGACATGCTTCTCATGCAGATTTCATTTTTAAAACACTTGAGTCTTGTTCGTATGCCTTCTAACGTATTGACTTATTACGCAAATCTCTACAAGCACCACATTCGCGAACGTGCCTACTTAATTATCATTTGCGACGGTAAAACTTTCTTTATTGATCGTATTCTAATCCCTCAATAGCGTCTCTTCCATCCTGCAACTTTAATGACACTAAGGGAGGGGAGTGTTGTGGCGGACGATAAATTGCCTTTGCACAATATTTTTATTTTAAAAATAGATGCAACGCTTTTTTAAAAACCAAACACAACGAAAATTTTCACTGATATTTGGGAACTTATGTATGTTCAACGATTTCTCGAAAATAGCTCAACAGATTTGGTTTAAATAACCCGTTTCTCCAATAACCCGTTTCTCCCTCCTCATCAGTGCACCTACGACAGTAATAATGGGAGAATACACCGTCTACTATATTGTTTTTCAGTAAGACAAGTGATATCTTTGCAATTTATCGATATTAGTTGATCAGACCTGAAATGTGCCAGTACAATCCATATCTGTCGCGCAATCACACTTGTGGGATACTCTTGGCAATCTTTATAGATTCTTTATAGATTCTTTATAAGCGGTATTTCTAAACCTGCCATGCTTGGTTACACAAGGCAAGAAGTGCCTTGTCTAGCAAGTTCATCGGCCATCAGATTCACTATTAGTATTATACCGAAATGCAATGACACCTAGGCGAGGAGGATGGTAAACTGATCAACCATCTCGTTAAGAGAGGTCAGATAGTTCTGAGTTACTTTCGACATGGTTTCGACTGTCGAACCAAGATTGTGGTTTTCGATCCGTCCGTATATGAGTTCACTTCCCCAGACATCTCTGAAAGAAATAGCACTTGTAAAGCGAACCTCTAAAGATGGTTTCGGAATAGAATAGTCGGTCTCGAGGGCATATTTCTGCGGGGACTCAAGTCTCTATCTTCAATGGTGCTTTTGCACGAGTAAAGTGCTATGGCAGTTTTCCTCATTCTTTCAAGAATGTAAGGTTTCCAGAGCTTACTTTGTTGTCCAGAATGAGGCCCAAGAAATTTGCCTTGCCTGCGTGAGTTAGTTTGTGCTTCTTAGTGAAGAGAATCAATTGGATCCCATTACTATCAGTCGAATTTTCATGGGTACAAACTCCATTGCGTTAAAAACGTGAGACTACTGGGATATTTACTGTAGATGCCAATGACATCTGGCGCATAAGTGATCACTTTAAAGCCCAGTCCTTCCAGATTTAGCAACAGATTATTTATGAACAAGTTCCAAAGAAGGGGTGATCGTAGCCCACATAGGGGTGTGTCTTTTCTTACGAACTTACGAATAGAAAACACATCGAGACAGGCTCTGATGATCCTAGCCCTAAGTAGCAGATCAATCCAGCTAACCAGTAACCTACCACTCCCAAATCCACAAGCGTGTGAGCGACCCCAACGGGATTAATATTGTTGCACGACTTTCAATATCGCAAGAAGTAACTATAAAGTATTTATAGTCAAGAGAATTCTCAATTGGACGCATAAGAGAATGCAAAGCTTGTTCATAGACTTACCCTGGCATTATGCGTGTTGGGGTGCTGACAACTTTATAGGTTCAATTGAACCTCTCAAGACGTTTTCTATCAATCTTGCTAGCATTTTCATGGGATATAAAGACAAAGATATGTGGGTTAATCGATATTACCGATTTCTGGCTCATCTTTAACATCAATTTTTTTTTTTATAAAATGTGTTGTGTAGTAGGAATTACAATATGTGTCACAATAACACATAAACCCCTTTAAGACCAAGGTCCCACAACAACATACGTTCAAAGGTGTTGATGGACGTAAATCTTTCTTTTTTGTTTTTTTATATTTTTAGTTAAAGAATGGATAACTAAACAAAAAATCCTATCACTGACAAAATATGACATAGGCCAATATTTTATGATAGAATAGAGAAAATAAAAGTAAATTAAAAAGCAAATAGCAAATTTTGACAAAAATTTGCTGAAACAAAACAAAAATGTAGTTGCCAATATTCCAGCCAGTTGCATATTCCTTGGTGCTGTGACGCACTGTCTTTCTTGAGGTTTAAAGCCCACACATAGTTATATGAAGGCTCGTTTCCAGGAAGCAATAGCGTCTCATCATCAAGGATTTTTTCACAGCTAAGATTGAGGGTGCTACCGTTGACTGAATACAGTTCATCCGCCACCACCCCTAAGATGTCACCTTGGCTAGTGATATCTCACTGCTATTGCCAGTGGTATGTGATATCTCACGTTAACTCGTATGTCAATAGCAGGGACTGGAGTACGCGGGATTGTCACACCCGTAGATCAAAAATAAAAAAAATTTCAAGAATACTAAGGATATACCAGCCAGCGAGTTAACATGAGTTTTACAATTTAACTTATCGTCAAAAATAACTCTAAGATTTTTCGAATGTGATGAGAAAGCATGACATCGCTCCAGACGACCTGCTTGTAACTGGCTCAGAGCAAGAGTTGCACAACAATACTTTCGATTTAGCAGGAATTGAGCGAAACCAGTTTTCAATGGCCCATACCAAAGTTCAAAATACATTTGAGGTAGCAATTTAGTTCTTCAATGCAATCATGTAGGTTTAGTCGAACCTTAATATGAAGAAGTCATTAGCGACGATATGAACTGTATGGACAAGTCTTTGCTAAAGTCAAAAAGAAGAAGTATAGATAACATTTTCCTGTCAATGTTTAACCTAATATGATCAGAGAGATCCAACAATGTCGATGTTGTACTATGGTGACTTCTAAAGCCAGACTACCGGTCATAAAACAGAGTTGAAACCGCAATATAGTCTGAGATTTGAACATAGATGGCCGTTCGAAGACTTTCCACAAAACTGGCAAGATGCTGATCGGACGGTATTGAGAGCTGCTTTTCTAGAAATGGAAAGCAATTTTGCTACGTTTCATGTAGAAGAAAAGCAACACACCATAATAGAATAATTCTCGATATGACAGATAAGAGGAATTAAAGAAGGGAATATTAATTTCAAAAGTTTAAGCGTATTGATATTGTCAAGAGTCAAGACCAACGGCATTAGGCGTAAATTAGTAAAAGACAGCTTCTAGTTCTTCGAGACCTGCCGAAACAAAAAAGGGTGCTCAGCCCTCGGTAGACCAATATCAGACCTGGCAAGAGGCGGCAATTGATTAGGCATAACAAAGGTCTTATTAATCTGACTCAGTTCAACCTCACTCACAAGCAAGCCGAAGTTCTTAATTTTTTTTCATAAAGCATCATTTAGATAAGCCATATTACCAAAGCCACGGAGGGTTCTAGTACTCAGCATTTGTGGAGTGCTCTTCTGCCCACACACACTCACTTAGGGGATAAATTAGTCAAAAAGCGATCGAAAAATTTTATTTAAGAAACTAATTTAAAATCGATATCAGAGCAATAGAGGGGGCAAAAGTCAGCAGCATTGAGGTCCAATAACAGACAGATTAAGGTCCCATGGAAATCCCTGGCACCCAAAATTGATTGCTTGATTTGACCAGCGAACTGTCACTGATCATAAAGAAATCAATGCAATGTGTTCGACAATTGTAAGAGCTTAAAGTCATAATAAGCCTCTCACAGAGATTATTGCAGGTGGTCAGTAAAGTAGGAGACAGTAACAACCAGGATATTTAAGTGTTTTGAAGCCATCATGTCACCTGAAGGAGCAGTTATGTGACGATAATTAGCATAGAGAGACCACCTACAATAACCTACACAAAGAGCATTTCAGCTTAAGGAGTAGTAAGATAATGTATTATTTTTTATTGAATTTTGAGACTGACATATAGGGCCACTCCACCACTTCTTCTCCCCTTTTGTTATAGAAGGGAAAACTAAACAATAAATCCTATCACATATAAAATATGACATAAGCCAATATTTCATGATAAGATAGCAAAAATAAAAATAAAATAAAAGGTAAACAGCAAATTTGTATTAACAATGCAGAAACAAAACTAAAATTTGGTTGCCAACAATCCAGCTAGTTACTTCGAGTAAGCAATAAAAAAAAAAAGATTCGGTTGGTCTCGCATCCTAAACAACTACATGTGTAGAATTGATCCTGAAATTCTTGACAAGTGTCCCGCATGTGAGGGCACGTCGCATGATGTAGACCACCTATTCAGATGTCCTAAAAATATAACTAACCTGACGAAGGAAGATTTGTGGTATTGCCCAAAAGCAGTAGCAGAGTTCCTAAACCTGGACATTTTTTTTTTTTTTATTAATTAGTTAGACATGTTTAGCACACTAAATATGAAATATTCATTATTTAGACTCTTTGAATATCCGAAGATACCATGTCAACTATAAAGGAATGGAAGGAATGGGGATATAGGGATAACTATACTAATTTTTTTAAATGATAATGGACATTTTCTTTAAATGCCTGAGGAGAAAATTTATCGGGAAATACAGAGGAGGGCAAATGAGTTCCATAATTTGGCCACTCTATTGAAATAGTCGTTTTGGAAGGACACAGTTCTACAACGAGGTATTTGTACAACAAATGGATGGGATAACTCGGCAGCTCTTGTTTGTCGATTATACTGCGCACACGATGGAAGAATATTTTGAATTTCCTTAGAGGAGAATTCGCTAAAGTTATATTTATAGTATATTGACAATTCAGCCACATTTCTTCTGTGCTGGAGTGAATCAAGCTGGTCCGTTAGTTCGGTATTACCAATCAACCGTATTGCTTTTCTCTGTACAGAGTCTAAACAATTTATTGTTGACTGACAAGCACCTCCCCAAACATGACAGCAGTACTCCATACATGGACGAATAAAGGACTTGAAGATTAGCAAAATTTGCTCGGGATTGAAATACTTTTTACATCGACTCAAGAATCCTAATTTTTGCATTGCAGATTTAGCGAGGTTGAACACATGTTTATTCCATTTCAGGTTATTTTGAATATCCACTCCAAGAAGTCTAACTGATTCAACCTCACGCAATTCCTCTTGGTTTATTTTAATAGGAAAATTTTTATGTCGCTCCATTCGTGAAAGACGGCATAATTTGGTTTTGGTTGGATTAAATGAAACGAGATTACGATCACCCCATTCCATTATACGCTCCAGATCTTTGTTGATGGAATCAATTAGCAACTCTCTATCAGTGGTAACTGCAGTATGAGATCGAAATTTAGGAGATGCATGTGATGCATGTAATGTGCTGTCATCAGCAAAACTATGGATTGGGTGCACTGTGGAAATAAGTAAGTCATTAATGTACAGAAGAAACAAGGTTGGTGAGAGTGCCGAACCTTGGGGAACCCCAGCATTGGTTGTGAAAATATTGGATGTGATACCATCTAAATTAACATGAAATTGGCGACCTGTAAGAAAACTATGAATCCATGAGACAGTAAGATGGTCTATGCCATAAGATTTCAATTTAGCTATAAGATTTTTATGCCACACTTTATCAAATGCTTTAGAAATGTCAAGTGAAATACTGAATGTTTCACCGTGGTTTTCCAGCGATTTGTTCCAGAGATGGGATACGTAGGCTAACAGATCACCTGTTGCATGACTTCTACGAAAACCATACTGCTTATCATCAATAATTTGCGACATTTCCAAATAATCTATCAAATTGTAGTTAACATATTTTTCAAATATTTTAGCTAAAACCGACAGAATTGCAATTGGTCTATAATTGTTAGGGTCTATCTTACTGCCTTTCTTTGATATGGGTTGAACGCTGGCCAGCTTCCAAGAATCGGGAAATATTCCGGTTTTATAAGATAAATAGAAAATTTTTGTTAAAATTGGAGCTAGTTGCCTAGCAAAGTTTTTAAGAATGAGGGGTGGAATACCGTCTGGGCCAGCAGATTTGTTGATATTGATAGAAAGAAGCATTTTCCGTACAATATTGCAACGAAAAATAATTGGTTTCATTTTCGTTACAACTGGGGGAATGAGTGTAGGAGAATGGGGGGGTTCAACTATGTTTGAGTTTTCTGCGAAAATACGACCCAATAGATCCGCTTTCTCTTTCGAGTCGCTCACGGGAATGTCATTGAGAACTAAGGTTGGAATAGAGGATCGAGTAAAATTGCTCTGGACTGATTTAACTGCCTGAAAGAAGCTACGTGAGCCAGATGGGTGCTCGGCGAATTTCTTTGCTTTCTTCTGGATAAACGCGTCTTTGTCCAAGTCTATTTTGAATTTACTAATATTTCTGGCTTTCTTATAGGCGCTATGGGTTTCAGGTGTTTTATTAGCGTTATACGTCTTGAATGCTTTGCGTTATTCCTCACTGCCTCATCAACATCCCGTGTGAACCAAGGCTCAGTTTTAGGAGTGATTAATCGATTTGGAATAAACCGCCGCATTCCTTCTTTTATGATTTCAGAAATTCTTATTACCGATGTGCTAGGATCTTGATCAACACAACAAATAGTTTTCCAAGGTGTTTCGTCATAAAAGTTTCTCAGTCCCTCCCAGTCAGCGCGTTTATAGTTCCAAACCCGGCGAGGATTTGCTTTAATTTGTGTCGGTGATGTAAATTGCACTATTGCTGATATTAGTAAATGGTCTGATGTTCCGAGGGGTTGTTCAACTTTTGTCTTCGTAGTATCTGGTTCGTTTGTCAAAAACAGATCCAGCAAATTATTGTTATGATGTGAAACATGGATGGACATGGAGCCAGAGGATTAGCACCTAAACCGTCGCTACAACAACAACTGTAAGCAATAACGTGAAATCATCAAGGAATGCTCCACAGCTAAGATTGAGGGTGCTACCGTTGACTGTATAGAGTTCATCCGCCAGCACCCCTAAGATATCACCTTGGCTAGTGATATTTTACTGCTATTGCCAGTGGTATGTGATATCTCACATTAGCACGTATGTCAATAGCAGAGACTGGAGTAAGTGGGGTTGTCACACCCGTAGATCAAAAATGATCCCTCCATGCGGAACCACTGTTCTGTAGAATATATTTAACCTCTTTTAGCTTGGACGAGTTCAGCCTAGGATTTAAACTCTAAACATTAAAGTGGCCAATATTTAGCTGGTCCTTGAGACAACTCCGTGTTAGATATAGTACTATAAGCGCCTGTTGACTGATCCATAGGAATACCTGGTATGCAAATGATATCAAGATAAAGAAAACTCAGGACAACAAGGGTGAGAAAGGGAAGAGGGATTGAAGGGTTATGATGGATGAGTAATAATAGGAATTAAAATCATTAAGGATTTAACAGAAAATCGTACATAACGAACAGAATACACGACACGACAAAATTAGACCATTGTTGGACAGCTTAGGCGAAAGAACATGATACTACAATCACTCAAGAATGGGCATCTGCGACTGCAAGAACTACAAGATCATCAGTTTCGATCGGCTAACCATTCTTTGGTACAACGAAAACCGATGCCAACCCGACACGAAAACTGACAATTTGCATTTTATTCTTCTTCAAGTAATACTATTCGAGAATTAAGAGAGGAATTAGCAAACATGATATTTCTTAGGTAATCCGTTTTATGATTAAGGTCAGTTTTGAGGGTAGAAATCACAGCGGAGGATTCTGCAACAGAAGATTTGGTATTAGACCAATCCAACGAGGAGTAGGTGGTTTTTCGAGTAAGCAATAACGTGTCAATATCCAGGAATAAAAAGTTCTACACAACTAATAGGCAGGATAAATTACTTACCTGTTTCAATATTGATCAAACCACTACTTTCATATGCAGAATTTGTCTTCTCTTTGTATTTATTACTTTTGCTATGTCTTGTGTCTTCTTTTTTTGTTTTATTAAAAGTTCGAGGCTTTCTTGTTCTTACAACCTAAATAACTTTCATGATTAGCGTTATAAAACCTTTAGATATAATTAATTTTCTCTACCTTTCCACCAATATTTTTACCAACAACTTTTGGTTCCAAAATCGTTTGTTGAGAGCTCATAAGTTTTTGTGGTGCAATTTTTGTTGCATTAGGTATATTAAACATCATAAAAGCTTTAGCTGCACCGATTAGTTCACCTAGCTTGTCGTTTGCAAAATCATCATCCAATAAGCAAACAATTCGACAAATATTTAATCCGGATGTCATCAATCTACAATAACTGTTTTCAGCATAACTTTCAGATTTTGTGTGAAAAATTACATTTAACATATTTATGCCAATATATCGTATATACTCAATTGGAATATTTATCTCATTATTTTCATCCCAATACATAAGAAATGATTCTATGCAAAAGATTGCTGATAATTTAATAGCTTCTTTTGTGTTGGTTTCATATGACTCTTTTTTTCGATTCTGTAGATTGGAATCAATTAATGATTTGACTAGCACACCCTCCGGTGAGAACAAAACATCATAGAACTAAAAAATCGGTAAAGAACATTGTTAGATTTATGATCGTAAAAAAAAATTGCATTATTATTTATACTTTCGAAATCTTATGAGAATTTCCTTTGATCAAAACATGAAGAGTATCGAATATATCACAGACAATTGATTTATTTAACGCTTTCAACAACCAATCAATAACCATATTTAACGTTTCATCATCTAAATTAATTTTTTGATATTTTATTAACGAAACGATTAAGTAGCAAGCTTTTACAACAAGAGTTTCTTTTGTGACTTCCAGTTTCACAATCGACTGGATAAGCCGAACAGCAGACTAAAAAATTATTATTTTCAATTAAAATTAAATATAAATAAAAATTAAAATATAGAACTTACAACAGGATCAATCATGTTTATTGTTATTTTATAATCCAAACTATTTAATTCATTCAAAATGCAATTCAATTCCTCTTCATTTTTGTTAACATGATTTGAATTCATTTTAATAAGATTATCAGAATTCAAGAATAAAAACTTTGTTGATAGTTCTACAAAATTTTGGTTTATTGTATTGTTAAATAAATATGACATTATTAAATTATTATAGTTTTTTATATATTTATTTTAATGTTAAACATTTTTTTAATTTTGACGAAAATATTGAAATGTCAAATCTCTGCGCAATGCACGATAATGCGCAATATACGAGAATCCGTCTATAAAAGTTCAAATAAGAACGTTTGTGCTACACTATCATATTTATTGAAAAAAAAATTTTTTACTTAAGTCAAAGATATCAATAAATATTTTAAAAACATTAATAAAAGTAATATAGGATATTTCTGATGATAAATTGCTATTATATATATTTGTAACAAACTCACAAGCGGCGTCTCCACAATATAAAAAAGTTACAATCATCAAAAAACGACATAACTTATCGTTCTCCTCACATATTAATTATTCAAAAGCAAATTGGTTTGTAGGGTTTATTAATTAAACGTCAAATAAAAACAATCGAAAGTCAAATTAACAATTGTTGTTTGAGACTTGAGAGTAGAGACCAGAGAGTGAAAAGTATCGGTTAAAATTTTTAATATATGTAATTTAATTTAAAGTTTTTTTTTTCAAACAAATATTAATACAAACGATTTCGCGGTTTTATTGCGTAAATTTTTTTTATAGTAAGTGTTTAAAGTGTATTGACTTTTCCGTTTGAATTGTGAGTAAAATTAATTCATTTTTGTTATTAATATAATAAAATATAAAATGTTATAACTAATAACTTTAATCGGATGTACTTGTTTCGATTAAGATTATCTTGTCGATATAATAAGTTTTTTTTTATTGAGTTTATATAACAAAAAAATAATATGGTTTCAGTATGTCGAGAGCCATCGATTTCTGGGTAATATGTAATGTAAATTGATAAATGTTGCTACCAGAATTGACATTTATCTCGAGTGTTGATTTTATAATATTTTTGAATTAATTTAATATATTATAAATTTGTTATCAAAATTTTTAAAAGTTAAATTGGCCTGATTTAGAATGATAAGATAGCAAGCATTTCACAAAGTTAACTTTTAGTAGGATTAGAACGTTAATTTTTAGTAGGATTGTAAATTTGTAATGTAATGTAATAATCAATATTGCGTTACTAAACCCCAATGCCGGCATATATTAATGAAAATGTTTTCTTTCATCGAGAGTATAAGTTTCCATTGTTAGGTTATAGGGGCGTTGGGGGGAGGGAGGGAGGGAGTGGGAGGGGGTGCGAACTAGCTTAAATACATTTTTGGTTGTGTTGTTGCCTGTTGGTAACGCTTAGGGAATATTTCTGACAGTTCTAAAAAAGTTAACACATTTGTTTTAGTCATTCTTGTGATGCAATTACCAAATTCCCTAAATGTATTAGTTTTATTCATAATTAAAGTGAAGGCAACTGTATCAACTAAAATTGTTAGATATTATCCCATTCCTCAGCCATATATATATTAAATTCTTCATTCACAATTACGCGAGGTGACAGAACTACCCCTACATCTGTTTTAACTGTTAATAATTCAAATAAAGTGAAAGCAACTGTATCAACTAAAAGAGTTGGATTTAATTTAATCCCAATCCTCAGCAACAGATATTACATCCTGAATCCACAATTACGCGAGCAGAAAGAACCACCCGTACCCCTAATCGCTTCCTTCGTAATGTAGCACAAAATTTCTCCATATCGTCTCATTTTCGATTAAACTAGGAGGGAGGCGGGAGGAGCGTTTGTAGCGAACTAGCTTTAATAATTTTTGTTTATGTTGTTGGTAACGTCTAAGCAAGATTTCTGATAGTTCTAAAAATACTTAACACAATTTTTTAGCCATTCTTGGGTTGCAATAAAATAATTCCTTAAATGTATTTTATTTGTATTCATTCATTAAAAAAGTAATTGCTTCAAAACTCAAATATAGGTTATAAAATATACTCAAAATAATAGTTTTAATACTAAAAAGTATGAAAATAATGCATGGATTTAAGTTGGTGACTTATCGTACGGTCTGACTTAAGGAACCGGCAAACCAAAAGGATCTTATTTCATTTTTACGGAGATAAACATTCAACTGTTCATTTTCGATGCTATTAGGTTGATCGGGAGGAGTGATTGTGGCGAACTAGTTTTAATAAATTTTTGGTTGCGTTGTTGGTGACACCTAGGCAAGATTTCTGACAGTTCTAAAAAAGTTATCACTTTTTTTTAGCCATTCTTGTGTTGCAATAAAAAAGTTCCCTAAATGTATTTGTTTTTGTATTCATTCATTAAAAAAGTTATTGTCTTAAAACTCAAATGTATAGGTTACATTTGAGTTTTAAGACAATAACTTTAAGTATACTCAAAATAATAGTTTTAATATTATAAAATATAGGATTAAAACAACAACAAAATTCTTCTTTGTTTTTTAAGAAATAGATAACTGAATGTAGTAGATCTGGTAGATCGTGAAAGTCTACCAGTTAGTCATGCACGCTAAACTTTCTCCACCCGTCGCTAGCTCATTTGGGAAAACAACAACAAAGAAATACGACACCTATAGACTAGTGGGTGCATTTTTTCTTTGTTTTTTAAGAAATAGATAACTGAATGCAGTAGGAGATCTGGTAGATCGTGAAGGTCTACCAGTTGGTCGTGCACGCTACACTTTCTCCACCCGTTGATAGTTAATTTGTTGAATTCTGGGGGTGAAATCTGCGATCTAACTCACTCACAAGAAATTTCAAAAAATCTAAAACAAACTGCCCGTTAATGATTTGCCACCTAGGTTCTCCAGAAGGGAGAACTGCCAAATTAACACACCAAACTCCGGAATTCCAAAAATTCTGTTTCACACAAAATTAAAATCCAACTCAATCTACCTCAAGAATTCATAACGAACTTGTCGTTTCAACTTGCCAAACCCCAACTAAATCAAAATCTAACTTCTAGCGCTATCAAACAATGAAAAAAAAATTTATTCCCACGTAGAAAATCATTTGGTTGCAGTTTCTTTTGTTGTGGAATGTAAAACAAAAGAAACACGAGAAAATTGTGTTAAACTAGTAACAGACATAGTAGTGTTAAATGACAAATGTATTTAAGAATTTAATAAAATTGTGAAAGGATGGAATGAAAAGTCTTTGAAAACATGGATAAATACATTTTCGAAGATTGTGGATAGGATATTACTACGAGGAAGAAAGTACAGCATATTTGTCATGATATTGCATGGCCATTACAGGACAAGACGAAAACAGGCAGTCCGGTTGACTACATTGGTCCTGAGAATTATGAAAAAATTAAGAAAGGAAATGAGAGTCGGTCTCGAACCCAAACCCCGAGATAGACTCTCAGGCTCTATCGACTGAACTAGCCGTGGCAGACAAATAAAATCAAAATCAACCTAAAAACAAAAACCATAAAGAGCAGAATAAAACCAAAATAAGTTCAAACACAAAAAACATAAGTAGGCAAAAATATATATCCAGGAAAAAAATTAGAAAAAAGGAGTAAATGAGAAAATAGTCTGGGAGCCCGCCGACATAAACAGCAACTCATAAATACTCTTCTATAATTTTTTGTGTGGCTTAATTACGCCTAGTCTACCACTTTTTTTTCTCTATCATAATTTTCTTAGCCGCGGCTTTTTCTCTCTAGTAATTTTTAAACTTGTCAATATCGTATTAAGCTAAAAATTTATAGATACTCTATTTTTAAAAAACTTTATACCAAGAGAAATTCATGAATCGCGAGAGAAAACATTTGTCCGACAAAAAATTCGGTACGCTAAGGGCGTCTACCGAGTGAAACATGTAATAATAACAATTTCGAAAAATTTATGGATAACCACCTGATTTTTATGAAAAATGCTTCAAAAAGGTATGTAAAATCACGTCCTTACATCGTCCGATAAGACAGATTTGCCAATATTCCAGTCCGACAAGCGGACATTGACATTTTCACGGCGACCTAAAATTTATTCATAACCGTCGGACAAAAAGAAATTAACATATTATAGAGCAGAACTTACCCTGTAGTACAAGTGGCGGACAAATATTTTGTGCCAAATCAATAGTCCGACGAAAAAACATCGATTGGCAACATCATTTCAATACTTTATTTTTTCCAAGTTCATAAATAATTTTTTCTATTTTGCGTCTAAAATAAAATCATTTCGATACCCAAATGCGTATCGAAATGGCCTTCATTACGATACGCAAAGTTTTGTCTTTCAAGGTTGGTCACATTGGTCATACAAACGTTAGTGAACATTAAAACGAATAATTATGTAAATAAAATTAATAAGAATATCTAAATTAGTGTTAAATATTTTAATTAATTAAAATAATTAGTAATGATAACAAAATTTCAAATTGACTATTTTTTAATAAAATACACATTTTTTTAAATTTCAAGACAAAAAATGCAAAATAGAAAAAATAGTATAAAAAACTCGTTTCATAAGACGTTTTATCGCACTTATCCTTTAGAAAACTCCCCGCTGCGCGGGTCGTTTTCTAAACAGATTGCGTGCGATAAAATCGTCGATTATGAAACTAGTTTCTTAATATACTATTAGTTTCATTAATTACAATAATAAATGAATAGTAAGGAGTGTGAATAGTTAATAACATGTATTAAACTAATAATAGGAACTTTTATTAAGAATTTCATTAAATAAATAAAAAAATATATATATGAAGAAACGTGAAAAATTTTTTTTACTCTTCATCAGAGTTATCATCAGTTGAACTTTCTTCATCTGTGCTATTGTTATCATTTGCCTCATCATCCTCGTTATCATCATTGAAATCTGGAAAATTATTGATTTTTAAAAGATATAGTAAATGAAACATTAAATAGTGAAACGCATATTAACTCTTATCGACCAAATCTATCCGTTTTTGTCCGTTAACTTTAAGCACAGACAACTTTGTTACTGATGCTTGGAAATATTTAATAATCCATAGGAGGGTATTTTCAACTTTCAGAATCTGGTCAACAAAAAACCACCCCTTCCTACCCTATTTTTTAATTTAAAAATTAAAAAGGTGATTTTTTGAGGTAATTTTCTCGATAAGAAATGAATTTTTAAAAAATTGAGAAAATCTGTGAGGAACTATGAAAAACTGTTGCACGAAAATGAACATTAAAAGCTGAAAAATTATGAAAAAATGTGAAAATCTATGGAAAACTGCGGGGTAAAAATGAACAGATTGATCAATAAGGGCTTACTGAAATTTATAATTTTCATACCTATTAAGTTTGAAGATATATCTTCAAACGAAGGACTTTGGGGCCCATCAAACCAATAATAATGATACTTATTGTTAATCAACGTCCATCCACAGTTTTCAGGTTCGATATTGGTGGGACATCTCATATGTGCATTACACCAAACGCTAGATATGTAGATGGTTCGCTTAATTTGTTGCAGCAATTCCTCTTTTGATGGTGGCATACTAGAAGCATCTAATCGATCATTGATCATGATTTTTATTTCTGAATGCCTTCTCGAAGAGTTCGAGTCGTCCTAGTTTTACATCTTTGCTTTTCAAATAATATAATTTGCAAACAAACTCTTCGATAATTCTAAAAACATGCCATGAAAATAATTATTATTTTACTCACTCTCGATCAAGATCCATTTGTACCATGCTGTTTTTTTGGCTCAAAAAATCATAAATTGCACAGAGAAACTGAACATTAGTTTTTTTTCGGATGTTTTTGCAAGAACATACTGAATTTTTAATTTTTCTATCAAATTTGGATACTTCCGTCGAATATAACATAGAGTGAATGATAACTTTAAAATTGATTATTTCGCGAAAATTGTCGGTGAGATCTAAATTTTTTGATTCCATTCGATGCAAGAACGTTTATTCTGTAATATATTTTAGAATCCGACGTAAATCTTTGATTTCATAAATGTAATATACATCCTTAATTAAAATTAAAAAGATCAAAAAAGAATTTCATCAAAAAATTTGAAGCTTCATAAAATCTATAATTTCCATGCGTCGGACTAGAAAATCGGAGAATATATCGTGTCCGACAATTAAACAATTGGATTCTATATACTTTTTTTTAGTAATCCTGTAAAAAACAGCTGGTTATGTGGAAGTATGCTGTTTTTACGCTCACAAACGCAAATACTGTAAACCTTCCCGGATTTTCAATTGAAAAATAACAATTTGTTCGATTTTTATGGAAATGGTAATATTTTACTGTCGGACAACTTGTTCACCTCGTTGTAAGCTTCATTTAACAGCAAAAAATCGAAAGCGGAAATTGTTATGAATAAATTTTAGGTCGCCGTGAAAATGTCAATGTCCACTTGTCGGACTGGAAAATTGGCAAATATGTCTTGTCGGACGATGTAAGGACGTGATTTTACATACATTTTTGAAGCATTTTTCATAAAAATCAGATGGTTATCCATAAATTTTTCGAAATTGTTATTATTACATGTTTCACTCGGTAGATACCCTTAACGTACCGAAATTTTTGTCGGACAAATTTTTTCTCTCGCGATTCATGAATTTCTCTTGGTATTTAGTTTTTTAAAAATAGAGTATCTATAAATTTTTAGCTTAATACGATATTGACAAGTTTAAAAATTACTGGAGAGAAAAAGCCGCGGCTAAGAAAATTATGATAGAGAAAAAAAAGTGGTAGACTAGGCGTAATTAAGCCACACAAAAAATTATAGAAGAGTATTTATGAGTTGCTGTTTATGTCGGCGGGCTCCCAGACTAAAACCATTGGGATAGGTAGCAGACCTAGTGTTCCGTCGAGACAACGTGATAAAAAAAATCATGATTTTTCGAAGTGCTACACGCAGCCATTTATCACGAAAAAAATCAGATTTTTTGTTGGTTTTTGAATGTCAAAATGTTTTGAATTTAGGTGACAGGGATCCTAAACCCCGTTAGAAATACGTCTGAATGACTTTCCTATCTTTGCGGTTGTAAATTAAAAACACAAAAAAGCTCAAACATACATGTTGTCGGTGTGTCAAAGACTTACGTACTCTGCCTTTCGCACCCCCAGAACAACAACTTAACAACAAACACACAAAAAATATAAAAAAACCACAAAGAATTGTCTGCGCGTCAGGACTTTCAAGGATCTTGCCTTTCGCCCACAGAACAAAACTGAACAAAAAAAAAACTCAACACAAATATTGTCTGTGCGTCAGGAATTACTAGACATGTTGCCTTCCGCCAACAGAGTGTGAACAAAAAAATTAAAACCAATTTTGGAGGGAGAAAAAGAAACGAAACTTCCAAAATAAAAAACAATTGCGACTAGAATGAACTGGAGACAAAAATTCAAAAATTTCTAAACATCTAACTCGATTTGATGAACAATACAGAAAAAGAACAAAAAAATTTTCACAAAGAAAAAATTTAAAATTTACTATGTAAAACTAAATTTTGAAATTCTTTTTAAAAAAATTTAAAAAAAATCTAAACAAAATTAAAAATAAACTGGAGGTTGACAGTTAGACGCAGTAGTTGGGGTTTGAGTTGGTTAGTTGAATTCCGGATCAACAGCTGATAATATAACACAAAAAACTTAAAATTGTTGAAAATTTAAAAATTTTCCAAAAATTTGAAAATACAAAAAAATTCAAAAGATCAAAAAAATATTTAATAAGTTAAAATTCAAAAAAAAATCAAAATTTACAAAAATTTCAAAACACTTCTTAAATTAAAAATTTACCAAAAAAAATACTTACAAAAATCAAAGTTTCAAAAGATATTTCAAAACAATAACAAAAGTTATCCAAAAACTGAACACAAATTTTCCAAAATTATTTTCTTAAAAAAAAATTTAAAAACATATTTAAAATTACCAAAATTCAAAAACTTTCCAAAATTACAAAAATTTTCAAAACTCAAAATTACCAAAATTCAAAAAAAATTTATAAAATTACTAAAATTCAAAAATGAAATAAAAATTAAAATAAAACAATTAAAAATTTTAACTTACAAAACTTCAAAATAACAAGATTTCCATAAAAATTAAATTTCAAAAAAAATATTTGAATTATTAGTACGTCAAGAAAAAACTTCTAGAAAAAAAAAATTCAATAAATTTAAAATTATGAAACTTAACATTACGGAAAATTTTCAATTAACTAAAATTAAAACACTAAAAAACCAATCAAAAAATTGTTGTCTCTAGAAGAACCCTGTGTGGATCCAAAGACCGAAACATTGTCGCTCTAGAGCCCCACGTTGGGCGCCATCTTGTAGTAGGAGGTCTTGTAGACCGCGAAGGTTTACGAATTGGTCGTGCACGCTACACTTTGTCCACCCGTCGTTAGCTTGGGGGGGGGGGGAGGGGGGCTAATTCTACGACCCACCTCACTCACAAAAATTTCAAAAAAAAATATAAAACAAACTACGCGTGCATGTTTTGCCACTTAGCTTCTCCAGAAGGGAGAGCTGCCATGCCACCACTCTCCCTATCTCAACTACGTTAACACTTCATTTGACAAACAAATTTAGTTTAATAAAACTAAAATTTTAAAAATCACCTTGTCTAGTAATATCTCACTGCTATTGCTTGTCACGTTCACTGCCATTGCACTGCTACTGCTTGTCATATTCGTTACTCGTACTTTAAAAATTAAAACAAATATACAAATTAACAAAAGCTTATTCCTCCATGCGGAAAAATTACAAATCTTCAGATATTTCTAATACATAAAATTTAATTTTGATACGTAGAAAATGATATGTAGAACAATAAAATTTAATGTGCCACACACAAAATTTAATGAAAACCAAAACGAAAAAGTAATCGAATTTAAAACAAAATTCAAATATGGCACCTTTATAATTTTGTCCACCTCTTTGCACCCATGGTTTATTCGGTCCTGATCTCATCAATCTTGTCGAAATTATTGTAGATTTTCTTAAAGCAAGATTCGTCATTCTTTGAGATTTTAATATGATCAATAAAGATTGGCTGCGAACCAGATACAAATCAGACAAAATATAAGCCAATATCAGACGAAATATGACCCAATCAAGCTTATTCATGTCTTGCTTAGAATTATAAAAACACTGACTGGGAAGGAGAAATTTTTACGACGATAAATGTTTGAAAATCGTTTTTTGATGTTCAAAACATTCAAACACATCATCACTAAGAAATTCTGAATTTATGAAAATAAGAATTTCAAATCAATAATTCATTTCCGAAAGTGAGTGTTGGTTAACGAGGGACAACATTCGCTAACGGTTATCGAAATTCACCGAAATAACGGTAATGGTAATATTGAAACAGGGGTTATATGCAATTGCATATGGCACACTTGTTGGATTCAGGGAACGCGATGTGACAATCAACAACTTGTCTTCCTCAATGATTAAAGCCCTGGTATAAAGTTATTTGGAGGCTAGTTCCTTCGAGCAACTCGGATGGCAATAGCAGGGACGCGGAGTACGCGGAGTTGCCACACCCGTGGAGAAAAAAATTACAAATTAACAATAACAGATTCTTCCATGCGGGAAAAACATTTAAAATGAAATTTACTTATCATAATTTAAAAAAAAGTCAGGCAAGTGCGAATATAATTCGCTCGCTGAGGGTTCCGTGTATATAATATTTGAGACAACAGTTTTTGTTTGAATAGTTTCACTGCCAGCAGAGCTAAAATCGAAGTGATGGTGGCTACTATTTTTTTGCAATGGTGGTACTGTATCAGACCTAACGAAAAGAACAGATCCCCAACCTCGATTTACTTGACTGTAACAATTTTCTAGTTCAACAGTAGTTCAATAGTTCAAAAATTTCAAAAATATTTGTAATGGGTGATCAACTTCACAGAGAACATTTCGTCGCTTTAATAATGAAATGACGTATACGCAAAAGTATAGTTTGGAGATATTTGAGTTTAAAGTTTGATGTGCGCATGCATTTGCATGGACGTTAATTTATAATTTATTAATTCTTACCCCCAGTCATAAAATAATTCGAAAATGTAAAAACGCCAATTCAAAGATATCCTTATGGGGAATGCAGCGCACCTATTATATAAAAACAACGTATAAATAGCATACGTTGTTTCATTATTAAAGCGACGATTTGCAACGCAACCATATTAAATGATAATCTATCGAATGGCAAACAGGTATCAGGTATGTTATCGCATAATTTTTCAACCTAACGCATTTCGCCTGAAGTCATCAGACTTGAAAAACTGTTTTGATCTAATCTGATCTTGTTTGTTCATTTCTATACTTCGTTTCACTTAATATTTTACTATAATATACATTTCCTACAACGCAGCAAAATTTAGCTTTTTCTACGATTATTTTACTTCACAAAAACACAATTTTAGAATTTTAATCAAATGAATCAGAAACGGTGCTTTCGAAAACTACAAAAAAATTGTTTTGGACTAGAAAAAAATTTACCTTTCATATGACCCCACTCGACATAGTTAAAAATAATTTTTTGTCAAAATTTCCACTCTCAACCCTCTCAAAATAACATTTGAAATGATGAGCCGACCGCCATAGTTTTCATTCAATCTTTACAACATTGCCCATAACCATGAATTTTTCCAAATTTTTTCTTTTGTAATGTTCGAAGTTAAGGGGGGGGGGAGGGGGCAGGAAATTTTCTTCACATTTTTTAACATAACTCAAAAACTGCGCTTTTGAAAATTACAAAAAAAATTGTTTTGGACTAAAAAGAATCACCTTTCATATGACACCCCACTCAACAAGGTCAAAAATAATTTTTTTTCAAAATTTCCACCCTCAACCCCCTCAAAATAACATTTGAAATGATGAGCCGACCGCTATAGTTTTCATTCAATCTTTACAACATTGCCCATAACTATGAATTTTTTCTTGTGTAATGTTCGAAGTTAAGGGGGGTGGGGACAGGAAAAACAACACTCGTTTTTGAGAATATCAAAAAAACTAAGCTAAAAACTAAGTCAAAAAATCGTTGAAATTTTTTTTGAAATGTTTTGATTATTTTCGATTTTTCTAACCCAAACTCGATGCCTTACAAAAAACTTTTGTTTTACTATCTCCTTATCTATGTTCATAAAATATCAATAAAAACAAACATTTGAAATTTTTTTGTTATCAGCAGGCGTGGAAAAACACATTTAATAACTGTAGAAAATTTCAACTTGATAGCACTTATAGTTTGTGAGTAAATCGACTAGGTAGAAATTCGGACGGACACCGAAGTCTCACCAATAGGGTACCATTTTTACTTTTTTAAAGTACGGAACCCTAAAAATATCCCATTAATAATAAAATACAAAAAAATTTAAGACGTCTGGGGCCCTATTCCCGAACATATAAATGTCATCATAATATTGTAAATTCACATAATATTATGAATTTCGTATTATGAAACACCAATTTGGTGAAAATTTAACACAATATTGTGAATCTGACAAGAACAATATAGTTACTGTCAAAATCACAATTTTGCTTTATGTTTTGTGTGTTGACTTTTTTATACAAATTTCAACGATTGGCGTAAAAATTCATTAAACAATCAAATTTTTTGTATAAATATCATTAAAACTTATTTATTAAATATATTTTCATTTTATTTTGGATGTTTTATTTTTTAAGATTAAAAAAGTTAGTTGTCAAAAGTACGAATTTAGTAGCAAAAATCTGTTCTAATTTTGTAAAAATTTGTTATAATTTTGTAGTTGAGGTTTGTGTCTAAGGATACACAAATTTGAGTTACAGAATACCATTTTTATACAAAGTTGCTAAGCATTTTGGTGAAATTGACAATACTGTCGATTGACAAATATGTGTTCGGGAATAGGGCTCCAGATTTCATGTTCCTTTAATTTCATTTATTCCTATCGTAATCTTAACCTCAGCCAACGTACATTTCAATTTTCAATTAACCCACAATAATTACCAAAAATTTTTTTTCCAAAAACCAACTGGAACATATCAATTTTTAATTCTTTGAAATTGTTTTTAACACAATTATAAATAGCTAATTTCCTATCAAAATATCTTTTATACAAATTAATCTATTTTCTTTTTTAATCTTGGCTATTAATAGCGAAAACAAAAAATTAATCTCAAATGTTTAACGATACGAATTCTGTCATTAGCGAATTGTGTAATGATTTAAATTTGATATTTATTTGAATAGATTAAATATCATTAAAATGATAATAAGTCGTGAATCGTGATATAAAATTATTAAACAAAACAAAGCTTTTATTGCTACAAATAGAATTTTTTTTATTTACTATAAATTGGATCGTGTCATATATTCATGAAACAGGTGGGCACAGAAAATGCAAGATAAACTCCTCTATTAATCCATCCATCAGTTTTTGGAACCACATTATGAAAACCACAATATAAAATAAATAAATATAATTAATTAACATCACTGACTAAGCTGTTATATTTGAATGATATGTGAAACTTAGTCAATTTAAAATTAATAAATTTCATCAACAAAAAAGAATTAAACTGGTTTAACTCAAACTAATAGAATTAAATGCAACAAATCGATAAAATTTTAACATTTAAACGGTGATCCAAATAAATTTAATTAATTTAAAAGTATAAAACTATAAATCAATAATTGAAAGCACTCAACACCTTTTTTGTTTGATGAATTGGCACATTAAGAAATACGAATATGTATGTGTATAGATGAATGTCAAAATAAGCAAACAAAGAGAAATGTAATACTAACAATAAGCTAATAAAATTGAACCGATTAACAATAGGCAGGTTGTCAATCCGAAGGTAATTAAACGTGATTATTTATAGGAAGAGACTAAGACAAATATGGAAATATATAGAAATTTGTTATGAATTTTATGTCTACACTAAAATATACGATGCAGTGACTCGACAATTTTACTTTTTTCTGATAATACGTTGTATGGACTAACAACTGAACCTATAGGAATTAATGATGTTACGGTTCATGTCTAATCAAAATACGCAAAAATAATACAATTCAGAAATCTGTGGTTACAGTTGACTAATTATTCAAATTAAATAAATAAGTGATGATAAAGTTTAAGATTAGTAATTTTCTAACATCAAAATTAAAGAATGTTTCATTATCGCCTCTGAATTCTGAATCTTTATTGATAACGTGCATAACATAAGTATTCGAAAAAGTGTTAATAATTAGAGTAAAGGAATCGTAAGAAATGTTTATTTATTTCGGAATATTTTGACGAAACACAAAAATTTTAGTCCCATATAGTATTAATTGGTGATATCAACTTTTCAAATTTTATTTTTCTTACTCATAATTCAGTTCCTTATTTTTTTTTGAATATATTGCTCCGAACTTTATTAGAATATTAATCTAGTATTCACTTTTTTTGAGAGACAAAATTGTTAAATATCAAAAAGTAGACAAAATCAACTTTTCTCTCTTGGTCCTCTATTTGTATATTTCCAGATATTTCTTTTCTTCAAATTTGGTTAGTCAAACACAAATTTAAACAAATAGTTTATAGACCTTTATTAGAATATATAACACCCTTGATTGTTTTCGTATATTTATTATTAAATTTTATTTTCATAGACAAAAAATTTTGTTTTTATTGCTTTTGTTTGTAAGATCGCCATGTTGTAATGTAACGCTTTCTTTTTTATAATGTTTTTACACTACATACAATCAAAGCTTCATGAAATTTTATTAAAAGTTCTGAAACTAAACGAGAAGGAAATGAATAGTTTTTTGGCGAAGTGTTTATTTAAATTTTCAATAACGCCAAGTTGTAATGCGTAAATAAAACTTTGAATAAAACATTTTAAATTGTGTGAAGTAATGCAATCTATCGAAAAAAATCTTATATACCCCAAATTTTGTTTTTTCTTGTGTTTTGGACCATTCTCTATCTAAATAGCCAATAAAAATTTTGGTGTGTGTCTGTGTGTGGGTTGTGGGTACGTCTGTGTGTGGGGCGGTTGGGTGGTTGGGGCGTGACATTCCTGCACAGGATCTTGATGAAACTTTGGCAAATGATCCAGGCTCACTTGAAAATGGAAGATCTGGATTCATTTCAAATTTGGACAAAATGGCGGAGTCTCCCGAACACCTCTAAGTTTAAATCTAAAATAACTTCTAATCCCGCATTATGATCTTAAGGAAAATTGGTATATAAGGTTTTAGTACTGTTTCCAATATTTTTGCATTCCAACTTCCGGTGTGTCACTTCCGGTTAAAAAGTTTTTTTCTCAGGTGTTTATCCCTACTGTAGCCTACAATTACCGATCGATTTTCATGAAACGTTGGAAAAAGCTTTCAAGTAACATGAGAAAGATTTTATCAGCTTTTGGAGTACATTGGATAAAGGGTACCACCATACGGTGGTTCAAATACAACAGGTGGTATTTTCCACCATTTTTTTTATGTTTGTCGGGAGCATACCACATTCGTCCGTGAATGAATTTTGATGTCACTTTGGAAAAAGATGCAAATATGTATGACAGGAAATGATTAGTTTTTTAGCGATATTGAACAAAGTGGTGGGGGTCCCCCGAACACCCATTTTTTTTGAAAGCTCAATAACATCTGTAACTAATAATCGAAATGGATGAAACTTGGTACGTAGGTGTTTAGTACGGTTCACAACAGATCTGCATCCCAATTTCCGGTTTTTCACTTCCGGTAAACATTTTCTTGCTGTAATTTTTTGAAGTTTTTTCAGTGTCTTTATGCACACTACAGCCTACAATAATGACGTGATTATGATGAAACTTATGAAAAAGGTTTCAATTAGTATGAGAAGATAATTATCATCTTTTAGGGTACATTGATGAAAGTGGGGGTGGATCTACCATACAACTGTTGAATTTTCACACTGTGTTCAGACAGCATTCAGACTTCATTCAATAATCAATTTTAATGACACTTTGAAAAAAGATGGAGACTTAAATGACAAAGAACTAATATTGGATAATATTGGGATAAGTGGGGGGGGGGGGGCTTCCGAACACCTGTTTATTGTGTCACCATTTTTTCAATGTTTTCGGGAGCATACAACATTCGTTCGTGAATGAATTTTGATGACACTTTGGAAAAAGATGCAAATATGTATGGCAAGGAGCTGATTAGCTTTTGAGTGATAGTGAACAAAGTGGTGTGAGGTCCCCGAGCACCTGATTTTTGAAATCTCAATAGCACCTGTACTACTTGATAATCAAATTAGACGAAACTTGGTACACAAGCATTTAGTACGGTTCACAACTGTTCTGCATCCCAACTTCCGATTAAAATTTTTTTTACTTTTTCTCGTACAACAGAATTTAGGATTGTTGGGTGGGATACTACTGCTTTCTTTAATATTTTTATAATTAGAACTACGTGAAATCTATAATATTGCTTAGCCTTTAATTAAAGTATTTGATGGATGCTCACTATATATCCGGAACACTATGTTTCCAGAGCTGTGGTGAAGGCAGTCTATGTATCAGCGTCGCAATATTTTTCTCTGTATTTATACAACAGTCTACAATTGAAGCAATGTTAATGAAGCGTCTTGTTTGTAAGGTTGCCATGTTTTAAGTTGCTGAGATATTGATGCGCTTTTTGAATCTAATAATCGAATTGGATGAAACTTGGTACATAAGTAATTAGTACCGTTCACAACAGTTCTGCATCCCAATTTCCGGTTTTTCACTTCCGGTAAACATTTTTTTGTTGTAATTTTTTTAAAGTTTTTTCAGTGTCTTTGTTCACACTACAGCCTACAATAATGAAGTAATTATGAAGAAACTTATGAAAAAGGTTTCAATTAGTGTGGGGAGATAATTGTCGGCGGGTTTTCACCATACAACTGCTGACGTTTCTCACTTTGTTTTTAATATTTGTTGACAGCATACAGACTTCATTTAATATTCAATTTTGATGACACTTTGAGAAAAGATGGAGATTTTAGTACAAATGACTGATTAGTACATCGAAAGTAAAAAGTAGTACATCGATAAAATAATTCCCAAATTTTTTTCCTTTTCCGATAATCCAGAATATTTCAATTCAGAGTCAAAAAAATATATAAATTAGATTTTAAGTGGAATGGAATCTCCAATTCTTATTAAAAAAAAACCTGTTTTTCAATGAGTAATGCACAGAATATGTTTCAATATTTAGTACAGATGTTAAAAGTACAGATGTTAAAATATAAAATTTTCAATATATTAGATTCACATTTAGTAAAGCATAATTAATCCGATGTAAAAACATATGTAAATTTTTCATATACTAAACTTTAAAAATCGTATGAAAAATCCATATGGAATCTCTCACTTTTTATTTTTTAATTTCATAACTGCATGTGTTTACTTTAAAATTTGTGAAAAACACAAAAAATAAGACGATTTTTGAGATATGAGCTTTGAAGTAAACCAAGGTTTAACGCGCCGCCTAGCGGAAAAGAGAAATATTATTAATAACTTACATAATTCGATTATTCAACTATTTTTCTCTTTATTTGCAAAAATATACGTAAATCGCATTAAATTTGTTGCATCTATTAACAAAACATTGACACCATAACCAAAACTACGTGAAAAAGCCTCAAAAATTCAACCGCGCAACACTCCGATTCGGAGTACTCAGAAAATAGAACCAGAAATCACTTTTTTTCTTTCGTCAATACGAGTTGGTTTGTTTTAAACACTGTTTAAAACAGTGTTTAAAACAAATTGTTTTTAAAAAAACAATGTTTTAAACGAAAATTGTTTTTTTTGAATGTTTTTTTTAAATGTTGCTTATTTGCTATTCAATAGGACGGTTGTACACTGTCTTGTTTTACCGTTTTTAATACATTTGACCACCTTAAGGCACCTTTTAGCACCTTAAACGCCATTAAAATTTTAATTTTTTTTTTAAAGTTCTAAGGTGTTTTGTTAATAAAACGCGTTCTAGGTCGTTGATGAACGCAAATTTTTGTTTTTTGTTTTTTTTTTATATATTTTTAAAAGAAGGAATAACTAAACAATAAATTCTATCAAATATAAAATATGACATAACCCAATATTGCATGATAGGATACAGAAAATAAAAATAAAATAGGAAATAAAAAGAAAATGTCTTTTAAAAATTTGCAGTAACGAAATTAAAAGAGAGTTGCCAATAATCCAGCTAGTCGTATATTCCTTGATCATGGGACGCACTGTCTTTCTCAATTATTAAAGCCCACACATAGACTCATAAAATATTAAGTAAAAATCATGTCAAAATAGAAATTGTCTAAAATATGAGAATTAACGGGTGTTTTGGTCTAGAGGTAGAATGAATAGAAAAACATTTTTGGTACCCATTTTTGCCAAAGGAATTAAACTCGCTTTGGCACTGATGAGGTTACGAGTTGGAAACCCAACCGAAACACGTAAAAGAGAAAAACAGAGTTTTTTTCTGAGATATTTCCAACCATACCTTTGAGTTGGAAAAATTCAAATTTATTCCTTAGTTACTTGAGTTTAACCAGACCAGAATACCCCCTTAAAATGGTCAGTTCTTATACAAATGGGCGCAGTTTTGTTTTGATTTTTTTTAAATAATAATTTAAATTGGAACTCTCTTTTTTTTAATTTTAATCGGGATCAAACAGTAGAATCTTTTCAATGAAAGTGTTAATTAAATTTTTTTTGTTCGATTTAATCATTGAAATTTTTTTACTGAAAACTAAAAAAAATTTGAGTTCGTATGTTGGCAAATTTCATCACATTGTATGATGAATATCTTCAACATTGAACGGAATAAAAATGCCCAATTTTATTTAAATAATTACTTAATCAATGATAAAGTCAAATAAATTTCGTTTTCTTACTTCAATATTTGATCAATTGACTATTATAGTATTATAACATAATAAACTCTCACCTATTGAGTGAGTTATGAAACAGTTTTTTGTCCTCGAAAATTTTAAATCATATGATTTTTCTTTTACATTTTAAAATAATTCTGGAGATGCAAATAGATTTAATAAACATTGGTTGGTTGTATCTATTTTTATAGAGAGATGTTTGTTAAAATTTTGACTTTAAATATAATCAAATAAATATCGCATTGTTGATTGATAACAAAACAAACTCATATGAAGCAAAATGGTTAAGGTGACAAATAAATTTGAATGCGATCGGTTGGTAGGAGGAGTACTTAAATCACCGATTACTCTGGGCGTTAATGACGATTAATCCAATTTTTTTTATCGATTATTAATATTTTATTTACTGATTATTAATATTTTATTTTTAAAGGTGTGTTCTGTAATTTAAAGAAAACGATTAGATTTACCGTCATCGTTGAACTAATAAATCATAATTCCAATTTACAGAAGTATTTAAAAAAATTTGTTTGCGAATAACTTTTTTTTATTTTAAGAAAAACATAAAAAGTTACGATAATTTCAAGAGGATTTTTTTTTAGCCATATCACTTAATTCATAATATTTGGCTTTAGTTGCCAAGTTTTTTATTTAAGATGATAGTAATATGATTAAAGATTGACGTATAATTATTATACATGTGTAAGTTATCTTTTCCAACAAAGATAGCTAATTTGCTAATATAAATAGAACAAAATGATAGTACGCTTATCATCGAGTCTTGTGTGTATCAAAATTCAGAAAGAATGCTAAACTGTGAGCATTATCGGGATTCCCATTAAAAACGTCATATAAACTCAAAAAATAGTGAAACAATAATAATAACAATTAAGTTAAACTATAAACAGAAAAAATAATTAAAATTGAAAAAGATAGTAAACAGAAAAATGTTACAATGATTGCAATCAAAATAATAATAAAAAATTCTGAAAATACCTATTCTATTTATTTGTAGAAGTTATCAATTGTGTTATTTTTGATATTGCTGGATAATTAACAATAAATTGAGTTTCTCATAACACCATATAAAAGTTAGTAACTATTAATCTGATTTTATACATAATAGTATATTAAGTAACAATAGGTGATAACAGAACGATAAACTTGATCGTAGTTTAAATTGTCCCCCACAGTCAAACAAACTTAATTTATGTTTTCACAATTTTGTAAAAAACGCAAAAAATAAGTTATTTGTTTTTATTTTAATATAAATAACTCACATGATGACAAACAAAATGAGAGGTCAATGCTCTATATAACCAAATTAATTCTTATATTTTAGAATAACTTTTTTTAAATCCCTAAAAATGTATTTACCGATTTAATTAGAAAAGAACTTATCGAATTGTTGTCCCCATTTAACCACATAAGGCTACATAGAAATTTTGCTAAATTTCTTAAAATGGTTCTGATTCCATCAGAGATTTGGTTTTATTAAAAGAAAATTTGCATGGTGGAAAAAATGTGCAAATCGAGAAAAAATTTATATATCCAGTTCCAAACATTTTGGCCAATATGACGCGTGTTCCACATCCGCCAGATTGCAATGAAATTTTCACTTGTGTGGCGGCGCCTGGTTGTTCAATACAAATTTGCTTGTGGTACTGGAAAAAACATCAATTTATTTCCTGAAAAATGCATTTAGTTCGAAATTAAAATATATAATTAATAGGTGATTGTAATTTTAAGTATTGTTGCTCTACTTTTACTGAATAAAAATTAGCAGTAAAGGCATTATGGTGGATAGATGTCCCAGTAATGTAAATTAAAGAAATATTTAACAATGTCAATCACAAGATCCCAATGAGAAAACTCATTTCGTAAATTGATAGTTTGTGTTTTCGATTTTTGTTATTCAAGTTCCGATGACTATGTTAGCCGGTAATAAATGGTCAACCAATCCCGTTTAATTTAATTTTTATATTGCTGGTAGCAATAGTGCGCACGTTTATCAAGCTCTTATCCAGTGGTAGAGTTCAGCAACGTTTCTTAAATGTATTCTAGAAAGCAAACTAAAAGAGCTTAACCCTATTTCCTTACCATTGATATCCCCAAACATGACATAAGTGTGTTTCGTAAATTATTCTTACTTTATAAAATGTTCTACTTGTTGCACTTAAAGTTTTTTTATTGGAAGTTAGACATGTTTAGTGTTAATAATAACGAGTTATAAATTAACGTCTCTGAATATCCGAAGATACCATGCCAACTGGGGTTGGGATTCTATATCATGTTTTCTTTATGAATTTATGAACGTTGATTTCAAAATTTTGAGGATTAAAATTATCGCTGTTGCAGCTCTGGTATGACGCAAGAATAATGCTTGTTTCGGTAAAATCGATTTGATCTCTTCAGAAACCCTTTCATCCATAACGTATTTTTAAAAAATCGTTAAATCAGCAACATTTCTCCTGTGCTGCAATGAATCAAGTTCCTTAGTAAGATGAAAGCTACCAATCAAATTAGGATTGATTGAGAATTAAATTTCTTTGAGAAATTTATAAAAGCCGACTGTAAATTTTAGAGGGTTAAAGTTATCAGGGGATAAACCCCTTGAAGGTAAGAAATTCTACAGATGTGAGACTTATAAAAGGATGGAATACTCCAGGTGCCCTTGTGTGACGCGATAAGCTTGCATACTTAGGTAAAGTCGATTTGATCTTTTCAGAAGTCCCAGATTGAATGCATTTATTTTTCGGATAACATGCATCCTTTGTCAATATTCCTTGCGCATGCAAATACCAATTTCTGTGCCAATGTCGACTCACCAGAACGGTACGACGGCTTAGGGACTCTAAACAGCCATGGTTTGAATTGATGAAATAAAATAACCCATTATATTCGATATGCATTTTTAGAGTGTATTTTTACTGAATACACCCCCTACCCCGTCCCCAACTATTAGTACTACAAGCTAACGTTTTAGTTTACGGCAAAACGAAAACCAATATTTCTATATTGGACAAAGTTATACTTTAATTCAACCACTCTTTGTTTAGCTGTTGTTTAGAGAGTTTTCTGCCAAACAACTGTTTATCTGGCATCAATTGCATCATTGCATCACTACTTCCGGTTTGTCGCTTCCAGTTAAAATTCTACAAATTATTATTAAATATATTCAAACATGCTTATAAGTAATTGTATGTTGAAATTAAAAATAATCATTAAATGTGTTAATTACTTAAATATTTGCTTGTTTATAATTGTTGTCAAATACGAGTAATAAACTGTTGCAAACATTGTTATCGCGTCTGTTCACTGTTGACATAATTTTGGTTTTTTTTATATGTTATAATTTTTATTGTTTTTCAAATCTCAAATCAAAACGTCTGTTGATGTCCATTCATTTTATATTCAATTCGCCATAATTTAAATTTAGTATTAAATTACAAGGGTCAAAGCTAGATTGGATTGTGAAAATAAATCTTACCTTACAAAATTGGATTGGATGTAACAGCATGAAATAATAAACGTTAGCTTTAGATTATTTACTGGAAGTTAGAACAAAGAACTGTTAAAACTTGCAGTTGTGCAGGAGACGTAAAGGGTAGACGTAGACGTAATTGGCCTGGGTACGTTGGGTATCTTAGATTTTTTTTTTCGACTGAATGCATTACTTCACACAATTTTCAAAATTGGAGCAAAACATTTTCCGAACAAACAGAATTTGTTTTTGTCTATTTCAGATTAGGGTATAGTATTGAATTTGTAAAATTTTTGAAGGTTATTTTGGTTATAATTGGTGATAGTCAAACCCAATAACCTTCAGAAATAATAACCTTGGTTGTTAAAACGAGTCTATTTTTTGTGTATCTGTTTCTTTAGAGTTGTCTTAATTTAATGTTATCAAATTTCAAAAACAAGCATTGACAGCAACGGTAACGTTTGACATGCAAACTCCTGCTTGCTCTGACATTTTTTTAACAGTTATAATTGAATGTTACACCTAAGAAATAAAAACTTCCCGAAAATATTCTTGTCTTACAGCATTAGATCCGCACTAAAGCATATAATTATCAGCGTTATTGATCAATTTAATGAAGTCGTCACATTTTAGACAGTTTGATTGGATTAAAGTCAAATAGAGCACATTCTTTCATGTTAATATTGTTACGATTACAGAAAAACCCAGACGATTACAGTGACTTCCAGAAAAATCCAATCACAACAAAACATAACAACCAATTATTGAAATGAATAGTGTTGTTGTTGTATTTCTTAGAACTTGGGACAACATAAAATCACTTTATGAATCAAATCATCATAACGCAAAATAATCGAATATTCTAGTGTTTTCTCAAGGTTTCTAAAAAGTGACCTCGAATCGTCTGGAGGTTTTGCAGAATGGTATATAAGCGATTGGCTCTTGTAGATTAGTAATTAGTTTTATTTTAAACATGCGATAGTTAAGTTAAAATTATAAAAGTGATCTTTAAATTAGTTTTTGTGAATAAACTTTTAAGTTTTATTGAGTAGAAATAATTTGTGTATTATTTTAAACGTTTTATCACTGGAAATTTCTACAATAAACCGTTGGAGTTTCTGAAGCTGTTGAAAGAATATTCTAGTTAGGAATATTGTTTGCTGTTGGTTCCACAACAACATCAAGGTGTTAAAGACTTATTAAAACCTGGTGTGTTTGCTAACTAATCAGTGATCGAACTCTGAAGAGATTTGGGAATTGCGTTTATCGAATTGTGAGTTAGGCCAATTCGAAGAAAAGTTGGAAAAACGTAACAATATTATGAAACCAATTATTAAAGTAAATTGGTGTCGAGAGTCGAGGTTAAGGCGTCAAGTCTACAAATCATCTGAGTTCTGTATCTGTCGATACGAAAATCGGAAATCGATACATCTTGGGTAATTTGAAGAATTTATCCTATTACAAATATTATGAATATGAAATCACTTATTATTCATTTAATAGTACAACAATCATTTGCAATATTTTTATTACAATATTCAATTCAATTAAAGTGATAATAAAATTTTATTGATACACGAAAAAACATTTGCAATTCAATAACAATCAATTAAAAAAATCTCGTTACGTATTCGTAATCAACAATAATTAATTAATTTTGTATTTTCGTTTTATTGCAGAGAACAGTGAACATAAAATGTGTTAAGCATGTCATCATTCATGTTCATCCATAAAATTTAACAACAAAAGAGTATAACTTTATCAAATTTTATTCATGGAAACGTAATTATTCCGATCTTAAATTAATCCCGTGATTTGTTTGTGATTCAAAAAAAACTGTAATAAGATATGGAAACAGCAACAAGTTCGATAACAGAAGTTGGAGCATCTGGTATGTAGTATTTATCTTTAAATTTATTTTTCATTAGACTGTTAACTTGATTGAAAACTTTCGCATCTTGATAAATGAAGCCTTAAACTAGACACACGAATCTGATTCTATTAAATTAATTAGCGGTTCTTTGAAATATTTGTTTTGAATTTAATCTTATTGAATTATTTATTTTAAAAGTATTTTCATTAAGTTTGTTTGTTAATAATATGTTTATTTTAAATGCAAGTTTTATTTATTCTTGTAATTCCTTGCAATTACTGCATATTTGCAATTTTATTGATATAAAATTTATTTAGTGTCAAATAATTTATTTAAATAAATTTGTTCTTGTTATTTATACTTTTTTAAAACCGACTGACACCAAGTTAAAAAATATAAAGCGATGTAAACAACCCTTATTTACAGTTGCAGATAAGAATAGAAATATGTAATTACTTAGCAATTATACTGAATTCATTGTTTAATTGATTTCAGTCGGCATTGCTCATGTTATATAGATTTTAGATAGAATCTCCAACGATTCACTAAAGGTTATTAACTGCTTGTGTCATTGAAAACATCAATTGTTTGTCGTGCTAGTTTGGGACTCTGCTAGATTGTTGATATAATCAATGATGGGTTGTAAAATAACTTTGTTGCTTGTTGATAAATATTCAGCAAATTAAAGTTCTGATTTTAAAAGTAACAATATGATTCGGAAACTAGAAGTGCTATCAACTTGAAATTTTACCACAGTGATAAAAATTAGTGTTATAAAAACCTATTGAAACTAAAAAACTTCAATTGTTTGTTTTTATCTATAGTTTTTATGGACATGGATAAGAAGATAGCAAAACGTTTTTTTTTGTCTTTCTGCTGTCGCCCTATTTATCAAAATGCTATTTCGAAAGGATTGGACCTCAGTGATTTTTTTAATTACACGATAAGACTTATCCGCAGACTGTTGAACCAATCCTGAAGATGTGGTCCGGTCCGCCGTCGCACCAGATTCTTGTGTTAGTAATATAAAATTCGTCTAAAATTGGATTATTTTTTATCCGTAGACTAGGTCTTGTACACATCCCAGGTAGACCACGGATCTGTCAAAAAAATCTTGAAGCATTAGTAATGCTTTACTTTGTAGGGATTAACTTATGACACATATAATTAATCTCTACAAAATCAATCAAGCGATCACTCAGTAGCTATACGACACGCAACTGATCGTGATTACATTAATCAGAGTTGAGAACCAATATCGAACTCACTCTGATTCAATCAGTCGACATGACACTGTAATTTAATAAACGAAATTAATTATAATTACAAAACGCGTTTTGTTTCCATTTCCTCCTTGAAAAATTAATTTAATAATCTCTCTTGTGTTTTAAGTTTTGACGGTGCAAGTCGCAAAATTAACTAATTCAAATAAAACAAATGCATTTAGCATTAATCAATTGATTAACTAAAATTAGTATGTTATTCAATTATATACAAGTTTATTTGCACGCTGTTTATTTGATATAAATATACCCAACATTAATTAAACTTTGGTGTTTTTCTGACAAAATGCATTGTGGCTAGGGTTTCTCATTTCCCGTAGAAATTCAAATCCCGGGAAGCCGGGACAAAAAATATCAAATTCCCGGGATCCCGGGAAATCCCGGGAAACGCTAAAAAGCTAGATTTTTCTAATTGGGTGGTAGAAAAATGTGTAAAATTAAAACAGCATTTTTTGGCGCTACTGATTTTTAAATTTCCATTATTTTTAATTAGAAAAACTTCAAAAATTAAATAAAAAAGAATACATAAAAACAAAACAAAAATAAATTCATAATACTAATTTTTAAACAATTTTTCAAAAAACTAGGTTGTCAATGGCACTATCACTCAATTTTGTCCGAATTTTCGTGACGAAACGTCCATTGAACCATCCATTGAACCATCCGTCCAAGAGACATAAATTAAGAGAAATGAAGCGCAAGTTTTAGGTAGATTTCTCAGAAAAATCTACCTATATTAAGTTTGATTGGTTTTAATTTGTTGTGTTTATATGTGTTAAAAAAACCATGATACCATATGTGTCAAAAAAAACATTTTCCTAATTTTGAACGAAATTAATTACTAAAGAGAAAAGAACTAAAAACAACTCGATTTTCGAGTGAGAAAACTTCTAATATCTTTGAAAAAAGTACAAAAAAATGTTATTAAAAATTAGCGGGATACCCGCAGGGCTCCCGCTGAATCCATTTTTTCCATTTTTTCCATTTTTTTTGGTTCTTTCCATTTTTTTCCATTTTTTCCGTCGTTTTTCCATTTTTTCCATTTTTTTAAACATTTTTTTAAAATACATATACACATTTTTATACTAATTAAAAAACTTTTCCATCGTTATTCATCGACTAGTTTTATATATAATGCAAATTCAGGGTATATATAATGTATATATAATGTATATATAATGCATATATAATGCAAATTCAGTAGTAGGAGAATATGTGAGCAAATAATTAATTTATCGATATAAACCTCGATAACCTTTTCGTCGATCAATTAATAGTTTTAGTAATTAAACCCAAGTAACTAAGCTAAGGAAAAAGTAATTTGAATTATGCAATTCAAATATTTTGAAATTCGAATATGTTCAACTTTTGTGAGAGTAAAACTCCATTTCTCTTCTATATGAAGCGATGCTATTTGACGTTGAAATTTCATCGTCATTTATCAGATCTACATAAGTTAGACATTGTTGTTTTTATTCAATTTTCAATTCTAGTGTATATTGTTTAGTTTGAAGTTTGCTCTACGAACACATATTTTACTGTTGTTCATACTCTACTGATCTACGAGTTTGGAAGACAATCTCCAACTAATTGAGATGGGCACTAAACCAATTTATATTCTAGATTTTATTTGAATGGATATTTCTGTTTATATAAAAGACATTAGCTGTATTTCATGAAACCGTGTGATCCGGATTCGCATAAGTTTTACATGTAAAATGAGATCCAACTTTGTTTTTGGATCTCAGTTTACATGTAAAACTTAAGCGGATCCGGATCACACTGTTTCATGAAATGCAGCTAATGTTTATGTACATTAATATGGTAATTAAAAGTTATAAACATAATTTTAATTCTAATATAGATGTCCATGTAACATTATCTTTGTTTACAAGTTAACAGAATAATAATTAAATTTTAAGCACTTTTAGTGCTTTTTTTAGATGCTGTCGTTTTGAAAGTGAAAGAAAATGAAAATTGTTTCTTTGCTCTGTCCAGCACCAGCAGCCAAATTCTGTAATTGTGAAGCGGTGAAATGATAAGTTTTTCAATGAAAAGAAACGAAGAAATTTTTATCACTTCACCGCTTCACAGTTACAGAATTTGACTGCAGTTTTGTTAATTTTGCCTTGATATATAAAGAGCAAAAGCCGCTACCGAAACGTTGGCATCCAAAAACACCGACAAAGTCGACAAAAAGTATCTTATTTATTATAAAAAACGCTGAAAACTTAAATTAAAATATTGTTCTGTTAACCTGCAGACAAATGTAATTTTGCATGGACATTTATATTAGAATAGGGTTGGGTTGCCAACTACTACAAAACATAAACCCGAATAAATCTAATGCAAACCCGAAGATTTCATTAAATATCATAAATTTCGATAAACAATCTCAAAGTATTTATAAAATATGAACTTAAAACCTCCTACTCCGATATATCAAAAACTTTGGTCTGTAGAAAGGCCGAAGGGTTTGGTATAGTGATTGATGAAGACTGAAATATCTGTCGTTTTCAATTTTCCCTAAAACATTTCAATGGCATACAGACGGACATTTTTGTTTGCCCAGTTAGACTGGTTATGATCCAAAACGTTGAGAAATGCTTGTACACTTGTTGAGAAATAATTGTACACATCCCCAACCTCAATTTTTTTGAAGTACCTTTTATTTTCTCCACAAACGAATCTTTGTGGCCTTTGTTGTGTTACTCTATTTCTTCCTTCTGGTTTTGGTATTTGTTATTTCTCCTATTAATCTGTTTATTTAGCCATTATTTAGCTTCGTTCTCCAACTTCGTAATCGATATCATTAACATCCTTGGTATCTCAAAAAACTTTCTTGGCATCCAATACGATCTCAACCAAAACAAACCTCATTTACTTGAGCTAGGTGAAACACTAGTTTCAAATATCAATAATGTACGATTCGGCTGTAAAAATCATTCTCCGGAGCTCTAAACATCGTGTTGTAATGATATACATATATACACAAGGATTTTAAACATACAAAGCTCCCCCAGTATGAAACAAGTAGTATTTCTGTATTCTGCTTTATCTGTCTCAAAGTTATCGCAAATAAACATGACATCTATTTGTGTTATTTACACCGTAGTTATCCTTACCACCATAATCACCCCATTGGACGCGTTTAATTCTCTTAAAGACACAATTGTTAATATCTTCATCACTGCACCTAATCCAGTCCTCACGGAGAAATTCATGACTTTGGTGAGTCTCATAACATTTCACTTGATATATCCAAGGCGTTTGATAGAGTTTGGCATCGGCTCTTATCAACAAATTAATTTTATTTTTAGTCTTTTTACTCCAGAGATCTCTTAGTAGTTGGTGTTGTTTCGGATAATTTCTCAATTCAAGCCTGCATTAATCAGGGTTCGGTTCTTTCGCCACCCCTTTTTCTGATCTTTTTTAACGGTTTGTTATCTAGCACCACAAACCCAATATATAGCTTTTCCGAAGTTCTATCTAACATTCATATATTAAGAGAATGATGAAGAAAAGAAGAAACAGCCATCTAGTCTAACTGCTAATTATACTCGTAGAAAAATGGTTCAATCCTTGGATCTTAAATCAATTCTGGACTAAAATCTAGATCTTGAATCAATCGGAACTAGTGTATACTGAACCTTATGACATTCAATTCTAGTTTTGTCCTATAAAACCTCACTCTATAGCTCCTGTTTTGAAAAGTTTTCCAGACTAGCATTATTAAACTCACCTGCACTTAACTATTTCGTACTAATATAAACCACAAACGAAAATGGCATGATCACATTTGTTCTGTGGCGAAATTAGAGTCCCAACGACTTGGCTTCGTACGTTGTAGTCAAATTTTTGTTTCCATCTGAAATAACTACGATGTATAAAGAATTTATACGACCAATCCACGAATTCTACCCCAATTTATGGGTTGCAGTATACCAGAAACATCTAAATTTTGTCGACAGAGTTCATAGGCTTGTTGAAGCCGATCATACAAGAGTTGTTGGAGCATTTACATTATACTACGCTATGCTCTAAAGAAATTAATCACTTAATGCCTCCATTACGTAGATCTTCACGAGCCACAAGCCAATCTTGGCATTCTTATAAGCATACCTTAGAGGTCTCATATGTGGAAACATCTATTTATACCAATTCCTTCTTTTCTCATTTCGTATACTGGTGGAATCGATTAACGAAAAATGTTTTCAAAATGGCTTCAATTACAACTATACTACATGATTAGATAATATGAACAATTATTAAATCCAAATAACAGAAGTGGTTCAAGTGTTAACACGCTTTCCTTTTAACACAAAACACCTGCGTTCGATTTACGGCGAAGGTTTGGGAAACATAAAATGGATCTTAGTATTTTTCTAATTATTTAATTAATTAAAAAATTATCCATGAGGTTTGCAATACTATTGCACATACAATAATATGTTATTGTAATTCGGCGACCACTAAATGTGCCGAATGCAACCACTAAATGTGTAAATGAGAGCAAAATGTGCAAAGAAATGTATTTTAAAAAGCTTCCGTAATATATTTCCATATGCTTCCTAGTGGAGTACGGTTCATGATGATGATGGTAAACCAGACTTGCAGTTATTACTTTCACTTCGTATAATATGCAGGTGTGAAACTGCAAGCTAGTAAACTACGAACTGTGTGAAGTCCAAGACGATAGAAAGCCTACGTGTTATATTGATCAACTTATGCCAGATTTAAATAAATTATTCATAATTAAAAACATAAATTTTCACCAGACAAATACTAAAAAGAATATCGTTCCTATTAGGAACAGTTTATAAATAAAAAGTTTATAATTGTATGCCACTTGTCGTGACCTAAATTATTCACAAGTGCCTCGCTTTGTCCAACACGATGAAATTTTTTTTAAAAGACTGTGTTACATTGTGGTATTTGATCTTTGTAATTAGCGTTTCTATGATGAAGACAATGTTTTCTGTCAGTGAAATTGAACGAGAATTAAAACTAACTAAATTCCAAGGTACCGGTACAATGATATATAGAATTAATAATTATATCGAACTGAATCGACTCAATTCAAAAATTATATTTTGCTGTAACTTATTTTCATGAGAGTCTAAAGCAGCAAATTGATATTGTAAGAATGATGGTATATAGAATGGTGATAAAAACAAATCACGAACGATTACCTGTTTAATATCAATCTATTTGGGACACACTACTGCCGAAAATTTGTAAGAAACTTTCATATTATGCATTCCATGAACCAATACTTGGATTCAAGTTTCGATGAACGGAACTAATGTTAACTTAAAATCTATTTGACATCTAAAGGTGGACTTAGCACATGATTCGAGTAATAAAGAAATTCTGAATCTGGGCAGCTGCGGCTTACGTAAAATTAGTAATGCATTTAACGCTGGAGTTAAAGCAACGAATTGATCTGTGGTTGAATTTGTATGATCTGATTCGCTTATAATTTATTTGCTTACTTTCAATGCTCCTAATCGAAAAGCCGATGAAAAATATTATATATTAAAAATATTAAAATATTCCTCACGAAACTTTGTTCAAAATGGTTGAACAAGCCTCTTTACTCTCACCTGGTTTTAAGAAATATGTTAATGAAGTTACTAAAACTAAAAATTTAGTTTCTGAAACACTTGAAGATGAATTATTGGATTAAAAATTATCTGTTTTTATATTGTTTACTTATGAGATGCAATGCAACTATTTTGTACTCAGATTCAATCAAATAATCTTTTACTTCCATTTCTTCATAAAAATAATTTAACAATTCATATTATTTCAATTTTAAAAACAATATGTACGAGAATCGTTCAATCTGAAATTTTCGAGTCAAGGTTTTTGTTATATTAACGATTAAAAGTGTTAACAAATGAATAATTGTACACTTGTATTAATTTTTCTATCAATTATAAAATACCGTAGTTTAAACATTTTCTGAAAAAATTAAAAACCGAGTCTGGATAACCTGAAAAAACAGGGATTTTTTTTACCGTAATATTCTAAGATACCGTATGTATTACACATTTTAAATTGTTTGTTTTCCATTTTTTTCCATTTTTTCCATTTTTTTAGCGAAAAATTTCCATTTTTTCCATTTTTTTCAATCTGACTTTAAAACGGGAGCCCTGTACCCGGGATCCCGGGATGAAATCCCGGGAAAACGGGATGAAAATTTACCCCCGGGATCCCGTTTGAGAAACCCTAATTGTGGCATCCCGTAGCTAAGAGATTCATCAACTTTTTATTAATTTTATTTTTCTGCTTTGAAATATACTTACGCAAATTAAAATTTCGGGAAATAGAAAATATAATGCGAATGTTACTAATTTTACCTTTAATTTAAGAAGAAGTTAAAATAAATAAAACATTCGGTTGTTTGGGATGCGTATGAATATTGTTGAAACCAGTTCTAAAATGAATCTATTTAATTCTACTAAAAACTATAAGTTTGCTTTTGTTCTAGTATTGTTTTTATATAATTTTTATTGTTTGTCGACACCAAAGAAAGCAAAGAATATTGGGATTACAGGACATGTGCAATTTTTTTATTGATACGAAATAAATTAGTTTCGATGTACACTGTCGTTCACCAGCTTAAGACCATTTTTTTTTTACTTATATTTCCGCTTTTTTGTAGAACCGGATTTTATGCAACCGATGTTTGCGCTTAGTTTTCATACAATGATACAAAAATTCGTTAAAAAAACGAAAAAAATATTTACGTTTTATTTCTTTGATATTTTTTGTATTAAATTTCTAGATATTACGATGTGTGAATTCATAGGATGAGAGAATATTTCGTCAACATCTAAGTCAACATTCTAATCAACATCCTAAGTCACAAGTGTAAAGTCATTATTGATTGTTGCCAATCAATGCGAAACTTAATATCTGACGTAAAGTCAATATGTTGTTATATTTTTGGTTAGGAAATATAGACAACATTAGGGGAATTTTTAATTTCGGATTGGTTTTTGTGAACAATTAAGCTTAAGTACTTATTGGAAATCACTTGAATTTTGCAATTCGAAATAACTTTTCATTTTCTCTAAAATTCCTTTAGAAAAAATTTTGTTGTGTTTCGTGTTAGGACTCGAACTACATTCATCAGAGACACATTGTTCAAATCCCATGTGTCTTACACAACTTAGCCAAAGCGGCGATGACGAAACATATTTTAATTTTGATGTTCAGATAATTTCTAAATTGAAACTTCATCATTTTTCGTATTTACTTAAGTTTTAATTTTTCATCTATGATTACATATTGAAAATTGTATTTCTTTGATATTTTTTGTATTAAATTTCTAGATATTACGATGTGTGAATTCATAGGATGAGAGAATATTTCGTCAACATCTAAGTCAACATTCTAATCAACATCCTAAGTCACGAGTGTAAAGTCATTATTGATTGTTGCCAATCAATGCGAAACTTAATATCTGACGTAAAGTCAATATGTTGTTATATTTTTGGTTAGGAAATATAGACACAACATTAGGGGAATTTTTAATTTCGGATTGGTTTTTGTGAACAATTAAGCTTAAGTACATATTGGAAATCACTTGAATTTTGCAATTCGAAATACCTTTTCATTTTCTCTAAAATTCCTTTAGAAAAAATTTTGTTGTGTTTCGTGTTAGGATTCGAACTACATTCATCAGAGACACATTGTTCAAATCCCATGTGTCTTACACAACTTAGCCAAAGCGGCGATGACGAAACATATTTTAATTTTGATGTTCAGATAATTTCGAAATTGAAACTTCATCATTTTTCGTATTTACTTAAGTTTTAATTTTTCATCTATGATTACATATTGAAAATTGTATTTCTTTGATATTTTTTTTTTTTTTTTTCAATTTAGAAATTATCTGAACATCAAAATTAAAATATGTTTCGTCATCGCCGCTTTGGCTAAGTTGTGTAAGACACATGGGATTTGAACAATGTGTCTCTGATGAATGTAGTTCGAATCCTAACACGAAACACAACAAAATTTTTTCTAAAGGAATTTTAGAGAAAATGAAAAGTTATTTCGAATTGCAAAATTCAAGTGATTTCCAATATGTACTTAAGCTTAATTGTTCACAAAAACCAATCCGAAATTTACGTTTTATGTTATTTTAACGCAAATTAATTTTTAAACCGTTATTGAAGTAATTATTATTAATAATGCTATTTTATTTCGTTATTTCGTTATTGCGTTACGTTACGAGTAACGTTTTGCAACACTGATTTGGAAAGAAAGAAAGAAAAAAGAGAGAAGGCTATTGTGTTTTTGGCTTTAACTAGTAAAATCTAATTTTTATTTCTAAAAAATATACTTTGGTATGCAAATAAAATAATCAGTTGTCATAATTTGTTACGTCGTCACTCCACGGGTAAAAAGATCTGCCCTCGCACTTTATTTCTTCGTTCTCTTAAGGAAATAGCTTTTTCGGGAGCAATTTTGAAGACAGACTTTCTTTCCTTGCAAAAATAACTAAAGCACGAAATTTCTCTGCTTGAAATTCGTTAAATCGTTAAATTTTGTATATTTTCTAATTGACAATGCCCATCCTGTTTCATTGAAAAGAAATTTTTCAGGCAACTTGTCATTCACTATTGTGCTATGTAGAAAATAATAGAAATTAACTATTACTAGTTAAAGTCGAAAACAGAATGGCCAAGTTATTCTTTCTTTTTAAACTGGAGTAATCTACTATGGGGCGCTATTTATTTTTGGGATCTAATGGTAAACCGCAATCCCACACTGGAATCTGGACATTGCGAGGCCGCAATGCGGGTTCTTTTTTATTCTTAATTAAAGGAACAATGAAATGAAAGCAAAATAAACAAAATATATTTAAACCTTATATTTTTTTATCGCAAAGGTGTTCTGGTATTGCGGTTTTGTAATTATTTACTAATTCAATTATGACACTAAGAAAAAATTGAATTATGATCATTACTAAACCAAGATTAGCACGAGAAATAGGTAAAACGTACATAAAGGTACATTTTGTAAAACTCATATGGACGATGAAAAAAAACATGTATTACAAAAACAAATACTTTCCCCATGGGGTTTCAGTCTGAATCTTAAACTACACAATATGGAGTATAATTACAGCTATATCTCAAACTTTTTGGCTCGTGATCTGTAGAGTAATTGACCTTCAACTTTGACCTTTTTTCAGAAATTATCAACTTTGAGACCGTGTAGCTACTGAAGCCAAGAGTAACCCATGTTGTTTTAAATTTGTAAAGGCAAGGCAAAAAACAACGAAAACAACATTTTCAAATGACCTTGGCCCTCCAAGCCATGAGTGAGAAGTTCAAGCCATGAGTGAGAAGTCCAAGCCGTGAGTTTTATGAAGAAGATTGATCAAATAGTTTATACGATTTACCTGTGACCTTAAACTTTAACTTCTTTTCAAGGTCAAATGCGTCAGATGGATACACTCCGCTTTTTCTTATAACATTACAACACTAATATATCCTGAACGTTTAAGGAGAATTGAATGTATCAATTATCATACCCTAATACAATTTTTCCAACTTTAAAAAAAATGACTTAAAGAAATTTTTGACCCTGTTAAATGGACATTACACCAAAAAACAGCGCCAAATCACAACCCCGGAATTGTTGAAAACTGGGTATCTCAACAAAATGTTGATATTTTGACTTGGTCACCGTACTCTCCTGGACTCAATAAAATTGAAAATGTTTGGGGGTGCGGCTGTCAGAAAAGTGTACGAAGAACGATGGCAGTTTGAGACTGTAGAGTTTTAATAGATGCTATAAAATCGGCCATTCAAAATCATTTAGTTAGAATTTTTGAGGTTATTAATAACGATTAGGGTCCCTCCCACTATTTAAAAAGTCAATAAAGGGTGAAAAATTTTTTTGCAATATTCTTTGTTTTATATTTTTATAAAATATATTTTTCAGATTGGCCTTAAGGAAATCAACGAACTATGCAAAAGCAACTTTTTTTTTTACAAAAAACGAAATCATGAGTTTATAGTATTTGATTAAAAGTAAATTATTATCCGATTTATTATAACTCAATGTGAACTAGATTATAAAAAAATCTGATTCGTCTACAAAGCGCGATCATAAAATATTTGCTGGTTATTATTTTATTATAGCAAACTTTAGATTTCTTAAAGTGTGTTTACCCGGGTTTTACTTAACATGGTATTGAATTGATTCAAAAATTGCTTTGAAAATTAAAAAATTTGTAACAAAGTCTTCCAATATCTTAATTCCGTGGATCGAACCGGCCTTTCTGATCAGATTCAATTGTTAACTACTTCGCATTCTCGACCAGCGATGAGATAAAAATTTTGTTTTTGGACGATAGATAAAAATCTTGAATTAAAATCGGTGAAGTGGCCATTCTCCATTGTGAAGGTGGCCATTCTCCCAAATATACTAAAATTGATATAAGAGAATTGTGATGTTAAGTCAATCGTCTAAGAACGACTTTTTATCTCACCGCTTGTCGAAGGTGCCACTGGTACCTATTGACTGACACTGATCCAAAGGCCGCTGGTTCGATCGCCGAGTTGGAATTGAAATAAGACTTTGATGTAGCTCTTTTCTCAAAGCTAGTTTTTATTCAAGTTATTTCATTTGTTTTAATTTAGTTATAGTGGGAGTGGCTTATAATTCCCAACTCCTTAATTTTTAGATCGATTGCTATCGCATAGATAAAAATCTTAGCCAAATTTTTATTGGTATTAATATTTTTACTTTTAAAGTATTATTTTTATATTTACTGTAAAATTCTACATCTAACAAAGTAATGATAATAAATGAAACAATTATATTTTTGAAGTTAAACTTTTAAGGTTAAGGTTGTATAGGCCTTAACCTTAAAAGTTTAACTTCAAAATAGGACAATTGACGTACACATTCTTCAAAACAAAACTAATCGTCTATAATTTTTAAATTTCTTTTAATTGTCAGAACAAAAATTACGTTACTAGTATCATCTAAAATTATTGCATAAAATATATAACGGCGTCTGTATACTAAATAAATTGAAGAAAAAATGTAATAATGTATTAAATTAAAATAAATTAAATTTGTGTGTAACTGAATATATTTTGATTTGTTTCTGGGAAAAGGGTATAGAGCAGTTGTGCAAACAATTGTATTGTCAACTATTAATTTAAATTATAGTTGTTTCTGCTTTGAAGTAATATAGTCGGGGTGAAAACTGTTTTTTATTTCCGTATTTTGTGCCTCTCTGCTGGCAAAGATTATATACGAATTTTGTTTAAACCACTACTACACCTCTGCGTCAGTTTGTCCACTCGCAGTCCATAAAAAACACACATCACTGTATTTTTTACTTTAAAGCTTTTCAGTTTTTTAATCATTTTAAATTTTTGGCCAGCGGTCCATCCCAATATACTCTGGCCCACAAAAGATAAAATCTTTCGAAGGAAAGTCTTTCGAATTGTTGTTAATTTACTGTTTAATAACATCGCCCCAACTTCCGATTTGCAAATATTTCACAATTGAAAATTGTGTTCTGTTAGAAAATTGTTAAATATTTAGCTGAATTCTTTGTTTTACCTAATTAACTGCCTGACATGGGAAGTATTTGGGATAAATTTTAAAAAGGATTTATATGACATCTTTATGTTTCAAGGCCTACTAAAGCATTTTTTAAACGAAATCGGTTTATTGATTTTCAGTGGTTTAATTAAAATAAATTAAAGAACTTCGTTTACAAATATGATGAGAATGAATAATGCTATGTAGGTCATTGATCTATATTTTTTTTTAGGTTTTATTATTTCTCTGTTTGGCTTAACTTAATATTCTAATTTTTTTTACAATTTCTTTGAGTTATTACTTTACTTAACTTGAGTTATTACTTTTTGCATTTTCTGGAAATATCAATAATGTTCGAGTTACGATTAGTATTAGTATTGATGATTTATATTTACATGCAATAGGGTTGTTCGAATTTGTTTTTATATTTATCCCAAATTAATTAAACTTTTTGTCGGGTGTCCCAATACTTTTTAAAATTTATTAAAATTTGAAAACAATTTGTTTCAAACTTCAAATTTTTACTTTAACTAAAAAGAATAATTGATGCCATCTACAAGGAAACAAACAACTAAAAAACTAGGAATTTTATTCAGAACATTTCTTTTACTATGAGATATATTTTGTGCCTGTAGACTAAGATTGAAAAACTTTTTTTCAAGCTAATTTATGAATTTTGCAATTTGCATTATTCAAATTTGTAAGCAGCAGTTCATAGCGTTCTCTATTTAATATATTTGTTTGCTCCATCAATTGATCTGTAGTTTTTAAAACGTTGTATTTGTTTAATGACATTTTCCATTTTCTATCAATTTTGCCAATTGTTTTGACTTTTGTAAATCTTAACTCTGTTGAGAAACGTTTCTTTATTTTTCGTTTACATTATTGATTGACACACGTTTATTTGTTCCAATAAAATAAAATAAAATTTTTGTGTTGTTTTAATTCAATTTGTTTATTGCCTTTTTTAATTAAATTTTCTTAAGTGGTAATAGAAATAGAAATATGTTAAATATTGTATATTAAAATAAACATTTTTATTTGTATATTTCTAGAATCTCAACACACTGATGAGTCGGACCATCATGTTCATTTTGACGAAAAATCAACAAAAGATGATTTTGAACAGGATAATAGTATAATCTATCAAAAAGTTGATCAACATACGATTAATATACATTTGGGATTTTTACAAATTTCACACCGGTACTCAATAGAGTTAAAATTACAAAAAGCTGTGTTCTTTACCGATTGTAATAATAGTGATATAGTTTTAATAGCCGACGATACATCAATACCAAATGTGAATTGTAAATTAGTTGAATTTGAAGGTGTCGATGATACAGATCATGTTAATTTAAAAATTGAGTTTTTTGCACATAAAGAAAAATTGTTAAGGGAAAATATGTTATTGGTTAATGAGAAAACGAAAGAAATCAAAAAATTCGTGTTTAACGCAAGAGTATTAGGACGGGGAAAGGGTACACCTATGCTTAGAAATGGAATTCATTCTATTGCCATTGAAGATGATGATGAATCTGAAAATTCGGATTGGCATGCACAGGGGAAATCTAAGTAACTGAAAAAGTAATGATTAGCTCTAAGAGTATTTAAATGATGAATGTTGGGAGGAACGTGTTTTAAGGAAAGTTAAATTTGTAAATATAATTTGATTTATTATTCATATACGATTAGGTCAAACATATTTTTTTTTGTTATTTATTTTTGATGTTTAACCAGTGATAAAAAAGTGAACACACAGAGAGAAAATTGAAACATTAAAAATTTATGACTAGATTCTACAAACGCAAGTTAAATAAAAGTGTGTAACGAGCATAACCATTTACCATAGTTAATGGATTCCAGTAACTCAAAAGGATCCAACTTTCAACTCCAAATATGCACTCTCCCAAATAACCCCAAGCCACAACATGGCACTTGGCAGCAAAAATTAGATTTTTTTTTTCTACAAAAAAATAAAGATGAAATTATGTTATTGCTCAACTGTTCAATACGGTAGAACAGGCACTTATTACTCGGAAAAATAATATTAAATTATATTTACCGTAAAATAATTATTCCCTTATAAATCACGAACTTGTAGTAAAATTTTTATATTTATTTTGTTTTGTATACAAAATTATGATCCGCTTTAAGTTTAAAACGTTAACCAACTGCCTTATTGTTAACATTTACTGATAATTTAAAAAAAATTCTTCTTGTAATTCTATCCAAACGAATAGAACGATAAGTATTAAAGGATATACATGGAAATCCCATACAAAATTTGAAGTTAACTAAATTTTTGAAAAATTTCGAATATTAAATACAATTTATTTTTAACAAGTTGATGAAATACCAATATACTAAAATTAGTTAAATAAAAATTTTTAGTTAGAAAATTTTAAAATTTTTGTATAATAAAGTTAAAGTTTAATCGAATTAAAAAATTTAACATCACCTCAATTTTTTTTATTACATTATAAACATTTCGTAAGATTAATATTCAGTATTTTAAATATAAATAAAATGGAAAAGGAAGCCAATAATTAACCCAATTGTATACATAATTTTGTAATCTTATTACTTGAATATTTAAATTCTTGTAATACTATGATTAAAAGAGAAGTATGGTTTTTGTATGCTTTGTTGTTTATGTCTTGTTTTAAATTAAAATTATCAATTATTTTGTTAATTGAAAATGACCACATAAGATTTTTTTTTTTCTAAACATGGACAAACAAATATAATAATTAATAGTTTTGTTTTAGGCAAACTGTTTACCATTAACTTATATTACGATTCTTAATTTTATATTTTTAGAATCAGGTAAGATTCAGCAAAACAAAATGTTTCATACATATGGTGTTCTAAATAGTTGGAGGCTATTAATTTTATTTACTTTTTTAATTTTAAACTCTGTGCATTATTAGTCGTTCAATTTTTGTTATGGGATAGGAAATGTTTTTTATATCATTTATGTAATGGTCCGCCTGTTTGCCCTATGTATGATTTATTACAAGTTGAATTTTTTATTAGTTTACCTTTTTTAAAGTTTTCTAAATTTTAGTTTCTTTTTAACTTTTGCAAATTGCACCAAAGAGTTTTAAGGTATCATAGTGCAACTAAATAAATTGTCAGTAAAAAAAATAATAACACACATTTTTGTTCCTGTAGCTCTTGCGTGAGACTAAACATCACGTTTTTTCAATTTTTGCGAGCAATTAAACTCAAGTAACTTAGGAAATAATTTGAATTTTTCAATTGAAAATTATATTTTGGATTTTTCTCAGAGAAAATCTTCTTTTCTCTTGTATGGGTTTCGGACGGTATTCGAACCAATAGCTGTTTGATTTACGAGTTTGGAAGACGATTTCCAACTAGTGGGGATTGCCATGCTTTTTTTATTTATTTTATTTTTAATGCACAAAAATTATTCTACCAACGGTTTAACGAAAACTACCATTTCATACGTTTTTTTGACTTTCGTTTGGTTTTGCTACTAAGGCAATTTAGTAGTGCGTTTATATGCAGGTTATTTTGTCAATCACCTTATCGGTTATATGTTTTTATTTTTTGTGCCTGAAATTTTATTTTTAATATTTGATTTTAGTTCCTGAAGAAGTCTGAGAATTTTTGTTGTATCTTTTTTACTCGAAATTTGTTTCTAATTCAAATCGTAATTTAGCATTTATTCTGGCAGGCATTATACATTTCTGACTAATGTTAGTGACTAATTTCGAACCCCATAAATATATTAAAATGGTATATATACTTTTAATATATTTTTAATTCTGAATATTAATCATACAGTTGCTCATTCTTATTCATATCAGGCCTAAAGATAAAATAAAATAAAGTCACTTTGAATTAAAGTTAAAATCGAAGCACCAAAAAAAAATTATTAAATCAAATTTATATTAATACAAAAAAATTCAAATTACAAATCAAAAGTCCGATAAGTCCCATATAACATATCAAAATTTCAATTTATAAACATAAGCTAATTAAATAAATAATAAAAATAAAATATTTTGAATTATTACACCTATTACTAGGTACGTTAGATGTCATTGTTAAATTTTCTATCTATTTAGATTATATTTTTGAATAATTTTGAATAATAAATAAAATTAATTTAAATCAATCACGTATATTGTTTTAGAACACTCAGATGAGATCGATGGCAAGCCAATCAATTATTACAAATTATTGACTTTACTCCTTTACATTACTTACCTAATAGAATATACAGATTTCTAACATAGGTTATCTTTGTTTTATGAAATTTATCTTCTTTCACACAAAGCAAAAAATATTTTTTTTAAAATTCATTTATTTGTTTTAAATTTAATTAGATTTTTCTGTTTTATTTAAGAATAGTGTAACGTCCATCTCTGGGTGTGAAAAGAGGTGACATCCGTTTAAAATATGCTTCAACAGCATCAATATCAAGCATTCCAACCCTAAAAGTAATGTTTTATATATTTTATGGTTATTTAGTGATGTCTTACACCGTGTGATAACGTTAAATCATTAAACAAAATTATCATTTAAATTAATCTTTGTTTAATAAAACAAAGTATAAGCAACGATTACACTAGTTTACAAGAAAAATCTCCGTAAATAAAAACCCAACACTTCTTGTAGATTCTGACCTGCTGAACACGAATATCATATTCATTTAGGTTAGCTCTTGTTTTTGCGATATTCGCGAAAAAGGGTTATTCTTAAATTAGGACAACTGAAGAAAAACGTTTTCTAGATCGAGTTGTGAAAACTGACCAATTTTGATTTGCCTAAAACTTGGCATATTTTTTTTTTTTTTTTTTTTTTAATAAAATGCGTTGTGTAATAGGGTTTAGAATATGTGTCACAACAACACATAAATACCTTTTAAGACCTAGGTCTAGACCTGGGTCCCACAACAACTGGCGTTCTGAGGTGTAGATTAACGCTTTTTTTAAACAGCCACCTGAGACTAAGTGTTCCGGCAAACTATTCCATTTGTACGCAGTTCGGACAAAGAAGTCTCTCTGCGATCTGCCAGTATGACAGCGCGGGATCTTTACCGTTTCACTGGTTGCGGCAGCCGATTGCCGAGTGGAACGGGGGTAAAAATAAGTTTTAGGCATGATGCCGCTGATTTCATCTGAGCACTGCTGATGACGATATTTGTAAAAAACAACGAGGTCAGCAACAGTGCGACGATGTTGTAGGGAATCAAGTTGTGATGTCAAAGTTCGATCACCTACAATTCGTATAGCTCGCTTTTGAACAGAGTCCAAGAGGGCCAAGATGGAAACAGAGGCAGCACCCCAAACTTGACAGCAGTACTCCATACAGGGACGAATATAGGACTTATAAACATGGAGCAATTGGTATGGAGTGAAAAATTTTTTGCATCTATTTAGGAGGCCGAGTTTTTTAGACGCGCTTTTTGCCATCGCCATTACATGATCGTTCCAGAGTAGGTCATTTGAAACTGTGACACCCAATAAACGAATGTTTTTACATTCACCTATTGGTTCATCACACATACTAAATAAAATATCTTTGGGGAACTCGGTCTTTAATCTGGAAACAATCAACAGCTGTGTTTTGGTGGAGTTGAAATTGACAAGGTTTTGGTCACCCCAGTCGGCGACTTTATTCAGGTCTTTGTTCACGTTTATGGCAGCGTCTCTCCGGGCAGGATTAATTCGTTCGTGCATTTTACCTTTTGAAGGAAGGGGCTCGAACGACTTGTGCAGAGTACTATCATCTGCAAAACTATTTATTGGGTTGCTGGTGATTTTCAACAATTCGTTGATATAAATCAAAAATAGGGTTGGGGACAATACTGAGCCTTGGGGTACACCAGCGTTAATTAGTTTAGACTCAGAAGAATATCCGTCTAAGGTTACCGAAATGTATCGGTCGGATAGAAAATTTTGAATCAGCTTCACAACATTGGGATGAAAACCGTACGCAACGAGCTTGTTGATTAAGTTGGCATGCCAGACTCGATCGAATGCCTTGGAGATGTCTAAAGCGATAACGTATGTTTCACCACCTTTATCAAGTATGCTGTTCCAACAATGCGCTACATAGTTTAATAGATCGGTAGTTGATCTTTTGTTTCGAAAACCGTATTGGCTGTCGGATATTAAATGATTTTCTTCCAGAAATTTTGAAATATGTGTATTAATATAATGCTCATAGACTTTGGATAGGACCGATAGTAAAGCTATTGGCCTATAATTTGAGATATCGGATTTTGGTCCCTTTTTGGGGACGGGCTGGACATTTGCCAACTTCCAGCACGAGGGAAATATACCAGATTTGTAGGATTGGTAGAATATTTTAGTTAAAGTTGGTGCAAGTTCTTTGGAAAAGGTTTTTAAAATAATGGGTGGAATATTGTCCATTCCTGATGCTTTGTTGATGTTTAACCCCTTTAAAAGTTTAGCGACTATTTTGGGTTTGAAGTGAAGTTCATTCATATTAACTCCTGAAGACTGGATTTGGGGTATTTCTTTAGGAGTTTCCAAAACAGTGGAGTTCAGAGCAAAGCGTTCAGCGAACAAGTATAAGTAATATGGACAAAATAAAAAATACTACTTATTTTACAACTTGTTTATATTGCATAGTTTGAGTATAGGGTGCACCCCAATATGCATGAAAAATTTTAATTCTTAGAATTTTTAGTCGGACTAAAATCTTTAAAATTAAATATCCCAAGAACACGAACTAACGCCACTTTGTAAATTTGAAATATTTTAGAGTTAGGATAGAACTGTTTAAAAAAAAATAAATTAAATTCCAATTGATCTTTGACCCCAGCGCCATCTTTTAAAATTTGTTTTTAATATTTAATTTAAAAATTAATTACAAAAACAATTAATTAATTTTTGTTTAAACGATTCATCATGTTCACGAATCATCTATCAAACGAAAAAAGGTTTGTTGAAATCGGTATAGCCGTTCTTGAGCAATTTAATTTCAAAGATACATCAGATTGGCAGAATTTTCAATTTTCATACATGTTGGGGGCTCCCCTATGCTCAAACTATGCACCTTAAAAAAATTGTAAAATAATTGTATTTTTATTTTGTCCATACTACTTATATGCCAAGTTTCAGAAAAATCAAAAATGGTCAAGATCAAATTTCGACTTTTTCACCTGTGAAGATCACGGTTTTTATCAATTAGTGATGCCTAAAAATATAAGAAACTAAAAGATCAAAACCAACAAGCTTGGATTAATGATAGTGTAACGATTCTTACAGAATCGTTTATTTTGTCGACAATCAACAGCATTGAAATTATGACATCGTATTTGTCCTTCTCCTTCGAACCTAAAATAAAACCTAATGATATAAATTGATCCGGATCAATGTATTTCACAGCAGGAAAAGATATTTGAATATAAATAATTGAAAACCTGGCGTTTTCAAATACAATTTAGTGATTTAATCAGTAGAAGATCAAGGTCTCACCGAAGTGAGACAAAATCAATTTTGTGTAATTTTTAAGCTCTGATAAATTGAGTTAAACATACTTACTCATGATTTTCTTTATGATTTTTAATTACATCGAAACCACTTCCTCCATCCGCGATATATGAAATAGCAATAATGTTATACATCTCATTTCTATTCAACGGCAAATACTCAGGAATCTTACATTTTCTACAAAGTACATCAATAGATATAATTTTTCGTCCCTCTGGTAATGAAGAATTAGCAATTATTTTTAATCCTGATATTTGTAGCATAGATCGTGCTACACTATATTCAAAAACTTCCCATAAATAATCTCCACGTAAGTTGAATGTATCAACTGTGTTATCAAATGGTAAAACTGTTTTTAAATCACCATAGTTCACATCTCCTTTTAGTAGAGAGGTACGAATTCCACCGTTGTTTGTGATCGCGATTGTTCCTTTCGACCAATGTTGACTATCTTCAGCTTGATCTATAAATCCATACACCATGGCATCAGCTATTAAATTCCCTATGTTACAATCACCGTAACTGCAATCACTTTTCACTAAATCAACTAGAGAGGTTCCAACAAGTACCTTTGCTTTAACATCGATTTCTTCTTTGTATGGTTGTAATTTTTTAATTATGTCTGGGTCAGGTACTACGCTGCTGTCTAAAAATATAGGTTTACCTTCCCATAACTCAATCTCACCATTTTCATCAAACCATACAGTCAAACTTCCAAGATATTTTGTATAAGCTGATGCTTGAACAACTAATACCTTATGACCATTTTCCTGTATAATTACTTCTGGATATTTCCCATAAGGTTTATCTGGACCAGGATATTCATCCCCTGTATACATAAACGTATGAGAGTGACCTCCAACGATAACATCAATATAAGGACCAGCATTTGCTGCAATTATTTTATCTTTATCCAAACCACAATGTGATAGTACTATAATTATATCTATTCCACGGTTTTTTAATAATTGTGCTTGTGCTGCAACCGATGTACTTTCATCAAGAAATTTTAATTTTTCTGTTTGTGCTATTGTCTAAAAATAGTAAAAATTAAAAAAATATTAGTTTTACAATTTTGAATTATGAGAATTATTCTTTGTTTACATTCGTTGTTGATAAAATCACTCCAATAATTCCAATTTGTTTACCATCTCGCTCAATGATCGTATAAGGTTCATAAAGTCCTTGAATTGTCGGCTCTTCTGAATCATCTATGTTACAAACAACAATTGGTGAGTTTATTGCTTTCAAAAATGGAACTAATCCTTCGATTTTATGATCAAATTCATGATTACCGATTGTCTGAAAATTATTTTTATCTTTCAAATGTTATATATAAGTGTTTATTGTGATATAAAATTAGTATATTTATTTAATCATTTTTTGATAAGCTACTGTAGTTTAACCCTCAAAAGTTGGATTAAAATTTTTCGTATTTAAATCCCAAGCATACCATTGCATCTGCGGGTAGTTCATTTAAAAAAAGGCTTGTCACTTCCCATTTCAGAAGATTATACCACAACGTTCCTTGAAAATTATCACCAGCATTTAAATATATTGGGTTGGTATCCTTAAGCTCTTCTTTGAGCTGTTTTACCATTGTCACAACTCGAGCATATCCCCCAATACATTCATCTCCTTCTTCTGGCTTACAAGAATTTGATTGCCAATTCGTTTCCTCAAATCTAAAATTATAAAATCTTCATTATTTCTTTTCATATCGCGTATGAAATAGTATTTATATATGAAATAAAAACATCAACCTTGCGTGAAAATCATTGATGTGAATTATAGATAAGGGAAATAAATTAATATCACTTTTTTCCACAATAACACTTTCTTTTGACGGTGAAGGTGAAAGACACAAGATAAATAATAAAAATATTGATGAAATATTGAAATTCATTGCAAATTTAAAATAAAAATATGTTGCTTACTATGTTATGTTCGAAGACTGAAATTCATTTACAAGTTTTCTTAAGGTTTTTTGTATTATTTTTTTCCTGATCTATCAAGTGGATAATGAATTGATTAAAAATTATTGTTTTCAGCTGATTATTACATATGTGAAAAAGTGAGACTGAATATGTACAGTTGTGGGTTGATTGGTATAACTTCTAATCAAAAATATTATAGGAAATCGAATTTAACTACCGCATTAGTACATGTAATATAAAAAGAAATGGTGGGATTTAATAACTATTTTGTGTTTAGATATAATAGTGCCCCAATGAATAGTTATTGCATTCTTTATTAAAATAAAGAAGGTGTGTTGATTTTGTTTGACTACTCAAAGAAAAAACATTATGCAACTTATAAGAATGTTAAAAATTCTGGTTGATTGATGCCGGTTGATTTTTATTAATTATAATTAATTGCATCTAGCTGATGATAAAACTGGCGGTCAGCTACTAAAGTAATGGGAGGAGGGGTGTGATTGTGGGGGATTTTTTAACTGGTAAAAAAAAAAAAATCCAAAGGTCATTTGAAGCCGCTTCAAAATTTATAAGATGCATATTTATACCATGACATGTGAAAAAAAGTGATCAGCTGATTGGCGGGTGGGGGATTATAGGTCAGCTAGTCGAATATATCTGTATCAAAATATAATATTGTTAAGTCATTTGATAGGAAGAATAAATGCAAAGTTCTAAAAAATACCAATGTTTCACCCTTCTATCCCTTAAAAAAACAGATATGCAGTTATTTTAGACTACGCTATATTTTTCGTTCAAAATTTATCCAAACTTCGTCTCGGTGAATTTGCTCAAATTATTCTGTCAATCAAAGTCGAAACTTAGATGAGGAAGGGGGTGGGTTGAAAGTTGCACATTTTGGCAATAACTTTAAAACTAGGCACCGCAAAGTTCTAAAAAACATTGCAATGTTTCCTAAATTTGGGAATCTTTCAAATGACACTCATTTGGGTCAAAAAAGATTGTTCATCCTTACCCACTCCCATTCCCAAAAAACACAGAAATATAATTTACTGAGACTTCGCTATATTTTTCGTTAAAAATTTAACAAGCTTCCTGTCTGTGAATTTTTTTCAGATTTTTCTGTCAATAAACGTCAAAACGGTCGAACGATCTGAACGTTGCACGTTTTTGGTAAAAACTCAAAAGCTGCACTGGAAAAATTCTAAAAGAAATTGGAATGATTCTTAAATTAGGTGTTCTTTCAAATGAAAGCCCACTTGGCCGGGGTTTAAGTGGTGTTTTTACCCCTTCTCATTCGCCATCCCCTTAATAAATATAATTATGAGTATTTGACACTTTTTTATAATTTTAGGATTTATGGTTTACGAGATAATCGATATAATAGGAAAAACACGTTTTACTTCCGTCAACAGGGTTCGTTATAAAACCCGGAACAATAAGAGTATCCTGGGTGTGTCAAAACAATGATTTCCATACATTTGGTATCCAAATATTTTTCAAAAGTTGTGAAAAGACGAATTAAAGGCTAAATTCAGACTTTTTAACGATGATTTCTGGATTCTTAGAATATCTTGGACAAATAGGTCCAGTCCCTGTATTAAAGGTATAGTTTCACACAAAGTGTCGTTTGAAAATTGTAACAATTAAAAAGAAGCATTAGGATTAAAATGAAAAGTTTCTATGAATTTTTCTGGACTTAAAAACACATATAGTACAGTGATTAAAAATACCCCACCTGACGGTTTTACCCCCAATATAAATGCAGCTGATTGTTGCTTTTATATTTTTTATAGTATTATAATTCATCATCTCGTATTATAATTCATCTGGTATCAAATGATTTGATTATATTGCATTTTGATACATATAAATATATGGGTATTGTAATTCTTTTACAAACCGAACAGATTTGGACAAAATCTGACCGAAACATTTTTGATTTGGCTGAAATATTTTTATGTGTTTTATATCGAAAAAAAGATATATGTGTTCGAGGATTTTTTCGGAAAATATAGCGGTTCTCAATTTCGAGAATCTCGTGATTTTTGGCTTGACGAGTTATTTTAAAATATTTATAACTACGGTTCTATTAAAGATAGAAACCTCTAGTTTGTTTTATTATAAAGTTAATAGCTAGTTTACAAAAAAAATTAAAATTATTAATAATTTGCTAATGTTATAAATAATAAAATGTTCAAATCGATCTGTAGTCATTGCCCCACCCACGAAATGAGTTATGCATGGTTTCCACAATGGCTAAGGCGAAAAAATTAGCCAAATTAAAATGAGAAAGAAAGAAAAAAATAACTAATAAGAGAATGAAAAAGCAACAACTTGTAATTCCGATTTTTACTTTTCGCATTTCGAAAGCTCATAACCTAAAATTGATTGGTTTAATTGCAAATTATAATTAATGGCAATTAATACTAAACACAAAATAGGTTTTAATAATTACCTCAATAGAATTACAGTTTGTAATACTGGTTTGAATTAGTGATACTGATGAATACGGATTTAAATTAAACTTTTTTTTCACGCTATTATAATATTTTCAATTTTGACATTTGCTATTCCGAAATTGGACGTCAAGTCCGAAAAATACATAAGAGCATATCTTTTTACGGACTAGACGTCCAATTTCGGATTGCTGAGTTGAAATATTGCAAATTGGACGTCCAAATTTAACTGACAAAATCAAAGTGCATCTCTATCATACATACGGAGAATTTTATCTTTTTCTTTTTAATTTGGTTAATTTTTTCGCCTCGCCATTGTGGAAATCATGCTTTATATGAAATAAACTAATTTATCGAGCGCGAGACGATAAAAAATTTTATAAATTTTTATCGTCCGGCGCTGGAAAAATTAACTTATTTGTAACAGTAAAAATCATTTCGCCATTAATTAAATATACGTTTCTTATTGAAAATTGAACGTAGAATACGATGGTCACATTAAACACTCTTTATTTTTGTTTAGAGTGACCATTCGTACTGATTTTATCAGTACAGTTCTGATTTTCTAGCTTCTGTACTGATAGACATATGCGGTGCTGATTTTTACTGATTTTTAAAATTATGTACTGAAAGTACTGATTTTTAAGAAATTTGTTGAATTTTACTTCAAGCTTCAATTTAAATAAGGAAATAAAACAATACGTGTCATTGTTTGAAATAAACTTGTAATAAAAATTATTTAAAAAATAGTACATTTTCCTACAAGAGATGAAAACGCTGCTTTTTCGTGAGTGAAAATTTATTCACGAGACGTGTTAGCGTCGAGTGGGGCAATTTCACGAACGTAAAATGTTACTCGCGTAGGAAATATAATTTTTTCTATGATAACAATTGAAAAGTCTATTTTCATCACGCTTAATGACCTGGGAAAATGGGTTCTTTTACAACTATATAGTGTAAAAAGAAAAACAAATTGTAGTTGCTATGGTTTCTCATATAATTTTACAATGTTTTTTAAACAACGCAACCATCAAAAAATAGAATATGAATTTTTAATGTTATGTTGTCGATTTTTAATTTTATAATTTATAGTAAATATCGATTAAAAATATACTATCATAGAAAAAATTTTTCGTTCGTAAACATGTCTCACTCGCCGCTAGCGCGTCTCGTGTCCAACTGTTTACTCACGACAAAACAATGTTTTCATCTCTTGTAGGAAAATATGCTATTTCAAGCAGGCTTAAGAAAATAGACATTTCATTTGCTATTATAGAAAAAATACTTTTATTTTTAAAATGTGGAGTTACCCACGGAAAAAAGATCAAAATTCTAACCCTGTGTTTCCCAAGCAATCGTGGCGGAAAGTTGTATTTCACAAAATTCTGGTGTTGGTCTCAACAAAATTTCCTTAAAACTAATAAAAAAAGTAAAACAGATTCGTCTACTTCGTTCACACATTACCTTCCGGCTTAGAAGAGCCATAGGTGAGACTAAGGAGACTAAAGCAAGCTACAGACCTACAATCAAATTGACAATCAATCAATCAATCAATCAATCAATCGAAAACGAAAATAAACGAAATAAAATTTAGGGGATTTTTACATTAAAATTTTATTTCGTTTATTTTCGTTTTCGATTGATTGTCAATTTGATTGTAGGTCTGTAGCTTGCTGAAGGATGCTACATATTTTAACTCTTAAAATTTTGTACTGATTTTACTTAGAAAAAAAATGGTCACCCTATTTTTGTTAGATAATGACTAAAAATTCATTTTAAAATTTTATTTGTTTATGACAATAGGAATTTGTTAATAATTTTTATAAATAACTGTTTTTTTTTTAAATTCCATCTTTATTCCTTAAAATAAAACACAAAAAGTGTCTATCTCTACCAGAACCGAAGTTAAGAATCTTTGAAAATAAGTCTTCAAGCCAAAAATCACAAAATTCTCGAAATTTAGATCCGTTCTATTTCCCCTAAAAAAAAAGGATAAAAAAACCCCGAACAAGTATATCGTTTTGTTTATATATACCCCGTAAAATTTCAGCTGAATCAAAAATGTCTTAGTCACATTTTGTCCTAATCTGTTCGGTATGTAAAATAATGACCCATATACGGAATTTTTTGTCGTGCCGCGCTCGATAAATAAATTTATTTATTACAGTAAAAATCATTTCTCCATTAATTAAAACTACTTTTTTTATACGAAATAAAACGTAGAATACGATGATTATACTAAAAACTCATTTCGTGGATGGGGCAATGACTGAAGATCAAATTGAACATTTTATTTGTTTATAACAATAGGAATTTGTTAATAACTTTTATTAATTTTGACTTTTTTTGTCAACTAAAGATCTTTTAGGTTTAAAATAAAACAAACTAGAGTTTTCTATATTTAGTAGAATCGAAGTTATGAATATTTGAGAATAACTCGTCAAGCCAAAAATCACGAAATTCTCGAAATTAAGAACCGCTATATTTTCCAAAAAAATAAAAAATCCTCGAACATGTATATCTTTTTTTTCGATATAAAACCCATAAAAAAAATTTCAGCCAAATCAAAAATGTGTCGGTTTGTAAAAGAATTACCCATATACGAGTAGCGTCAATCAGCTAATGACTTTTTTTCATATTTCATGGTGTAAACATGCATTATATACATTTTAAAGTGGAATCAAATCAATTTTGGAATTCGTATTTTTTACTAGTTTAAAATTCCCTCACAGCCACACCCCCCGCAAGTTTGATGGCTGACTGCTATTTTCTATATCACAAATACCTACTCTATCCATAAAAAATAAATTCAATCGGCATCAAAACACTAACAGAAATGCAACGCTGCCTCCCGTCCTATTCATAATATAGTGTGTTATGAATTTTAACATTCTCGTGTGTTATGAATTTTTAACTCTCTTTTCACCCTTGGCTAATTGCCATTTAATCTGATGAATTCCTCCCGGTCCTTAAACTGTCAAATTTTCCCTAATATGTTTCAGAACGGTGCGAAAATGTACTACAAGCATTATCAAAATCGCATGTCAGGATACAATCCAATCTCAAGTCATTGAAACTTTAAAGAACAGCTGTTTGAGGAACCCTTACCACTTTGTCATATTTTACTAAAACTGCATATATTCGAACAAACACTTCTTTTGCCAAGAAACTGTAAACATACGGAATAAAAAATATTAATAAATGAAGCACACAAAAAAATGGTGATAGCAAATTTGTCAAATTCAATTTCTCTTTTTTAAATTTTGATTTCTTTTTCAATGTTAATATTTACAACCACAAATTTTTTTATTAAATTATAAATTAAAAACAATTCTAAATTTAACATGCCAAAAAAATTGGTGTGCTAATTTTTTTAAAATAATTGACAATAAATACGAGAGTAATTTAAATTTATTGAGTTAATTCCAGTGATTATTTAAGTCAAATATTTTATAAACGACAGGCAATATTTTCCAACGACATGAAGGAATATTTAAGTTATATAATTATCCTCAAATTATTGACACGTTTTCGTACCTTCCTTCGAATTGGTCTTACTCTAAATTCGATAAAACTATTTCCCAAATCTCCTGCTGGATTCTAACACTGATTAGTAAGCAAAAACACCAGGTTGTAGTAAGTATTCAACACCGCGGTTTTTTCAAAAACAATTCTGCAAACAATATTCCTATCTAGAGTATTCTTCCAAAAGCTTTGGATACTACAACGGTTGATTGTAAAAAAAATCCAGTATAAACACAGCGTCTAAAATAATACACAACATTTTTCTATTACATAACACTTTATTCACAATTAAAAATTAACTTCACTTCTATTTACACGGTTTTATGTTCATGGTAGAACGTTTCGTTTACCATTAATTTCACTTAATATAATCGCTTTCTACTTTTACTGTTTACACTATCGCAGTCTAAGTTAAATTAAATCTCGTTTTGCATATAAAAATTCTTAATGACAATTCTGCTTTATTTCTCGATTATTCTAGGTTAATTTCTTTACAATTTCAAAAAGTTCTCATAATATTCGATGTCATTATTTTGCATTTATTTTATTTCATGTTTTTGTTTTCTTCGATCCTTCTTGGAATGTTTAACAAATTTTATTTTTACATCCTATACTGCAAACAAACATAGAAAAGTCCATTGAACCGAATTCGATTTTGTGGCTCTTTTTTCGAATTAATTAAATGATTATTTAATTAATCGTATGGCGTTACAATGAGACTTTTATTGATCATTGTTGAGACGGTTTGCGTCACGAGTTAACTAGGTCATAGTTTTTGTTTGTAGGGATTAATTATTTAAATTTAAATATATTAAGCTCTACAAATATTTAACTTTGATTATTTTGAATTTTTTTGAATGAAACTAAGACTTTATCACTTTAATATTTTATTTTATTTTTCCAAATATATTTTCGATCTCTAGGAGATCTTCTTCAGGGAAGAAGTTTCTATAAAGAAGATCTCCTAGAGATCAAAAATATATTTGGAAAAATAAAATAAAATATTAAAGTGATAAAGTCTAAGTTTCATTCAAAAAAATTCAAAATAATCAAATTTAAATTGCACTTTAACTAGCTGAAAAGTAAAAATTATAATTTACAAATATTTAGTTGAAATATTGTATAGGGTCGAATATAATTGTGTTTTGTATTTCGTTGCGATTATGTAGAATAGTAAAAGTATATTATGAAAATTTGCTGACAAACTGTTTTCATTATTGACAAATTTATTTTTTAATTTTTATTGATTAAATTTCAAAAAACTATGTTTGGTTAAAATAAAATCCATAATGTCACTCTTCTGTAAATTTTATGAATCCAAACGCTATTATTTTTTATTGTAGTAGGGTTTTTCTTGTAGTTTTAGGAAAACTCGCAATAATTGTATAATTTTGAATCAAATGGATCAAATGGTTACGCACGACTATGGGAAGAAGATTCGGTTTCTCAGAGAGCAAAATAACAAAAAAGAATACGATTTGACAGATGTGTGATCAGTTGGCCCCAACCTGCATTCCATTAAAAGTTAACCATTCAAAATTGTTTTATAGCCAATTGTTTTCGACGATATTATATTATTGATGCCCTTAGATTAGTTTTAAAGGAAAATTTGCAGTTGTTGAATTAAACTATCGAAGTCTTGGTTGGTTCATCGTTATATTTTTGTTAACATCATTCAAACATAATAGCAGATAGTTTGCCTTCCAATTTTACTGTTTTCCTAAACTTTAATTGACAGGATATTCATCCCTCTATCGACATTAGCGTTATGTCTATTATCATAAACATTAAATATTAAATAGGAATTTTTGCTCACCCCGACCTTATGCTATCTAAAACTATTGCTACGAGCACTATGCAATTTTTATCTGCAAATATCGTTTCTTAGTATAAGTTTGCTCAAATCCAGTTTTTGGTAGCTGATTAGAGTTCTCCGGAAGCTGCTAGGGGCGTTGTCCAAATAGTCTTGTCCAGTTAATTGAGATGATGAACTGGAGATGATATGTTGGATAGTGGGGGTGAGTTGTTATACAGATGAATTAATTCTTAAATTGCCAGTCGATACCCTAAGATTGCGGTGAGTCATCAATAACTATTGTATTCGATAAATCTTGCCGGAAGGACTTCATTAAGACATTCTTTCAAATCATATTCCGATTGGGTTGAAAACGGTGTTTACCCTCTTTTAGTCCGCTCGTTTTACCCTTCTTTACGTCCTAGTCCCCCGATAAACATAGTTATAAATATTACACACACTGTATTTTTATCAATTTTCCTTTCCTTTTTTTGTAGTTTTGTCCATTCAGTTGGGAACAAGGTGGGGCAAGCAACATGCGGGGCTCTTGCAAATTTTACAAAACACCTTTTTTACCTTTTATGTTATCTTTATTGCCTACATCTTACAATGAAATATTGACATATGCTATATTTTAGTATATAACGGCCATTTATTGTAAGTACGAGATCGTCCGATTAATGGTTTTATTTCTAGTACAGACAAGTCCTGCTCGGGTATAAACGCTAGTGCGTCGAGTTAACAAATGTTGCTATTTTCATTTGATACTTCAAATACTAAATATACTATTTTCATTTGAAACTTTTGCTATCATTCGTTTGCTCGGTTTTGTTTTGCCTATTCTATTTTTTAAATTTATTCCTGCACTTTATAACTACTTACTTCAATGCTTACTTCTGCTTACTTTTTAACCGAATTCAAAAAAGAAGGATGTTTTGTGTTTCACTTTGGATTTTTGTATGTTTGTTCATCGATTTCTCGAAACATTGGCGTAACTAGGAAATTGTTCTAGGGTGGGCCGTAATATTCCTGAGTAAAATAATTAATAAATTTTCCATATTTATTTATTTCTTTTAATATATAACACTCAGGTGTTGCAATTTGAGAGGGGCAGAGTAAATACTGCTTATACTCAATGATTCTGCACCATGGCGAGTCATTGGCGCCATAAAACCAATGCAACTCAAGCGTCTGTTCTCCATGTTAGGGGCGGCTTGGAGCGGGCGTCTGTCTTGGATCAAGCGGCTCGCTATATAAATGTGTAGAAAGCGTCTGTTCTCCATGTTAGGGGCGGCTTGCAGCGGGCGTCTGACTTGGATCAAGCGGCTCGCTATATAAACGTGTAAAAAGGTTGTTTCTGGTGACCTTAAGATGCAGAACGAACCCATTCACGAAAATTTGGGTTGGGTGAAGGGCTAACACCCCATTTCCGTAAAAAAAATTATTGTCATGAATTCTGTACACAGGCCTCGGAATATCTCGGAATCATTATTGGAACGACCTCGGAAACTGTACCCGGACTACGATTTAAAAATAGGAACCTGGAACGTGCTAAGCCTTAGAAGACCAGGAGATCTCCTAAAACTCACACAACAAGTCGAGAGCTACACACTAGATATAGTGGCATTACAAGAACTAAGATGGCCAGGTAGTGGAATCCATGAAACAGCGAAAGGATACACTCTTTGTTATTGCGGTTATCAAAACGGAGGAGAATTTGGAGTTGGCTTTCTTATACACCGTCGCGTGAATCAGCATGTTATCGACTTCTGCCCAATTAATATGCGGTTATGCACACTGAGAATCCGCACGCAAAAATTCAATGTAACGATCGTCAATGTTCATGCACCTACTGAAGATAAAGCAGATGATATTAAAGACCTGTTCTTCCTAGAACTCGAAGAAGTCATCAATAAAATCCCGCGGCACGATATAAAAATCGTGGTAGGTGACTTTAATGCTCAAATCGGTAGGATTGCAGAACTTAAAACACATATCGGCCCTAACAGCTTGCATCATACCAGCAACAATAACGGTTTTCGCGCAGCCGAGCTGGCTATGATGTATGATCTAGTAAATTCCAGCACTTTCTTCCCTCACAAGAGAATCCACAAGGCAACGTGGAAATCAAATGACGGAAGAACGGAAAATCAAATCGATCACGTCATGATTTCTAAGAGACACTCCACAAGTGTAACTGACGTTCGATCATACAGAGGTGCTGATATGGACACTGATCATATGCTTGTCATCTTTAAGTACAAGTGCAAATTATCATCTACATTTAATAGACAAGCAAAAAAGACCGTGCGCTGGAACGTCGATGCATTTAAACATCCGGAAACGCTGAACAGATATCAGGAAATTGTAACGCAAAGCATAGAAGAGCATGACATCTCTTCTGAGATGCCATTTAACATACAAGAAGAATGGCAAACGCTTCAATAAACCATTATAGCCGCAGCACAAACTACAATCGGAAAGCGGCCACCGAAATCACACAACGAATGGTTCGACGACGAGTGCCGCCAATCCGTTGAACATAAACAAAAACTGCGAGAAAAATGGTTAACAAGGAACACCCGAAGCTCCCAAGCTGATTATCTATGCGCCAGGAAAGTCTCAGCAAAACTTCTACGTAAAAAGAAACGCGAACACATGAAGAGCTGCATTGAAGACATCAACCAACATGCGGCCAGCGGAAATTCAAAAGAGTGCTTTGCCAATGCACGGAATCTGACAAAAGATTTCCACCCAAGATCTACAGCCATCAAAAATGAAAATAATGAACTTACAACAAGTGAACGTGATGTGCTGGCAGTGTGGCGATCCCACTTTCAAGACCTATTGAATAGGACGAATGAAGTTCATCCTATTCGAGCAATTGCTCCATCAACTGAGGAGATTTTTGTCCCTTACCCAGCAATAGAAGAAGTGGAAGCTGCAATTAAAAAACTGAAAAATGGCAAACCACCAGGTTTCGATGGAATTCCCGCAGAACTACTTAAAAATGGAGGAGCAGCTCTGGTCTCACGTATATACGATCTGATTTTTGCAGTCTGGGACCAAGAAGAACTACCTGCTGAATGGAAAACAGCTCTCATTGTTCCGCTACATAAGAAAGGTGACCGTCTAAAGTGTGAAAATTATCGTGGCATCGCACTGTTGAACACTGCATATAAAATACTAGCTAATGTTGTACTTGCTCGACTCATCCCGTTCGCCGAATCTATCATCGGTGACTATCAGTGTGGTTTTCGTCCCAACCGCTCAACCACAGATCAATGTTTTACATTAAGGATGATTCTGGAAAAATGTTGGGAGTACAACATCAGCATTCACCAGCTCTACGTTGATTTCAGGCAAGCATATGATAGTATCATCCGCGACAACCTCTGGTCCGCACTCATATGCCTTGGTATCCCAGAGAAACTTGTTTCTCTGTGCAAACTCACAACATCGGGATCAAATTGTAGAAGAGTAATCGAAGGGTCAGTTTCTGATCCTTTCGATATAACATCAGGTGTTCGACAAGGTGATGAACTCGCGCCTGTACTGTTTAATTTGGCGCTAGAGTACGCGATAAGAAAAAGCCGAATTGAGACGCAAAACTGCATATATAATAAATCTAGTCAAGTTCTTGGCTACGCAGATGATATTGTGCTTCTCGGACGTAGAACGAGCGATATTAAAGATAGTCTCTCTCAGCTTGAAAGAAATGCTAAACGACTTGGATTATGCATCAACACCGGCAAGACTAAAGTGCTAACAACATCTAAGAACATACCTCCCGGAAATCTGGATACTGGCGACTACGAAGTGGAACGCGTGGAAAACTTCAAATACCTCGGGTCTGTAATAACATCGTCAAATGACATGCAGGCAGATATCAAAGCCCGTGTCTCCGCCGCATACAGAGTTTTCTACGCATACTCAAAACTTCTGCGATCAAAACATCTTTCGCGGTCGTGTAAACTCACACTTTACAAAACATTAATTCGACCTGTGCTTACATTTGGAAGTGAAAGCTGGACACTGACTTCCTCCGATTGTAGAATTTTATCAACATTCGAGAGGAAGGTCATACGAACAATTTATGGTCCATGTAAAGTTGCTGAAAATCAGTATAGAATCCGAATGAATCACGAAATCAGACAGCTTCTTGGGGGCTGCGATGTAATCGGATTCATTAAATCTAACCGGATCAGATGGTTTGGTCATGTAGAAAGGGCTCCATTAGAAAGAATGATAAAAAAAGCGTCCCAACAACAACCAGCTGGTGTTCGTCGAAGAGGAAGACCTAGACAACGCTGGCGTGATGACATCATCCAAGACCTTCGTGATATAGGATGTCGAAACTGGGGTCAACTGGTCATGGAACGAGATGATTGGAAGCTTATTGCACAGACGGCAAAATCCCTTCATGGGATGTAAACGCCAGAGAGAGAGAGAGGTGTTGCAATTTGAGCTTAATTTTCAAATTTACTGTCATTTACATTTTGTTTACTATGTGTTATTAATGTTAGGTTAGGTTAGGTTGAAGTGACTAACATAAGGACGACATACTTAGCTCGGTTGTGATACCACAGGATCTCCTACTACTCGAACTATTTGGAGCTTCTAATGAAGCTCAGTTTTAATGTGATTTTACAATTACTCAGGCCGGTGAGAGTTTTAAATGTGTGCGTTCCAAAATAAGTTTGCCGCATATGGGCCAATTCTGGACACATTCAAAGTAGATAAAACGCTGGTTCCTCCTCCTCCACACCCTTACAGCTTCTGCAGTCAAGACTTGCATGCCATCCAAGAATCCAGTGGCCAGTGATGACTTCTATAAATGAACCAATACCCTGCCTACTCAAGGATATCAGTTCTTTGTAGCTCCGCAGATCAAGTCTAGGCAAGAATTATCTGCTTATCTTGCAGTTGCTGGTGTTTGAGCACCAGTTATAGGTTATGCAATTAACCCTGTCATTAATTAGTTGTTTGAGAGAGGCAAGCGACCCGCTTGAACTTTTCGTTTCTTTTAAAAGATTCAGTTCAGTACCTTGCCTAGCAAGTGCGCTCGATATACAGTTGCCTCTAACGCCACTGTGACGCGGCAGCCATATAATATGGATAACAAACTGCATTGTCAACTCATTCAGAGATGAGCGGCGCTTAATGTTACTTTTGACGTCGTGCTACTGCATCTACCGTCTTAGCCCGACAAAAATGTCTATAGGCATTGTAAACAAATAGAACGCCAACCCTACGGTTTATTCAAATATAACGCCTAGGCGTTTTGTATTGAATTTTGAATACTATGCTTAAACTGAATAAGAATAGCTTAAATTGAATAAGAATTATTTACCTTTTGTAGAAAAAACTACAGTAAAAATAATTTTATTTTGTTTTTTAGCGTCTTAACAGCGGGCGTTATGAATTCATAATGCCCTCTCATAACGCCCTGGTTTTTATGAATGTGTTCATATATAGCGTATCCTATACACATTAAAACAACTTTATATCATTGTGAAGGATAAATGTGTTTTTACCACTCTAAAATTCATGTAATAGCTTGAACTCTGTTAATATGCCCGTGACTTTTTCGAAAAACAATCAACGGCGAGTTTATGTGAGCTAATTTCAATTTAATTCTCTTACATGCTGGCTTTAATTTTAAATATTTATGCTAAAGAAATAAAGAAGTAAATTTAGTATTGTTGTGTTGTGTGGGTACTTCTTGTTCCCTGTGCTCGGTGGACGCAATCGTTTTTGAATTTTTTACAAAATATACGTTTTCTTTGATAACTTATTAGATCACAATTTTGACGAACCTTGCTGACAAAACGATAAGCTGCGGTAGTGGTTATAGAGGTATTAACCACTGTGAAGAAATTAATTCAATTTTCACTACCGAATTATTTGAAGTTAAAGGAAAAATATTCTTGTTCTTGAATATTGATCTTTGTAAATATAAGTTTTAAATAGCTACAACAACATCTATTGAGATTTAAAACCACAAAGATATATTTTTTTAATCTAAATTTATATTTAAATGTTTAGATTTATTTGAGTTCGGTTTCAAATATCGTTACAAATTTTATTTTATGAAAATAAATACTAGAATATTTATGTATATAATTCCAGTCTGCCACCTACCGACAGTATTATAGGTGTTATTCTTTTGATGTAATCTTGAATGATTTCAAATACATTTCCACCGGTCCTGAAAGGATAATCAAATGTTAATTTTCTATATAAGTTAATCATTAATCCAAATACCTATAGTTCTGTAAATTATCTTGTAGAGCTTTAACGCCAATCGAAAATTTTGTGAAATAACTTGATGCAACAATTCTATACAATTCATCTTTTTTTAACGGTAAATACTCTGGTACTTTACATTGCCGACATAGGACGTTAACTGAAATGACTCTTTGTCCGACTGGCAATGATAAATTTGCAGTTATTTGAAGTCCTGAAGTTTGTAACATATTTGTCGGCACTCTTTTACCATTTTCAATTGATTTTGATAACGTATCTTCAAATGTTTGCCACAAATAATCACCACGTAAATCGAAAGAGTCAATCGTATTGTCAAACGGAAATGCAGTTTTGAGATCTCCATAAGTGATTTCTGTAAATGAAAATAAAATTATTTAACGAACGATTAATTAAATTGTTATTCATATGTACCTCCCATGGCTAAAGAAGTTCGTATCCCACTATTTTGTTCTAAAGCGATTGTGCCACCACTCCAATAATTACTGTTTTCTGCTTTATCAATCCAACTATGAGCGTAAGCGTCTGTTACAAGATTACCGATAGCGCATTCACCATAATTGCATTCATTTGAATTTAAGGCAACTTTCGATTCTCCTATAACAACTAATGCTTCTTGATCAACAATTTTTTTAAATGGTTTTAATTCCTCTAAAATATCTGCATCTTGAACTACATTTTCATCCAAAAATATCGGTCCACCTTCATATTTTTTAATTTCACCATTCTCATCAAACCAAACAATTAAGTTACCAAGATATTTTGAATATGCTGCTGCTTGAACTATAAGAACTTTATGACCATTATCTTGAGTTATAATTGTTGGATAATCAGCTTCAGGTTTATCTGGACCAGGTGGAACATCTCCGGTAAACATAAAAGTATGTGAATGTCCTCCAACAATGACATCAACACCCGATCCAACTTTTCTTGCAATTTCAATATCTTTGTCTAAACCACAATGTGATAAAACTATAATTATATCCACTCCATTCTCTTTAAGCTTTGTAGCTTCGTCAATTATTGATTTTGTTTCATCTAAGAACTTTAAAGATCTGTTTTCAATAGTTTCAATAAATTGAAAATTTTGTAAAGTTACTCCAATAACACCGATTTTTTTTCGGTAACGGTCAATGACTATCGATTTTTTGTACAATCCTTGAATAGTTGGTTCATTTGTTGCATCAATATTTGAAACAACGACAGTTGAAGTAAGAGTTTTAAGGAAAGGTGCAAGTCCCTCAATGCTATGATCAAATTCATGATTTCCGATTGTCTACTTACAAATACAAAAAATTATTATTCTGTTATTCTGATTACTTTTAAAAAATTATATTTATACTTACAATAGCATCCGCCGGAAGAAGATTCAAAAAGTGACTTGTTACATTCCAACGTAAAATGTCATACCATAAAGTTCCTTGAAAATTATCGCCCGCATTTAAATAAATAGGATTGTAAGAAGCAGAGGCGTGTTCTTGCTGTAGTTTTTTAACCATTCCCACAACACGAGCATATCCACCGACACATTTCTCTCCTGTTGATCTCTTGCAAGTATTTGAATCTACGCTGGTTTCTTCATATCTTGTTTGAGAAAAATTTTAAAAAATTTATCTGGTTAATTTTTTTTTGTAATATATCTTAATTATATATAAATAACTATATCGGTAAGGTTATATGATAATAACGCGATAGTTTGCTATAACATCTCTTGAATAAATAAAATTCATCACACAATAGTATGAAGGGAAATGCTTATTTTTAGGTATCTGCAATTTATTATAATTTTTGGAGGTTATCGGTAATTACTTACTATTTAGTGATCGAATTTGTAGTAGATTGAAAAATTACATATACTGAATTGAGAAAAAGGCCAATGATGATATGATATCGACCAGATTAAAAACTGTTTAAAGCTTCGTATTCTTTCTAGAAGTTTCAAAGCTCCAACCGAGAAACGATCGCATTTACATCCTAGTTTTCGTCAGTGAGTATGTAATTGCATGTTATGTGACGTGGTATAGTTTATACAGTTAAAAATCTTGCAATACTAAGCATGTCTACTAAATCTGCTCGTGCTACTAACCACTTTGTATATATTTTCTCTGGAAGATCATCATCACAATACATCTGTATCCATCCATCCATAATCATTGGAATAAAATTTAAAGCTAAATGATGACAGGCAAACGGCTGTAAAGTTTAACTTTACTGCCGCTAGGAAGTTAGCTAAAGTCTTACTTTTTAGCCTGACAGCAAAAGTAACGTCTAGCGACAGCAAAAGTAACGCCATTTTTATTTTATATTACGGAGGCTGTAAAGTAGCATTTGTTATTTGTTAGTTTGTTATTTTTTCAAACATATTGTATAACCATGACAACAAAAAATAAGTTGATTCTCATATTATATGAAATTTTGAAAAGGCTGCTTTGGTAAAAAAAATTTATTCATACAAATTTAAATGTTTTTTTCTCATTTTTGAAAGTAATTATGCGATACAAATTCATATTTATAAAAAGTTTGATGTATTAATTTCATATTTATAAAAAATTTAAACGTTTGCCGAAAAAATAGTGCATTTAATTCGGAGCTAAAGTGACTTTTTGTGTTTCGTCTATAATTGTCGGCCTCAAACTATAGACTCAACACAAAAAGTATTACTTTAGCTCCTAATTAAATAATGTACTATTATTTGAATTATTTTTGTGCTTTTTAATTTTTGAATATTTTTTTGAATTTTTTATATTTTTGGAATTTAGAAAAAATATTTTCTTGAAGTGAAAACTTCTTTAGGCGCATTGGGCGATTTTGTATGGGAAAAATTTTTATGTATTCGCATGATCGTCACGCTAAATAAATACTAAATATATAATAAATATTAAAACAGAGTGAGATAAATTGTAATCATTTGTTATTTTCATATTTCTTATTCTTTTTCTTTTTTATTGAATTTGATTTTTTTTCGATGTTTTTCTCAGTTAATAACAGTGTGTAAGTGTGGTAAAGTAAGTAAAGATTTTGTTGTACTTTTAAGCAAAATAAAAAATTGATTTTGTCATATTTGATTTGTGTGTTTTCTGTATACTTTTTAATAAAAAAAACGCAATTGTTATAGTACGAATAATCTAAGTATTGCTGAAATTAATGATAATATATTATAAATAATAATAAAATTAAAAATAAATTTATAAATAAAATAAATAATGTATAAATAATAATAGAAAAGTATAATAATAATTATGTCAATTAGGTTATATTCATATTTTCTACTTGGCTTGTACAGTCCTTGATATGTTTTGATTATTAATAAATATAAAAATGTGTATAATAGTTGCTTGAAATGCTGATAGATGTGAAACCCAGAATAATTTTATTGATTTTAATTTAAAATTCTAAAATTTGAATTTGCAATGCTATAATAATTGGAAGATACAAAAAAACACAGCTATTTCACATTTTTGAATTTTCACTTCTATCGGCAGTCCTCAAGACTGCCGTTTTTTATTTTTCAATAAGAACCAGCTCGACTCTACGGAGTTCAACTGCCAACGTTGCTTTCTTTTTTGTTTTTTTTTCAATTGTTTTTTTGTAAATTTCGGGAAAAAGACTATTTGTTTTAATTTGTTTTTCTTGTACTTTTGGTTGTTTTTTTTTAAGTTTAGTTCGTATTTTTGGCTTTTTTGTTTGTAATTTTTTTTCTTACATGTTTCTGAAAAACTTTCAGGAACTTTTGTTTTTTTTCTGTTTTAAAATTTGTCCTTGACGCAAACTTTTGTGTTTATGTAGATTTTTTTTAATTTTAAATTTTTTTGCTTTGGAATCAGCTCAATTATTCGACGACCACCTATCGTTTAGTCTAACTTTTAAAACACTAAACAGTCTCTCCGAAACTAGTTTCCCCACCTTCATTGTTTCTTTAAAGCTAGTTCTAAATGCCTTCGATAAAGGCCATTTGTAAAAAATCCCCGCCTTAAACGAATCTGTGATTTGTATAAGACGTCGAAACTTCCATATGGTCTTTTGTAACCAATTATGCAAGCCGAACAGAATTTTTGGTTTTCACAATTTATAGCTTCGGTAAAGTGGTTTTAGAAGTCTTATCGAAGCTATTAAAAAATGTGACAAAAATGTTACAATGTTTTCTAAATATCGGTGGTGTTGCGTAAAAAGGGCCAATCTCCATTTTTCTTCTAAGACAAATGTACTTTTGTTAACGTTCTCACAACAAGTAAAAGGGCCTAGCTACCTAAAGTATTTTAGAAGCTTTTACTTCAGTGATGGGGGGAGTTTCTCCGTGGAAGGAGTTCTCTGTGGCTTTATTAAAACTTAAGCTGGTACAACTCAAAATTGATAAGTAAGTTTGCTATAGCAGTATGGGTATCCCAGTTGGTGGAGCACGAGACTCTTTATCTGTGGGATGGGTTCGAAATCCTACTCATCAAGATTCATTCCTGTAATTTTTGGGACAAATGTAGCCCGAGACGTCCTCTTTTCGTCTTGTCCTCTAATGTAATAGTCAAGACCTCAGCCTAGTCCGAAGACGTCCTTCTTTCGTCTTGTCCTGTAATGCAATATTCAAATTTCAACCTATTCCGAAGACGTCCTCCTTTCGTCTTGTCCTGTAATGTAATAGTCAAGACCTCAACCGAGGAATGCACACATTGGTTTTTTTTTCACGTTGATGTGATCGCTCATTCACCCCTTTCATCAACGGGAAAACCCCTTTCGTCGTTGCCTAATAATGATCAACCGAAATTCCATTGAATGTGCTTGTATAACGGTTTTCATATCCCTTGGATAAAATAAATTTTTAAAATAAACTTTCTTTTTAAAATTATCTTCGTCGGCAGATTTTTTCGATCGAGGGTGAGGAAAGAACAAGTCAAGGAAACAGCAGTTTTCTGGACATTTTTTTAGTTTTTAAATTTTTTTTGGGGGATTTGAGAAAGCAGTTTGATTTGCATAGTTGAAGCGGCCGGTGGATTTTGGTCGATGAAAGACTGGTATGAAAAATAAGATTCGTTCAGTTTTATAATAAAATTCTAATAAAATTTTGTGCAACAAAATCGAAATTAAAATCAAATCTTCCCGACTTGCTCTTATTTTTATTTTGGGATTCCTTGAAGTACCATTTAATTGTCTCAGACCCATTTTCGAAGACATAAACCAATGAACCAATGTTTGTTAAATTTGACGACACAATTTTTAAAAATCTGCTCAATTCTTAAGTACACGGCGTCTTTGTAAAATGCTGTATAATCATGGAGAGTGTTGATGACTTGCGTTTGATGACTTTGCTGATTAGACGGAAACTGGTCTTGGTTTTGTAGTACTTGGATCCTTAAAAATTCCATGATGAGGTAGGCAAAATTTGATTTGAATCTTTTCCAATTTTTCATTCCACATATGACCCAGTATCAAATATTCGTGCATGAGTCCACGATAGAGTTGGCAAAATCTTAGATTAAATTTCAAATCTATTTCGTTGTATGGATCTTATAATCTGGTTACAACAAAACATTCTTCATTTCTTGAGCGCGTTGGAGAGCCTATGTCGATTTTTACCAGGGTTACCAAAACAGCTAAAAATTTTACACGATTCAGAAATGCCAAATGACCCAACTAAATATATGGATTTTGTGCAAATATATTTCTATTGTAAAATTAAAGTTTTCGCTCTTCTTAACATAATTTTTCAACTTGACTTAAAGAATTTTGAATCATTGAATCTCTCAATCCTAAGCACTCAAAAATAGTAAAGAAAATTAACGATGAAGTCAGCCTATATGCATTATTATTGCAATAACGATTTTATTCCTATTGTAATTTTAAGATTAATACAGTGATAGTTAGTGTTTCATTTTAGCGCATTAAATGTGTATTATAAGTTATATACAATAAATCGTAATTCTCCTAAACCAGCAGTAAGCCTAAAATAGATCATCTATCGTTTGCATGCAATTGTTTTAATTAGAATTTTGTTTTCATAACCATTCCTTTGCCCGACATTAGCCAGTTGATAGAAACTATCGAACGCCCATTTGTTGCATTTATTGTAAGCCTGATCCTATGAATGGTTTTATTTCTAGTGTAGACCAAGCCCTGCTCGGGAAAGAACATGTAAATATATCTTACTTTATGTGTCTAAAACAAAGTAAGGCCTAGTTCCTTTGTTTGCTACAAGTATTTAAAAAAAGTCAAGTACACGATACGCGCGTTATCGTGACGTCGAATGGAAAAATATTTACAAAATTAAATGAAACACAATAATTTTCAATTTCTATAAAAACTGGTATTTTCGATAAAAACGATTATTTTGATAAAACCGGTTTTCGATGCAAACGGATATTTCAATAAAAATCGATATTTCGCTTAAAAACCGAGTTTCGTTAAAAACCAGTTTTCGATAACAACTGTAATTATCGAAAATTATCGCCCGCATTCAAATATATTGGATTTAGTTTTTCAATCTTGTGTTTTTGTTGTAGGTTTTTTACCGTTGCAACTATACGTGCATAGCCTCCAACACATTTTTCACCTAATGATTTACTGCATGAAGCTATAACCATTCCTTTGCCCGACATTAGCCAGTTGATAGAAACTATCGAACGCCCATTTGTTGCATTTATTGTAAGCCTGATCCTATGAATGGTTTTATTTCTAGTGTAGACCAAGCCCTGCTCGGGAAAGAACATGTAAATATATCTTACTTTATGTGTCTAAAACAAAGTAAGGCCTAGTTCCTTTGTTTGCTACAAATATTTAAAAAAAGTCAAGTACACGATACGCGCGTTATCGTGACGTCGAATGGAAAAATATTTACAAAATTAAATGAAACACAATAATTTTCAATTTCTATAAAAACTGGTATTTTCGATAAAAACGATTATTTTGATAAAACCGGTTTTCGATGCGAGTCATTGGCGCCACAAAACCAATGCAACTCAAGCGTCTGTTCTCCATGTTAGGGGCGGCTTGGAGCGGGCGTCTGTCTTGGATCAAGCGGCTCGCTATATAAACGTGTAGCAAGCGTCTGTTCTCCATGTTAGGGGCGGTTTGTAGCGGGCGTCTGTCTTGGATCAAGCGGCTCGCTATATAAACATGTAAAAAGGTTGTTTCTGGTGACCTAAAGATGCAGAACGAACCCATTCACGAAAATTTGGGTTGGGCGAAGGGCTAACACCCCATTTCCGTAAAAAACTACTTGTCATGAATTCTGTACACAGGCCTCGGATTATCTCGGATTCATTATTAGAACGACCTCGGAAACTGTACCCGGACTACGATTTAAAAATGGGAACCTGGAACGTGCTAAGCCTTAGAAGACCAGGAGATCTACTGAAACTTACAAACCAAATCAATAGCTATACACTGGATATAGTGGCGTTACAAGAACTAAGATGGCCAGGGAGTGGAATCCACGAAACAGCCAAAGGATACACTCTCTACTATTGCGGTCATGAAAACGGAGGAGAATTTGGAGTTGGCTTTCTCACACATCGTCGCGTGAATCAACATGTTATCGACTTTCGCCCAATTAATATGCGGATATGCACAATGAGAATCCGCACGCAAAAATTTAATGTAACGATCATCAATGTTCATGCACCTACTGAAGACAAAGCAGATGACATTAAAGACCTGTTCTTCCTAGAACTCGAAGAAGTCATCAATAACATCCCGCGGCACGATATAAAAATCGTGGTAGGTGACTTCAATGCGCAAATTGGTAGAAGTGCAGAACTTAAAACACATGTCGGCCCTAACAGCTTGCATCATGCTAGTAACAATAACGGCTTTCGCACAGCTGAACTGGCTATGATGTATGATCTAGTAATATCTAGCACTTTCTTTCCTCATAAGAGAATCCACAAAGCAACGTGGAAATCAAATGATGGAAGAACTGAAAATCAAATCGATCACGTCATGATTTCTAAGAGACACTCTACAAGTGTAACTGACGTTCGATCATACAGAGGTGCTGATATGGACACCGATCATATGCTTGTCATCTTTAAGTATAAGTGCAAATTATCATCTACATTTAATAGGCAAGCAAAAAAGACCGTGCGCTGGAATGTCGAAGCATTTAAACACCTGGAAACACTGAATAGATATCAGGAAATTGTAACGCAAAACATAGAAGAGCATGACATCCCATCTGAGATGCCATTAAACATACAAGAAGAATGGCAAACGCTTCAATCAACCATCATATCCGCAGCACAAACTACAATCGGAAAACGACCACCGAAATCACGTAACGAATGGTTTGATGACGAGTGCCGCGAAAGCATTGAGCACAAACAAAAACTGCGAGAAAAATGGTTAACAAGAAACACCCGAAGCTCCCAAACTGATTATCTATGCGCCAGAAAAGCCTCAGCAAAACTCCTACGGAAAAAGAAACGCGAACACATGAAGAGCTGTATCGAAAACATCAACCAACATGCGGCTAATGGAAATTCGAAAGAGTGTTTTGCCAATGCGCGGAATCTGACCAAAGATTTCCACCCAAGATCTACAGCCATCAAAAATGGAAACAACGAGCTTACAACAAGTGAACGTGATGTGCTGGAAGTATGGCGATCCCACTTTCAAGACCTACTGAATAGGACGAACGAAGTTCATCCTATTCGAGCAATTGCTCCGTCAAGTGAGGAGATTTTTGTCCCTTACCCAACAATAGAAGAAGTGGAAGCTGCCATCAAAAAATTAAAAAATGGCAAATCACCAGGTATCGATGGAATCCCTGCAGAACTACTTAAGAATGGAGGAGCAGCTCTGGTCTCACGTATATATGATCTGATTCTTGCAATCTGGGACCAAGAAGAACTACCTGCTGAATGGAAAACAGCTCTCATTGTTCCGCTACATAAAAAAGGTGACCGCCTAAAGTGTGCAAATTATCGTGGAATCGCACTGTTGAACACTGCATATAAAATACTAGCTAATGTCGTACTCGCTCGGCTCATCCCGTTTGCCGAATCTATCATCGGCGACTATCAGTGTGGTTTTCGTCCCAACCGTTCAACCACAGATCAATGTTTTACCTTAAGGATGATTCTGGAAAAATGTTGGGAGTACAACATCAGCATTCACCAGCTCTACGTTGATTTCAAGCAAGCATATGATAGCATCATCCGCGACAACCTCTGGTCTGCACTCATATGCCTTGGTATTCCAGAGAAACTTGTTTCTCTGTGCAAACTCACAACATCGGGATCAAACTGTAGAATAGTAATCGAAGGGTCAGTTTCTGACTCTTTTGATATAACATCAGGTGTTCGACAAGGTGATGCACTCGCACCCGTACTATTTAATTTGGCGCTTGAGTACGCGATAAGAAAAAGCCGCATTGAGACACAAAACTGTATATTTAACAAATCTAGTCAAATTCTTGGCTATGCAGATGATATTGTGCTTCTCGGACGTAGAACAAGCGATATCAAGGATAGTCTCTCTCGGCTTGAAAGAAATGCTAAACGACTTGGATTATGCATTAACACCGGCAAGACTAAACTATTAACAACATCCAGGAATAAACCTCCCGGCAATCTGAATACTGGCGACTATGAAGTGGAACGTGTGGAAAACTTCAAATACCTCGGGTCTGTAATAACATCGTCAAATGACATGCAGGCAGATATTAAAGCTCGTGTCTCAGCCGCATACAGAGTTTTCTACGCATACTCAAAACTTTTGCGATCTAAACATCTTTCGCAGTCGTGCAAACTCACACTTTACAAAGCATTAATTCGACCTGTGCTTACCTTTGGAAGCGAAAGCTGGACACTGACTTCCTCCGATTGTAGAATTTTATCAACATTCGAGAGGAAAGTCATACGAACAATTTATGGTCCATGTAAAGTTGCTGAAAATCAGTATAGAATCCGAATGAATCATGAAATCAGACAGCTTCTTGGAGGCTGCGATGTAATCGGATTCATTAAATCTAACCGGATTAGATGGTTTGGTCATGTAGAAAGGGCACCATTAGATAGAATGATTAAAAAAGCGTCCCAACAACAACCAGCTGGTGTTCGTCGAAGAGGAAGACCTAGACAACGCTGGCGTGATGACATCATCCAAGACCTTCGTGATATAGGATGTCGAAACTGGGGTCAACTGGTCATGGAACGAGACGATTGGAAGCTGATTGCACAGACGGCAAAATCCCTCCATGGGATGTAAACGCCAGAGAGAGAGAGAGGTTTTCGATGCAAACGGATATTTCAATAAAAATCGATATTTCGCTTAAAAACCGAGTTTCGTTAAAAACCAGTTTTCGATAACAACTGTAATTTCGACAAAACGAGTATTTAACTTAAACCGATATTTCGATAAAAACAGGTTTTAAAAAAACGGTTTCGATCAAAACCGTTATTTCGATAAAAACCGACATTTCGATAAAAACTAGGCCCAAAAACCGGTGTTCGATAAAAACCGGTATACCGATAAAAACGGTATTTCAATTAAAAATATTTCGATAAAAAACAGCGTTTTCGTTATAAACCCGTAATTCGATCAAATCCGGCAGGTCGATGAAAACCTGTATTTCCCCTACAATTACTTTCGGAAACAGATTGCATAGTTTTAATATTTGAGCAAAGATCACTTGTCGAACTATCTAAAAAACGTTTTCCTCAAAAAAAATAATTTTCTTGAAAGGGATCTTTTGAAATAACTGGTTCTTAATTATCTATTTCTAGCAATTAAAACCTGAATTTGACGGTAAACTTATTAAATTATTTTGAAATTATTTGGAAAACATTTCAATACTATCAATCACAAATTTCAGAACTCCTTGTCTAGTGCCTTGTGAAGTACACTGTAATGCCTAGATAAATTCAATTTATCTAATTCTAACGATTTATCAAGAATACTCTGTTCTAAAAAATTTGTAGGTAAAGGTAAAACCCATAAGAAAAGTTGAGTTTCATTTAGAGAGACTTTTCTTGTAAACTAGTGTATTATCGTAATTATAATCGTTACAGTTATATAGAAGTCAAGATAACGCTGATCTGCATCACTCTTTGTAGCGAAATTAAAAACAATAATTTTACACTAACAAAGTTTGAACATAATTGCAATATTATTTCGGTTATGTTTAATCACTTTATACGTTACCGCATATTGTTCACTACCTATATTGTATCTACCCATTAGTCGCGTCGCGTCTGAAACAAATTTTGTGACCATCTTATAACTTAACTGTTTGCTAAATTTATTTACTAAAACTTAATATATGATAACTATATATGATATTTTCGATAATCACCTCGCATGAAAATCATTTAGATGTATTATTGATACTGGATATAATTGATCATTGTTCGACTGTGATGTCGATAATAAAAACAGATTAAATGTTATTGCAAAGATAACCGAAATGTTAACGAACATTTTGCTTTAAATTTATATTAAAAATTTACAAAACAATCACAAAATATTTTAAAATACTAACGTTTCTTCAGTGACAACACACAACTGACTAAAATAAATTATTATTTCTCTATCATTCTCTACAATTCCCAATTTATTTTAAGCAAAAAATTTATGTTTGTTTATAATTTATATAACATAATATGTAAACCTCAGTTAATATTAATAAATTAGTCATGATTTGTTATTAGTAAACAAATAAACATTGTAGTTACACTAGTGTCGACAACTGCAGGAATGAATATGTTATTATCGATATGTAAAATTAATTTTAATTAAACCTACTGATTTAAGTTGAAATGTTATGACTGGGCAATTCATGTTGCTGTTACTTTTACGCACTATATTGAAGTCAACATACACATTGAAAAGTAGCAACGGGTTTGACTACAACCTTATCGTGTGACAGCAAAACTTGTTGCTTAAGTGAAATGTATTTCACTCTGGTAAAATGTATATCACTTTGTTGCACCTATCCATATTTCTATTTGCTTGTCTTACAGTTATGAGATATTTCTAGTTTTAATTATTTCAACTTTTTAATGTTTCAAGTTTTAAATCATTCAATTTATCAATCTTTCGAATGATTTTATTTTTAAATCTTTCATTCTTTAGAGCTTTCAATCTTTCACGATTTCATTCTTTTAGTCTTCTAATCATTCACACTCTCAATACTTCATTCCTTCAATCTTTTAACTTTTCTAGCTTTTCAATATTTCAATCTTTCAATATATCCATAGATTTTCATTTTACATTCTTTCATTTTTTCATTCTTTCATTTTTCACTCTACCATTCTTTAATTTATTCATTCTTTTATTCTTTAATTCTTTCAATATTTCATTATTTTATTCTTTCATTTTTTCATTCTTTCATTTTGTCATTCTTTCATCCTTTCTTTCTTTAATTTTTTCATTCTCTTATTCTTTCATTCTTTCATTCTTGCATTCTTTCATTCTTTCATTCTTTCATTCTTTCATTCTTTCATTCTTTCATTCTTTCATTCTTTCATTCTTTCATTCTTTCATTCTTTCATTCTTTCATTCTTTCATTCTTTCATTCTTTCATTCTTTCATTCTTGCATTCTTGCATTCTTTCATTCTTGCATTCTTTCATTCTTTATTCTTTCAATCTTTTAATCCGTCAATCTTTTTTTCTATTCATTTTTAAATCCTACAATCATTCAATCCTTCATCTCGCTATCCTTCTAGTATTCTGCATTTTTTCCAACATACAGTTTTTGTGTTTTGTATAAATTTACTACGTAGATGAACTCGTACATTGATGATGAGGCCATCAATAGCGGAAATGAAACTGCATTTTCATTGCCCCAATAAAAATAAATTACAATTTCTAGAAAGTGTTCCGATTAAATTTTATTACAATTATTTAGTTAAAACTATCAACTTTACATTAGGTTTAATTCACTCTTATGTGTTTAGTTGCAGTCGTTCACTAGTTGGCATAGTTAACGGTGACATCATTTTAATATAATTTTGAACGACTTCAAACACTTTATCACCTGTCCTATAAAACCAACATTTTTAATTTGTCTTGTGAAAATCACAAAAATTATCAACATACTTATAGTTCATTTTATTCCACCTTAAAATTTCATGAGCTGGATCAATCATCGCAAAATAATTTGTTGTAATAACTCTATAAATTTCATTAGGATTCAATGGTATATAGACTGGAATTTTACATAGCCGACACAATACCTTGATTGATGTAACTCTCTGCCCAACTGGCATGGTTAAATTTGCTATAATTTTCAGTCCTGATGTTTGTAGCCAATTTGATACCATTGTTTCACCATCTTGGAACGAAAACATGTCTTCAATTGTTTTCCATAAAAAATAACCCCGTATATCAAATGAATCGATTGTGTTGTCAAACGGATATGCTAATTTTAGATCTCCGTAAGTAATTTCTGAAAGGCAAAAAAATTTATGGTACCAAAAATATATATTCATATTTTGTAATAACCTCCTTCGGGTATTGCAATTCGTAGATCTTTCCTTTGTTCTAAAGCAATTGTATAGCTATTGAAGTCAACGTTTTTTTCTTTATTCATCCAACTATATACATAGGCATCTGTTACAAGATTGCCGATATTGCATTCACCATAATTACATTCGTTGAGAGTGAAATTTATTTTAGATTCTCCAACAACAAACAACGCTGCCCGATCCACAATTTCTTTAAATGGCGTCAACTCATTCAGAATGCTCGTATCTTGAACTACATTCTCGTCTAAATATATTGGGTTACCTTCATATTGTTCAATTTCACCATTCTCATCAAACCAAACAATTAAGTTACCAACATATTTTGAATAAGCTGCTGCTTGAACTATTAGTACTTTGTGGTCATCATCTTGAGTTATGATTGTTGGATAATCGGCTTCAGGAATATCCGGACCAGGTAGAACATCTCCGGTAAACATAAAAGTATGTGAATGTCCTCCAACAATAACATCAACATCTGAGCCAACTTTTTTTGCAATTTCAATGTCTTTGTCTAAACCACAATGTGATAAAACAATAATTATATCCACTCCATTTTCTTTAAGCTTTGAAGCTTCGTCAATTATTGATATTACTTCATCTAAGAACATTAAATTTCCTATGGTTTTGAGATTCTGAAAGTTTTGTAAGGCTACACCAATTATACCAATTTTTTTTCGATAACGATCAACGACTATCGATTTTTTATACAATCCTTGAAAGGTTGGTTCATTTGAATCATCAATATTCGAGACAATAACGGTTGAATTAAGAGTTTTAAGGAAAGGTACAAGTCCTTCAATTCCATGATCAAATTCATGATTTCCGATTGTCTACGTAAAACCTAAATTGTTTTTAATCGGTTATTTTATTAAAATTAATTTAAAATACCCACAATAGCATCCGCTGGTAGGAGATTCAAGAAATGACTTGTCACATTCCAACGTAAAATGTCGTACCATAAAGTTCCTTGAAAATTATCGCCCGCATTCAAATATATTGGATTTAGTTTTTCAATCTTGTGTTTTTGTTGTAGGTTTTTTACCGTTGCAACTATACGTGCATAGCCTCCAACACATTTTTCACCTAATGATTTACTGCATGAAGCTATCTTTTCACTGGTTTCTTCATATCTATAGGTTAAAACAAAACAAAATGTGATTATTCAACGATTCTAGCAAATTTTTTAAAATGTATAACGACAATATATATTATGTTTACCTTATAACAATTAACAACTAAAATTTATCATTTTGATAACACAAACGAGTTGTTTGAAGTATACAGTAGAGTAACTAAATGATAAAACGGCTGACTTTGCACAACAAAATTATTTATTGAATGTATTGAATACTGAAGTTCTATAGTATACAAAAAAAATAAAATTTTAACTCTAGTTTTAGTTTTGATAACGTACTAACTATAATATTATGTGTTTCTAGATTACTTAAAGGATTGATAATGGTAACAAAAAATTGCCGAAACGTATCTATAGCTGCTAGAATAAATCCTTGTGGAAGTTGAACAGTAGCTATATTATTGAATATATGTTGAGTTTCAATAGTTCATCGGAAGTTGGATGCTTAAATGTTAGTTGACTCCAGTTTAGTTGTTATCTTGTTATTTCAAAAGGAATGTTGTCAATATTTGATTTATCTTCGATTAAAATCTCTCCAAATAATATTATCTAATAGGGCGATTTTTCTGTTCCGGTGTTTGCCGCAATGGCACTGCAAAAAGGGGATAAGAGAAAAAATCACAAAAATTTTATATGGGATTACATACAAAACACAATTTGAATAATTTTAAAAGTTTTGTATGAAACTTCCCCTTTTACCGCAATTGAACAATTTTAATTTGCTTATGAAGTATCATTGACTATGTATTAAGCGTAATATGTAAAATATTATTTTTAAGTCGCTCAAAAAAGCAACATACAAATTGCGAAAATTTCCCATACAAAGTTGTATACAAAATTTAACCTATTCTTGTATTTATTTTACGGACAGAAGAAAATAAATATTTTATATATTATGCTTAATATATAGCCAATAATAGTTCATAAACAAATTTAAGTTATTTAATTGTAGTAAAATAAGAAATTTCATAGATAATTTGTAAAATTATTCAAGTTTTGTTTTCTATGAAATTCCATATAAAATTTTTTGAATTTTTTCTTTTACCCCATTTTTGCAGCGCCATTGCGGTAAACACCGGAACAGAAAAATCGCTCTATAATATTGTGCCTGTGCCTCACACTAGTATTTTTGCTAAATCTCTGACTTTTCTAAATTAATTGCTAGTGCACATATGCTATTCATAGATGTCACTCGTATCAAACGTACAACCTGTGCCTGACCTTATATTTGAATTAGAATCTTTTTAAATGTCAAAATTTGTAAACATTGTCATAATGGAAATTGTATTTGAGAGCTTGTTTTTTTTAAATACTTACATCATACCAAATATTTTCTTTTGTATAAATTTGAAATATTTTCCATTTTTTTTAAATAATTGTTTTTAAATATATTGACGTTTAAATGAATTGACAACTAAATTGAAAAGCAAGCTGACGAGGAGACTTTTCGTCCGCCGCCTGGTGGTCAATAGCGCAACTTGGGTATGAGATGAAAAGTCACTGATTTAGCTCAAAAAGTTGGTGTGAGGCACACAGTTATTAATCTATTTAATTATTATTTGATAGACAAATATTTTTGTATGTTATTTTACTATTTTAGTTAATTTTTGTCCATAAAAATTATCAGATATGTTTAATGCAAAATCACTATCTCACCAACACAAATAAATTGATTTAAATGTTCAACGAATATTGAATTTCTAAATAATTGTCCAGAGCAATCAAATAAATACTTTTATAACATTTTTATATTTTATTTGAATAGAATCATTTCAGTTTGATATTATTGATTATAATAAATTTCTTTAAATTAGTTTCAATTCACTAGCTTTTGTGATTCAAAGTAATTAAATAGCACCTCAGAACATCCACATTTAATTCACTTTGTTACTTTATTTTTATTAACAATAAATTACAATTTTAAGAATACATAAAATTCAAAAGATATTTTGTGCAAACCGCCGTTTATAAATTTTTATATAAATCTCTTGATAATTTTGTTTTTCAACGCATTCATTGATATTTAAAAAAAAATATAAGTAAAGAAGGTTAGATTGGAAAATAAAAAATTTGTTAAAATACTTAACAGTTTTCGCCACAACACTCCCCCCCTAGTGCCATCGCAGATGGGACGATATGAAAAATAAGAAGAAAGAGGATTTAATATGCCGTAGCATTAAGAAAGCGAGCAGGAGTTCTAGTAGTTCGACCTGCTCGGCTTGTTGCAGCGTAAGGGTTAAAGGTGAACGTTTGCGGTGTTAACGATTGTAACTAGTAGTGCGTTTGCGTTCGAAACCTATGAGTTTAGACAACTCACTAAAGAGATTGGATTCGAATTGGGAGCCCTGATCAATTACGATTACTGAAGGTACTCCGAAACGAGCGATCCAATTAGAATAAAGTGCTGAGGCTACCGTTTCAGCAGTGATATCCGAGATGGGGATGGCCTCAGGCCAGCGAGTATAGCGGTCAATAATTGTAACACAATATCGTTTGTCCTCAGAAGTAGGAAGTGGAAGGTTGCGGAAAAAAAATTTGAAAATCACTAAAATAAATTTGAAAATTACAATGATAGAAAGTCTTTAGTTTTCAATGGAATGAAAAAATAGTTAGTCCATCATCTGATTGTTTGCAAAAAGTTTGATCCACTTTTGCGACAGAAACTATCACAATAAATATAAAAAACTAATATATTATGTTCTTTGTCAAAGTGAACTTCACAAATTTCAATTTCAAAATAACTAATTTTTACTAATAAATAAATAATAATAATTTTTCTACTAATAACTAATTTCATTTCATACTGATATCTAAAACAACATTTTTCGGATTATTTATAGTACAAAAAGTTGAACTTTAAAGTCCTAGGACAGTGATGGCGAACCTTTTTTGCTGGTGGGTCAAAAAAAAATTATAAGATTCTCAATTGAGAGTCATGGGTCACTACTAGAATTAAAATAATAGTACATTATGATGCTAGGACGTAAAGCTAAAGATTTTGGACGGATGTGGAGTTTGCAAATCGAGGCGCTAGCCGAGATTTGCCCACATTAAGTCCAAAATAGCTTACGTCCGTGCATCATATACTATTTTTTATTCGCCGGAAGCAAAATATTTTAAGAAAAGTTGTTTATTCTAAATTAAAATTATAAATTTGAAAATAAAAATATGTGGAACAAGTAACCTTTGACAAAATATTTATTATTTTTTCCAAATTATTGTGTAGCTATGACAACAAATGATAACAACTATTTTAATTGGATAATGAAATTTTGAATTTAAGGGTTGCTTTGATAAAAAATTTTATTTTTCATAGAATTTAAACAAATACTTTGGATGATACTGAGTTGAGTGGAGGTAGACTTTAATATAGAGATTGACTGCTACATAGTGGCGTTGAATTCTTCAGGAGATAAATATGTTGATACAAGATGTTGTATCCAATGTAATTACTTTACGATCTACTTTGAATGTGTTGATTAAGCTGAATCTTCATTATGATTTAACAATTTTACTGTTCACGTAAAGTAAACACAAAAGCCAGCAGATAAAATGTTGTTGTAACAACCATATCATGAATTAAATTTATTTCCAAACTTCTTCAGGTACACTAGCTTCCACATTCACTAATGGTCTTGAACCATTATTAAGTAGCACAAATATAAATTAAATTCTCTCAAAACACAATAACATTTTAGAGTTTAATTGTATTTATAAATAGATTATACAAGTTAAATGAAATTTGTCTTATTGTATTAATCAAATTGATGTCGAGGCGATGAAATATAATTTACATAGAGAATTACATTTTTAATTTAACACGAAAATTAAGAACTCGAAACTATTTGGAAAAAACAAAATCTGAATAATAAAAAAAATATTTTTTGTTTTTTTAATAAATGTTAACGAATTTTAAATTTTTTTTTGAGAAATGATTTTAGTTTTGATGTTCGCCACAACACTCCCCCCCTAGTACCATCGAAGATGAAACGATATAAATAAAGAAATTAAGTAAAGTTGATGAGGAAAGAAGGAAAGAGTTTTGCTTAAGTAGTTGTAGCGAATAAGAAAAAGTTTGGAGATATTGTTTAGAAAACGATACCATTTGGTGGAGAAAAAATTATGGGTCTTACGAATTTGGAGTTCTGCAAAGAAAAAAAAAGTAACGAACAATTATGGAGTTATGGTAACACGAGTGGAGATATAGGTCTGACAGAGCTGAGTTGCCTGAGACCACACTTTTAAATTTAGATGTTCGCCACAATACAAATGCTTTTTACTTTTTTGGACGTAGCTATAACAACAAAATAAATAGTTGAAAAGTGATACTTTAAAGCCGCAAATCACAGTAATAAAGCAACACTTTAATATGCAGACGAATAAAAAATATTTTATATATATGTATTTACTTCATTGATCAAACTTTTATTTAGAAAACAAAATAAATTTCATTAGGAAAAAAATATTAATGGGAAATTTACTGCTGCTTTTGAAACGATAATGTTTGTATATCTGGTTGATATGTTGTTGTCCTTAATTTCACACATGCGACAGTTGTTTCTGTCCCGAGCCGATTTCTATTCAAGAACTTTGTGTAATTAAATGATGAAAATAGCTGCTCACAGAAATAAGATGATCCAAACATTGGTAATACAGCATTTGCTAAATTCATGCAGATAAATGTATTTGGCAAAGAATTTCAAGTTTGGAGTATAAAATACTTTTAATATTTTCTTCGGCTGACTCATTAAAATTCATTTGGGAACTATTTGATTCTATTTTGCAATCAAATCTTTGAGTTTTTTTATTTATAAACGATAATTTTGAAATTCGACTAATTCGATTTCTAAATTATTAATATTCAACCGATTGAAGAACTCTAGTTCCATGTTTTTGAATTCAATTTTATGAGGCAAAGTAGTTTCCAGTTGTTTAAATTGAATAAATCTGATTTTAAATGATTCTTTGATTTCTTCTATAATAGATACATATTTATTGATTGAATGCTCATTATCCTCAATATTATTACTAAAAACACGTTTGTTTCAAATTGTGCACGCAAACGTGCAAAATATGTATAATAATTAAACTTTTATTGAAATTTTTATAATATAATTTGCACCGGATAGCTCAAAACCTGCTATATAAAATCTGAACCACTGAATTTACACAACAAACAAAAAACCTAATCTTGGAAATCTCTTATGACTAGAATTTTATATTGAACACATAGAAAATATTAATTAACTAACATAAAATATCTCAGCAGTCTCACAAATTCTTTAATAAAAATCATAAATCGAAAAGCACGCTTACAGTATATTTTCAATTTGAATGTTGATCCACCATCTCCTACCAATGATGACGATGAATTGGTTGTAATAATATTTGTATTAATCGAAAAATTATGATAACATTAGTAGCCAAAAAACTATCATTGCACAGCCAACTAATATTCCCCAAACAATGAATGTCACATTCGAGCTGTATTACGATAGACTGATGAAAATAATAAATCTTCGCCATTTGTTTGATTTAAATTCGATGATATTGATGTCGTCAAATCATTCACCACAAATTCCCTTTTTAAGTTAGCGAAGGTTGCATCAAAATTGATCAACACATTCTATATAAATTTTAAAGGAAATGATAAAAAAAATTCCTTAATTTATCTCCACTATTCTTTATTTCCATTTGAAAAAAAAATTCACTTCGGAGACGAAAACAACAATCACCATCTTTTCTTTTTTTTTTATTTAATTTAAAGAGCTGCTGAGTATCACATTATATTTTTCTTTTCCACTACTCAGACTCAACACATTAAAAAAAAACAATTAATAAAAAAACTTCAAATACACAATTAATAGAACATTTAATTTTCTATAAAAATTTTTCCACAAAAATTTACATTTTTATATTTATTTTAAATTATTATTTTTTCATTTCATGCATGAACTAAATTAGGGGCGTCAATTGGGTAGGGCCGGGGGGGGCATTGGCCCCCCCAAGGATCTGATACTATCAATACATCGATTCAATAAAATTATCCAATCGTGATAGAATTATACACTATAAAAATTTCAATGCACTGTTATTTTGTAAATTCGTCTAATTTTTAGAAGATTTACTTAACTAATATACCAATTTTATCGCATACTATTAATTGAAATATATCTGATAATATAATTATTACGTTACATATTATTTTGGCCCGACTAAAGTACAGTTCACCGCAATATTCGAACCGTTATCGTTCTTTGTATCCAGGACTAGAGCGCCACCGATACGAAAGGCGGTCGTATTGCTTCTAATCTTCTGATGAAATCAGTTTTATAATCAAAACACGATCGTTCTTCCAAAAACGCCGTGGGTGCGTATTTTGACAAAATTCTATCGTACTATAAGGTGCGCGGTATCACCGCTTTTAGAAGAACGATTGTGTTTTGTTTATAAGATATTCGTGTCTGAGCCAGAGGAAACAAAATATTTCATTAGTATAAGGTTCCTCGAGAGTTTATAGTGCAGTATTTAACATTCAAATTTCAATTATTATTGGTAATTTTTATAAACTTAAAAGTAAGTACATGCAGGAGAACACAACCTAATTATACGCCACTTATTTGGAGAACCCTGACTGTTTGGCCTTGTTTTTTATGTAAATCATATTGTACAAGCTTAACAAGACTTTTTTAAAAACAATAAATTAAAAACAATTCTAAAATGTAAAATCCTACAACATATCAAAAGTTTTCTTGATAGTTGTGCTAATTTTTATAAAATGAATGAAAATAATTACGGGAGTAAATTAAATTTATTGGGTTATTTCCAGTGATTTTATAATAGTGAATGTTTTATAATGGACAAGCAATATTTTCTAACGACGCGAACAAATATTTAAGTTATGTAAATATTTTCAAAGTATGTTATGAAAACTTGCTGACAAATTCTTTTCCCTATATGAACCCTCCCTATAATTTTTAATCCATAAAATAGCAAAAATTTTATGTTTGGTTGATTATAATAAAATCCAAAACGTATCCTAAACGTCAATCTTTGTTCATTTTTTTTATACAGTCACCGGGAGGGAGAAACTATTATTTTTTTGTGGTAGGTTTTTCTTATAGATTTAAAAGAAGCTCGCAATAATTGTACAGTTTTGAATCAAATGAAAAATGTACGCCTCAACGAAAAGGTTTCTTTGTTTATAGAAACATTTCCCCGGTGTATATACGAGAGATCGAAAGTATATTATGAAAAACAAAATACAAAATATTTTACTTAAAAAGACTCAGTTTTCCGTATAAATTCATAAAAATTTAAATTTTTAAACCAGAGTTTACAATTTTCCTTTATTCGGGCACTCATTTCAATCCTTTGAAATAATATTCAAAAATTAAAATGTTCTTAGTTTGAATATCGTTCTTACTCGTAAGAGCAAAATTTTTGTTTTTCCGATTTTACTCCTTTGGAGCAGATTTCATTTTCCTGTTATTTCATTCGATTTGCAAAAGAAGAAAATTAGTTAGTCTACGTCATCCTTTATATTCATTTTTCTAACAATACATGAATAATTGAACGGATCATTCGAAGCACTTTACGTTGGAAAGCATCAAATTTGACGCAAAAATAAATGTTTTGAGTATTTGAAAGAAAATATTTATTTCAATTTAGTAGCAAGAATGATATTTTATTATTTTTACTCCTGTATGTGATGTTATATTTTTTTTAAGCTACGCACTCTGAAAGAACAAAGTAAAGGAGTGGTATAGGTAGCGTTTCAAACTCTGTTTAAAACACACTTTAACTAGGTAGCTCAAAAGTAAAATTATTATTTTCTAATTAATAATTCTTTTTCTCAATAAAGAACAAACAAAGTAAACAGCATAAAAACTTGATAAATGGTATAGATTTGCAGAAGATAGTACGAGAGGTATACTGTATACCTCTTATACTTACAGAATACAGAAAAGATATTAATTATTTAGTAAAATTAAAATAAATTCTTTCAATTGTTTTGCAGTCTTTACTTGTGTAACAAAAGTTTTAAGCTACTATAAATGGTAAATTTAGACTAATTTTTAAAATTATATTCAAAAAGTTCTCCTGCAAATCAAGACGGATAGAAAACATTTACGTAAATTCTTATACGATATTAAATTGGACTATCTTTTTATAACAAAATCAAAATATAACGACGCAAAAGTTTAGTGTATTACCAGTCGGAGTGAATTTGCAAATTAACAGCGGACATTATGATATTAAAAGACATATAGATACATACAGATAAACATAAAAAAGCGTTGCTATAAGTCGCCAGCTCCAGTAGCTTAAACAAGTTTTGTTGTTATTTTGTTGCAATTTGCGCTGATAACACGAACACCAATTTTAGTGGTGTCACGTCAAGGGGTGAAACAAGTGAATTTAAAAACAAGCTAAACTCAAATTTGAACCAGAGTGTATTGGGTATTGGATTCGCAGCCCATATTTTAAATAATGTAATAAGAAATGCGGCTGATTTAAATGGCAGGGTTAAAAAAATTTGGAAATTTTACTGTCTTTACTGAAGACGTTGAAGGAGTTCTGCGGCAAAAGTAATGTCGAACATAACCAACTTATTGGATACAGTGAAACTCGCTGGCTGGCGGTAATGCCAGTACTAGAAAGAATTTAGAAAATGTACGAACCACTGCAAGCACATTTCCTAACGGTTGAATGTCCAATTAAAATAAAAGAATTTTTGAAGAATTAAATAGTAAACAAATAGTAAAGGAAAGCATTAAATAGTAAATTTATGCACAATCTAGTTAGCACGTTTTCCCCGTTCCACTTTCTCGCAATAGAAATTCTAATTAGTTAGTATTTGGAAGAATGTTTGCATTTTGTCCCACATTTTAACGATTTGGCTCTGGTCAGTTTAGGGTAGACATAACTCTTTCTCTCTGAGACAAATAAAGGAAAACAAACAAACAAACAAAAAAACGATTCGACATAAGAGGCGTCACGTGGTATTTTATGGATCCTGGGACTATGTGACTCATAAATTTTAAATCCCGGGATGCTCGGGATCTAAAAAAATCGTATAGAAAAACCATCTTTTTTTTCTATGCTGCACGATCTGCTGTCGTTTACAAATTCACTCTCTGAACAGTTACAAAGCAAAGATATAATGATTTCTAGCACAAGCGCTTTAATTAAAACTGCTTAAACAATGCAGAGATGATACTAAATTTGAAATTATTTTTAACAAATGAAGGGATTTTGCAGAACTTTGCGGCATTCTCTTCGATGAAACAACACCAGAAGACTAGCAGAGTAACCAATGTAGCTCAAAAGCATTTTATTTTTATTTCTAAGTCGATGCATTTAAATGCTTTTAAATATATGTGTGTATAAAAATGTGTATGTTATGTTTTACGAAAAAAAATCTTTTTATGTCATTTAAATTCTCGCCCCCCCCAAGATTTTGGTGAAATGACGCCACTGAACTAAATATTAATAACATTTGAGTTTTAAATATGTACTGATCCCATTTCTGATAAAAATTCACATATTTATATTAAATTTTCTTCTTCTGTTTCCCCTTCCAACAATCAACATTTCTCCAACGTATAAAAAAAACCTTAAATCAAACGCGTTTATTGTTGAAATTGAGGGACGTAACCAAATCTCAACAGTAGCATACAAAAATGTTGCGACTTTTAAGAAAATTAATGAAATTATAATTGAAAATAAAAACTATCATTTTTAGAGCAAAAGAGCAATATTCCTGCCGTTACAAAACTAGGGAAAACTAGGATTGTGATAATGGAATTAACATTCCTATCCGTTGTTTATCCTAGAAGGAAGGACTATGATAATTGCCAATCGCGACTTGCTACAAAAATTATTTTGATTATATCATTGAATACGATACGAGAATGCACGTCAGAAAAGAAACAGAAAATCTGAAGTATACCAGTACTGATTTTCTAGCTTCTGTATTGATAGACAAATGCGGTACTGATTTCTAAAACTATGTACTGAAAGTACTGATTTTTAAGAAAATTGTTAAATTTTAATTTAAGTTCCAATTTAAATACGGAAATAAAACTATACGAGCTATTGTTTGGTATGAACTTGTAATAAAAATTACTTGAAAAAAATACGTTTATTTTTAAATTGTGGCAGTTACCCACGGAAAATATATATAAAAATTCTGACCCCTGTGTTTTCCCAAGCAATCGTGGCAGAAAGTTGTATTTTATCAACTACTGGTGTTGGTCTCAAGTCTCAACAAGATTTCCTTAAACTACTAAAACAATGAAAACCAGATTTCTCCACTTCGTTTTACACATTAACCTTTCGACTTAGGAGAGACATATCTAGGTTAAGTGAGATTAAGGATAGAACATATTTTAGCTCTTAATATGTTGTACTGATTTAACTTAGAAACAAAATGGTCACCCTATATTTACAGATTTGTATATTTTGCAATGATTGCAAGCTGTGTTATATTTTGAGATTCTATTTACAACTAAAAATAATTTTATCTTTTACAAATTAATTGTAGAATTAGATTTATTTATGATTTGTTATAAAAATATTTAAACCTCAAATTTTAGATAAATTATCTGAATATTCTCGCGGGTATTTAAAAACGTATCGCGGGTCAGTCCATGACCCGCGGGTCGCGGGTTCGCCATCACTCTCCTAGGACTTTAAATTTTTTTTAAAGTGCTAGGACTTTTTAAAATTATACGTCAGTTGTTGCCATAACAATAATTCAAACTTTTAGAAAACATTTTCCATTGCTCGTTTTAAAAACGCCTTTAATTTACAATAATTGGCAATGTCTATATCATCCTTAGCACGTAGTGTTGATTTCAGCATAGAAAATTTTGACCACAATGAGGAAAATTTCAACTTTTTTGACTATAATTATTATAATTTTTTGTTATTGTTAAATATTATTTTTCTCCTTTTCAAAATTAGGTACTTACCTTATTAGAAAACTAAGCTAAAAAGACATCTTCATTTACAATCAGAATGCGTTTTTCCTTTCTCCACTCACAAAACAACTCGTATTCCTTTTCGTATTGATTCCGTGATTTATTTGGCAGCAAACTCTTCTTTACAGAATCAGCTTCATCGAGAATATCTTGGGGAATCTCATTTGCATCCATTTTAACACAAATAATTGAAAACAAATTATTCAAAAATAACAAATTATTCAAAAATAACAAATTATTCAAAAATAATTGACGGGTTTTTTTGGTTGCTATATTTTATTTTGTTTGTTTACTGAATATTAGCTTGGACACCGTTTACTTTATTATTACGAATAATTTGAGCAGAATTTAAAACTCATTTCTTTTTATTTTAATAAATTTCCAGTATGAAATAAAATTTTGTATTCACCTCAAACGAAAAGTGTTTTTAAAGGTACTCACTAGTAATGTAAACAACTAGCTCGTACTTTAAAGTTTCACTTTTTGTTTTAGATAAATAAATAACTATTAAAAATAAATAACTATTAAAAACAAAATAAAAATTATGAAAATAAATAAATGAATAAAACAGAGCTTTGAACATAAACTAAAAATTCAGTTGACAACTCAAAACAAAACGATTACAACCTCCAGAAACGCGAAAAATATCAGAAAATCATATTTTTCAGTTGGTGGCACTGTCACAATAACATTAAATATTACCCTTGCAACCAAATAAAAATAAAATTGATATCTGGCAATAATCATCGCCGGCGATAAATTAGATATAGAATCTAAATTTTCTCCGACAAAAAAAACTTTTTCGTTTATCGCTGTAGTTGTGTTTGAAACGTATGTATTCTGTGTATTATAATGTTACTAACGTCGTGGTCTGACGGTTTAGCCCATGTTGTGTTTCTAGTTTAAATGTGCAAATTAAATTAAAATTTTGGAATATCTGATTGATATACGCGTATAGTACGTAGACTATTGTCTGCAGAATGCTCCATCAAGCTTAAAGAACAAAAATTGCAGATATATGGGTTGAACTTGTATAAAGATATATGCATCACAACGGACGGTGCACTGTGATTCAAAAGTTCAGAAAAATACTGTCGTGTATTCAACAATTTTGCTTCGTTTTTGTAATTCATTTAGCAGTGTTAGATGTCCTCTAAGAATAAGGAATAGGAATAAGAAACCTAAATCCGCTGGACAATCATCTGATAATGGCGACAGGGACTGTGATTCAGATAGCGAATGTCCTTATCCGTAAACTAAGTGGTTATGTGGTCAAGCTATTTCGTGGTAAGTGGTCAAACTACAATTCATTATTCGGATCTGGACCCACATTCTATTGTAAATGTTGAAATTTTAATAAAAACTTTGGTCTGTTAAAGCACCTTTTCGACGGCAAACCCATCTGGATTGTCAGACAATGATGGTGTTTTTGAAATGTCTAAAATTGTCGTTGGAAGAACAGCTCAACCATGCTATTAACAGAGATGTCAATACTACGATAATGGAGGGATCAATTTTTGTTGCTTCGTAATTTTTTTTATTCTTGATCTACGGGTGTGACAACCCCGCGTAGTCAAGTCCCTGCTTTTAACATACGAGTTAAGGATAGTATATGCCACTGGCAATAGAAGTGAGACAAGGTGATACTTTATAGGGGTACTGGCGGATGAACTCTATTTAGTCAACGGTAGCACCCTCAAGCTATGTAGTTTTCCTTGATGATGGACCGTCTTGCTTGTTTGAAGAATCAAGCCTTCAAATAACTCTATGATTGGGATTTAATCATTGATCAAGACAGTGTGTCATATGGTCGGAGAGTATTGCACTAGCTGGATTATTGGCAACTTCATTTTAGTTTTGCTCCTGGAAATTTTTAAAACAATTTTGCTTTTACCTTTCTTTCATTTTATTTTTATTTTCTCTATTCTATCATGAAAATGAAATATTGGCCAATGTCATATTTTATATGTGATTGGATTTCTTGTTTAGTTTTCCCTTCTCTACAAAAAATATAAAAAACAAAAAATACATAGATTTGCGTCCATCAATATCTTAGTACGCATGTTATTGTGGGACCTTGGTATTAAAAGATTTTTATTGTTGTTGTGACACATATTTTAATTAATACTACACACCATATTTTATTAAAAAACCATCAACTAACGCTATAAAAAAAGGCCTGGCTATTTTCGAACTGAATGGTAATAGTGGCTAGCATCTCGAGAAGTGCTATGAAAATTTGCCGTCAATTTTACCTACGAGCGTAGGTAAAATCAGAGTGCATATTTACCAGTGCTGTAAATAGTTGCACGAAAATCCGATCATCTCTAAATGATGAAAATTTTAACATCTTATATTTTCCAAGATCTCACTTTAAAACAGAAGTTGTATCTCAGAGCAGCTAAAAATTAAAAACGGACAGAGCAGATAAAAAATTAAATTTTATTCGCTCGAATTCATCCGAAACATGTAAAATGAAAATCCCCTATAAATTAAATTGTATATTTGTAAATCCTGTTTAGCGAAAAAAATGGATTTCATAGCAAGATCTAACTTAAATTATTAATTATTATTTCCTTTTTAGCAACGGTTTCGGAACTAGGTACCCAGATTTGAAAGATTCTGGTTCTGAAAAATTGTCTTTGTACCGAATGTTCTAATTCAGACTGAACACAAAATCCAATAAAAGTGTTTAACGTTATTACCAAACAACTAAATTTATTGTGTGTTTATAAAACAATAGTAGTATGAATTATTGTATACGGTCTTAAAACAAAAAATAATAAAAAATTGTTTGTGTTGCGCTATGATTTTTAAATCAGCGCAACACAATATTGAAAATAGACAAGATATTCGAATAATAGGAAGATTAATTAATCAAATACCTTTAACTTCTTCATGTTTAAATTTAGCTAATTTAGCATAAAAAATTAACAGACTACATACGAAATTTAAAACAAAAAATACTCTGATTTAAAATTATATCAAAAACTGTATGTAATTTTGCATACTCTTTGAAATTAAATTAAATGAATGTATGGTTTTATTATTTTATCATTGAATTAATGAATTAAGTTTTTTATAGGGCTAAGGACTAAGGGCAGTATACAGTAAAGAATTTGATTCTAACAACGTACTTAGGATATACACATAAAAAACAAAACTACAAACATGAACATATTTGGCATCTATAAAGCTCCACATTTCAATTTCATCAATTTTTGTACACAATTCAAAACAATTTTACACAAATTTAAAAATACACTATTCTTCGGCGACTTCAACTTAAATATTATGAACAATGACGATAACCAAGTTACGCAATACATAAACACAATATATACTAACGGTTTTCTTCTACTCAATAAAATAGATAACAATAGCCCGACAAGACAAAGCAATCAAATAGGAACCATTATCGACCATATTATCACGGACCTGATCACAAGTTGCAACATAATCGACTTGCATGATACCCATATATCTGACCACAGGTACATAATAACCAACGTTACAAATATAAACAATCATCCAAATAAAAACAATACAAAAAAACCACTGTAAACAATAAAATACAGTCAAATTGATGAAATATCAATAACCGAAATACTATGCTGTAACGTAATCCACTACTGTATGTAATCCATGAAAGAAGTTTTAGAAAAAATAATCATACAAAATACAATCATTTCCACCAAACAAGACAACGGGAATAACGAATTAAGAAAACCATGGATGAACAAACAAACACTCTATCTTACAAAACAACGAAACTTCTTCTGTAAGCTAAAAAAGAGATACATAAGCAACGAATTTTTTCAAACGAGATTCACATTTTTCAGAAAGCAAACGCCTACACAATTAAAAACCTTAAGCAAAATTACAACACCAACAAATGCAGTATAAACATAAACAATAGCAGAAGATTTTGGCTCACAACAAATGAATTACTTTCCAAAAAAAGTAACAAACAGTCAACACCAAATATTACATTACAACATAACAACATAGTAATGCACAACCAAATCGAAGTAGCGGAAATACTGAAAAATACGTTTATTCAAACTGGGAATAGTAACTCCAATAAAAAAATCTAACAATCGGTTTACCTGTAACAACCAATAAACACACACAAAACGTAACACTTCACTTATACATAACAACCACAGAAGAAGTTCAGAACATAATAAAACACCTAAATAATAACACAGCTAGTGGTCCCGATGGCATCCCAACAAAATTTTTTACTCTCTTCTCCAATACCTTAAGCCAAAAAATATCAAAGTTAATCAACGAATCTTTCAAAACAGGCATCTATCCCGAATTTTTTTAAATTGCCAGAGTAACGCCCACATATAAACCAGGACACAAGCAAGACGCCATAAACTACCGTCCGATCTCAGTACTACCAACACGCTCAAAGATATTTGAGAAAGCTATCTTAAAGAGACTAGACAATTTCTTACTATTTTTTTTTATTTATTGTAAAATCCAAATTCACTCAAAACATTTTTAATAAATCAATATTATTTAAAATAATCTTTACTACATATTTCGAAATTCAAAATTTCATCGACAGGTATTTTCGTACAAAATTACGAAAATACATGTCGATGAAATTTTGAATTTCAAAACATGTAGTAAAGATTATTTTAAATAAAATTGATTTATTAAAAAAATTTAGAGTGAATTTGGATTTTACAATAAATAAAAAAAAATATTATGTTTCACTCAAGTCGCTCCGGAGAAAGTTTTATTTTAATTTCTTACTAAACAACAATATAATTCACAAAGATCACTATGGTTTTATTTCCAAATCCAGCACTCTTGCAGCATGTGTCTCACTAACTAATTTTATCGAAGTTAATCTTGAGAAAGGGAACAAAGTCGCGTGCTTGTTTCTGGACATAAGAAAAGCGTTTGATAGTCCTGAACACTCAATACTTTTTACAGCACTAGAATCGATCGGTATCACACATACTGCATTAAAATTGTTTGAATCATTTCGCTGACATCGGCAGCAGTATATAAAAATTGGATCCTGTAAAAGTACATTACAGCAGGTGACATGTGGTCTAGCTGAAGGTTCTATGCTATCAGCACCCGAATTTTCTATCTACATAAACCGGATGTTTAATCTCAAACTTCCCGGCAAGATTCAAATGTACGCTGATGGCGCAGCAATACTCTATGCCACAACACAAATGGAACTTTTAATTCTACATATACAAGATGATATCAGAACAAGATGATAAAAGCAACTACATCATTTTAACAAAAAAAGACCGTCAGTAAAAATAGCGTACTACTTATTACACTTGACAATACAGTAATCAATAGAGTTCACTATACGAAATATCTCTGTCTTGTTATCGATGAAAAATTATTCTGGACAAACCACATTGATAAAATAAAAAAAAAATAAGAGCAATAATATTTGCGGTTCGCCGATTTAAACCATACCACCGCAAAGATGCACTTTGGAACTTTTTCAACGCACACATTCTAAGTCACTTGTTATACTTAAATCCCATATGGAGCAACGCCACAACTTCAAAACTGAATGTACTCAGAGCGCTCCGAAACAAAGCAGCAAAAATCATATATACCCTAGACTCAATCCTACAAGACTGCTATACATCATAAACCATACTATAATCCCGCTTGAAATAATTTATAAATCACAAATTATTCTTCTGATTTACAAAATAAAAAATAATATAATAAAACATAGCTTTGAGTTATCATACAGACACCATACACACCCATGCAACTAGGCAATACGACGAAATAAACCTACCCAAAATAAAAACAAATGCCGGACTAAACACTTTATTATACAAGGGAGTCAACTTATTTAACAAACTGCCACATTCAATAAAAACACTTCTAGCATCGCACAGTTCAAACACGACACACACCAATATTTCTACCATGAATATTCCTCGAAAAACAAATCAAATTATCACAAATTTAATGTAATTTTTGAAATCTAACCATAATTATATAATAACTTAATCTTAAATTATAATTAATACAAAACAATATATTATGTTACTATTCAAGATAAAATCTTTTGTAACATTTAACAAAGTACGAAATAAAACAGAAAAAAAAGTATTGTATTGATTTCGTGTTTAATGAATTTTATTCTCTCACAATTTTGCTCGTGAATAAACTACTTCAAACACTTAAACACTAAAGTACTATTGTTGTATTAATAAACAGCGATCAATAAACTCCACTTGGCGCAATAAACAATTTAATAAAATTACGCAAATAATTTTAATATTAATAAATTGTTTATTAAGCCAATGAAAGTCAAAATTTGCTGTTATTTTTAATATAACAAAAACATTAATTTGATGTTTTTTTAGTACCAAGAATAATTTTTAAGGTGGAGGAAGGATCCAATTTTTCATTTTGCTGCAGAAAAAAAATATCGAAAGTCAGAGTAAATTTTGTATGTCCACCGTTTTATATATACATCCCAATTTTACATAAGCTCAAATGGATCCATTCCAGATCATTATAAAGTTAGTGTTTGCAATAAGTGGAGTTAAATTCGCAAACCAAAATATCGATATCGGTATATAATGGATAGTCCCAAATTTTGGAGTGGTTTAGACGGTGCCGATTCAACGAAATTATATTTTTTTGTTTTTCTAACGGTTTGTTTCAATTCGATTCGTTCTATATCCAAAGAATTGTGTCAAATCTTTCAATTGTCTAGAAAACTGCAATCAATACTGAATGCCCTAGTGGGCCAAAAACCTTACACAATATTGCGACGTTGAGGCATAGGCTAACTTCACCACAGCTCTGGAAACAAAATGTTTTGGATACATAGATTTAGATTATAAAGGGTTGGACAGGTTGCATGAGGCAAACTTGTCCTGGAACGCAGACTCTACGGTCCATAGCGCCGATACATAGTCCATAGCCGATGCATTCTGGATAGATAGTAAATAACCTAATATACATTAAATACTTTGATTAAAGGCAAACCAATGTTATGTATTTCACGTAGGTCTAATTATAAAAACATTGAAGAACGCTGTAGTATCCCAAAAAATATAAATTCTGTTGTACGAGAAAAAGTGAAAAAAGTTTTTACCGGAAGTGACAAACCGGAAGTTGGAATGCAGAATTGTTACAAATCATACTCTAAGCATATATATATACAAATTAATCAAAATCAAATAACAGGAACATGATGTTATTAAAGTGTCAAATAAACAGGTGCTCGGGAGGCCCCTAACCACTTATTAGGATAAGTATAAGTATAATATCGTTCGAAAACTAATCAGATCTTTGTCATTTAAATCTCCATCTTTATGATGGTATCATCAAAATTGATTAATGAACGAAGTCTGCAGGTTACCAACAAACTTTAAAAACAAAGTTTGAAAAGTTGCAGTTGTATGGTGGACTCTCTCTCTCTCTCTCTCTGGCGTTTACATCCCATGGAGGGATTTTGCCGTCTGTGCAATCAGCTTCCAATCGTCTCGTTCCATGACCAGTTGACCCCAGTTTCGACATCCTATATCACGAAGGTCTTGGATGATGTCATCACGCCAGCGTTGTCTAGGTCTTCCTCTTCGACGAACACCAGCTGGTTGTTGTTGGGACGTTTTTTTAATCATTCTATCTAATGGTGCCCTTTCTACATGACCAAACTATCTAATCCGGTTAGATTTAATGAATCCGATTACATCGCAGCCTCCAAGAATCTGTCTGATTTCATGATTCATTCGGATTCTATACTGATTTTCAGCAACTTTACATGGACCATAAATTGTTCGTAAGACTTTCCTCTCGAATGTTGATAGAATTCTACAATCGGAGGAAGTCAGTGTCCAGCCTTCGCTTCCAAAGTGAAGCACAGGTCGTATGGTGGACCCCCCCGCAAAAATCAATAATTATCTTCTCACACTAATTGAAACCTTTTTCATAAGTTTCATCATAATCACTTCATTATTGTAGGATGTAGTGTGCATAACGACACTAAAAAACAATTGCAAAAAATTAGTAAACCGGAAGATGGGATGCAGATCAGTTGTGAACCGTACTAAATGCTTATATACCAACATTCTTTTATGTACCAAGGTACAGATGCTATGAAGCTTTCAAAAACACAGGTGCTCTGAAGACTCCCCACCATTTTCTCAATATCATTAAAAAACTAATCAGCTCTTTGCCGTACATATTTGCATCTTTTTTTAAAGTGTCATCAAAATTCATTCACGAACTAATGTTTTATGCTCTCAAAAAACATAAAAAACATAGTAAAAAAACACAAGTTGTATGGTGGAGTGGACCCCCAAACCTTTGTCCAATGTACCCCAAAAGCTAATAAAATCGTTCTCATATTGTTTGAAACCTTTTACCAACGTTTCATGAAAATCGATTTGTAATTGTAGGCTACAGTAAGGATAAACACCTGAAACAAAACTTTTTAACCGGAAGTGACAAACCGGAAGTTGGTATGCAGAAATATTGGAAACATTACTTAAACCTTATATACCAAGTCTCAATAAGATCGAAATTCGGGTTTAGAAGTTATTAAAGATCTAAACTTACAGGTATTTGGGAGACCCCCGCCATTTTGTCCTATTTTGAAATGAATTCAGACCTTCCATTTTCAAGTCAACCTGGATCATTTGTCAAAGTTTCATCAAGACCCTATGCAGGAATGTCACCCACACACACACCCACCCACCCACCCACAGACACACCAAAATTTTTGTTGGCGATTTAGATAGAGGATGGTCCAAAACAAAAGAAAAAACAAAATTTGGGGTATGTAAGACTAACATTTTTAAATAACTTTATTCGCAATATTTAAAATTAAACAGTGCCGAAAATATAATTGAGACGTTATAAAATACAAAGTTTGTATACAAAGACGTTATAAAATATAAAATGTGAGTGTATAAAAATATATATGGGTCAAACTGGTCGAAGTCTAGTACAAAAACTCTACAATTCTATCCAAACAAAAATTAGATTTAAAGAAAATTGGAAATAATCCGCTTAAACGTTTTTACAAAAATATTCAACTATAAACCTATTATCTCTTTGAAAGCGGAAGAAATAATTATGTCAGACTAAGTTTGACACGTTTCAAAAATTATTCCCGCATAGTTTTGTATAATAACGGTTACTACTTATCAAAAATTATTTTAATCATTAGAACGTGAATATTCATAAAATTGTCGTAAAACTGATTATTAAAATATTGTTATACGTAAATGTTTTAAGAATGTTTCAAAGCAAATGTTGTTGTTAATTGATTATATAATTATTTTAATTACTGTTCACAAATATGTTCATTTCAGATTTCTAGTTTAAACATGTTCTTAGAAGCAATATAATATAATATATTATAATATAATGGCGTACGTACAAACCAAAATATTACGGTTACACTTTTCACTTCAACTGTATACATATTGTCAAAATAACAAAAAACTAAATTGATCATAGAATTATTACCTTGCATGAAAGTCATTTATATGTATTATTGCTACTGGAAATGAATTGTCGTTTTTTGGTTTTGAATCAGATAATAAAACAAGATTAGCTATTATTATTAGGGTTACGAAACTTTTTGGCTGCATAATTTTTTTAACACTAAAATACCGATACGATCACCTTTATTAGTATATAATGTATGTGATTACTTGGCGAGAGACAACAGAGAACTAAAAATTGTGTATTTATATTTACAGTTGATCGTATTCCCTACTCCTCAATCATTTTAATCTTAAGTAGGCTAAATCATGCTTGTGATAAAAAACAAACAAATATAAACAAACAAGGTTTCGATATCTAATGACACGTTTGAAAATGATATCTGAAATACTTTTTTGATGAAGCTATAATGTTTCAGAAATCAGAGGTGAATCATCAAGGTGCGGTTTCTAAAGCTCTAATTATAATTTTGTTCCTATGTTCGTTTAACAACTAATTTCCGGAAATGGGACATGACACCAAGTGTTTAATACACTTCCTTGTTGGTGACATCAAGTAACTAAATTTATTACAGGCTAAGTATTGAGGACGAAATTCCGAACTGGTTTCGTTTGAGGTTTAAACTCTTCATTTGGAATAAAACTTTCACCGTTGTAAAAAAAAACAACCAGAAAAATTTAATTCATGAAAAACAGATTAAAACTTTACATGAACTCCTGGATCGGAATTCCAAAATAAACAGTGTGAGCGCCACTAAAGCTTTCAAGAGTCTAGAAAAAGGGGGAAAGGTATTAACTGGATATCATGAGTTTGAAAGATATAAGACAGTCAATAATTGATAAATGAAAATGGAGTAGTCTAAATGTACGTCTTGATATTTACTCAAAAGCTGTTTACTTCCAGAAACACACAGGTGAGCTAACCAGTATAGAATATTCACCACGGTTGCATTAACGGTATATAATAAAACTAGAATGCGAATGCAGTCGAGGGACTGCGTGCCTGAATGAGTTATAATCCGACGAGCGTCAGCCATGTGAGTTCGAACAGTAATATCCTCTTTCCCCCATAAAAAATATAAACCTTAATTTTATTAAAGCTTAAAATAGGAAATTTTCGATCCTAATTATAAACATTATTAAGTTTTTAATTTAATTAAATGTTGCCTTTATTTGAACACAACATTATTGTTACGTAAACGCTTTGGCTTGACTTTAACATAACAGATAAATACTAACACTACAAATTTTACTACAAATAATTGTTCTTTTTTACAATTAATTATTTTTTTGAGTATAACTTTAATGGTTGAGTAACTTTATGAACTGTGTGAACAATACAAACAAATAAGAAAATCTTTTTTTTATATGAGTTTTTCTTCTCTGACCAAACCAAAAACTTTATCTACACTTACAATCCTTTTGTTGGTTTTCTTTTGTTTTATATTTCTTTATCTAATTTTGGTTGATTTTTTTTACAAATTTTTATGAACCTTATAATTTCACTACTTTAAATTAATTTGACTAGAAATCGTACCGCTAACACTAAGTTTTATTCTTTGCAAATTTTTTAATTGGTTTAATTAATTTACTTAGGCAAAAAAAGTTATCTAACATGCACAATATGCAAATCAAATTTAAACAAAGGTTTAAGCGAATTACACAACACTTGTTTGAAAAAAGAAATTCTTAACAATCAGAAATACTTAACGCTTTTGCGATCATTCCCGAACTGCCTTTCCATCACAAACACCCAAGTACATATCAAGAAAATTTCCTAAATCAATATCATACCAAAATGAGATAGCAAATCAAAACAATATAACATGCCGGAACCGGTGTAGAGAAAGTAGGAATAACGATGGCAATCAGTTGCATTGAATGTATTAATTCGCTTACAAAATGAAGTAATCTTTACATGCTGTTGAAGTAAAACTTCTTTGGCCACTGCAGCAGGTATTACTAAAAATATTAAATATAAAATAAAATAGATATGTCATATTGAAATTTAGAGTTTTTTTCTAATATTCTTGATAATATTAATTACAACAATGTGTAATAAAAAGCCATATTTACATGTTTTACAAAGTCTTACAACGTATTACAAATTAAATTTCACGATGAATACATGTCCACTTAATTTGACAATTGGTACAACAATTGATGCATTTTTCAATAAATTTAGCAAATTTGTCATAAGCCTCAAATTTCATATTTCAATTATGATAATAATTGAATTGACTTTGTAATACATTATGTAAACATTGCTTTTTATTACACAGTAAATTATATTATCAAGAAATGCAACTCTAAATTGCAATATGACATATTTATTTTATATTTCATCTTTTTTTTAATACCTGCCACAGTAGCCAAAGAAATTTATTTTAACCGCGTGCAAAGATTACACGCACTCATTTGTCTATTTAAAAATACAAATTTAATCAACCCAAATATTTTTTCCCGCCCAGGAAAGACCGGGGTGCAAACTCTAAACACCATGACCACCAAGACCACCGTGACGCCACCATGACCATCATGACTATCATGACCACCATGAACACCATGACCACCATGACCACCGTGACCACCATTACCACCATGACTACCATGACTACTTTGATCAACATGACCACCATGTCCGCCATGACCAACATGACCATCGTGACCACCATTACCACCGTGACCACCATGACCACCATATTCACCATGACTACTATGACTACCATGACCACCATGACCACCATGACTACCACGACCCCCATGACCACCGTGACCACCATAACCACCATGACCACTATGACCATCATGACCACCATGACCACAATGACCACCATGACCACCATTATCACCATGACCACCATAACCACTATAACCATTATGACCACCATGACCACCATGACCACCTTGACCACCATAACCGCCATGTCCAACATGACCATCATGACCACCGTGAACACCATAACCACCGTGATCACCATGACCACCATAACCACCATGACCACTATGATCACCATGACCACTATGATCACCATGACCACCATGACTACCATAACCACCATGACCACAATGAACACCATGACCACTATGACCACCGTGACCACCGTGAACACCGTGATCATCATTACCACTATGACCACCATAACCACCATGACCACTATTACAACCATGACTACCATTACCACCATGACCACCATGGCCACCATGACCACAATGACCACCATCTACAATCGACACATCCAACTCATATAACATTTAGTACGAGACTGCATAAGTGAATAAAAAATACAATAACAAATGAACAAATGAATGACTTGACCATACAAACCAAAAAGATCCACCAATTCCACCAATCACACCATTCCTGAACCAGTTATTCGATTTTGCTCAAACTTTAAAACGGTGCTTTTTGTCATCTTATATTTCATTATATATGCCATTTACCAAGATTTGCGACAATTTATTTCTCTGCCTTTAAAAAAGCCTAATATGCTGCCATTTTTATTAATTTACGAGTCGAAGCATCCATTGCAAACAAAAATGGAGCAGACATATAATATTTTGAAAATTGATATTAAATTAAATGAAAATACTCCAAAAATTCGGATTGAAAATCATTAAATTTAATTCAAAATTAGGTTTTTTTAATTGAATTTCTGTTAAATTTTTAAGCATCGAAAAATATGAACTATTTCTATAATGCACCAAAACCCAGTGAATATTTAAAATATGTGTGTAATAATCGAATTACAGCCTAGAATCAACATTTGTTCCACAAGACTGGTTTTGGGAAGAAGACAACATTCAAAAATGAAATTAATGTAAGCTTTTTTGTATTTTGATTTATATAATTTTTGTTGATTTATTTTTATACTGCTAAATTATTTTCTCTGTTAGCTAATTAGTAGTTTCTTACCTTATTCTGTGATTCATAAATAAGAGATTTGCAAGTGTAATTCAGTTTTCTGGTTTAATCAAATATTTTGTTTTGTGTTTGAAAAAGTCCAATTTTATCTACAACATAAGAGAATCTAACCTACATAGAATTAAAAGATGGAGATTAATTGAAGCTAAGCAACAGCATTTTTGGAAAAAATGTTCCTTGGACTATTTATCAATTGTACAACAATTGTATAAATGGAATAAGACTGAAACTAATTTAAAAATTGGGAGAATTAGTTTTGGTAATAGACGATCAACTGCCACCAACAAAATGATAATTAATAATTTTATTTGCATTTTATCAGCATTTTATTTGCATTTAATTTGATTTTATTTGCATTTTATTTGCTGCGCTCAGGTTGCACACGTTTCCCATTCTGATTCGATAGTTTGGCCCTTTTTCACATCCAGATAAAATTTTGTTTTTTCCGGGTCTGTTATTCTTTTTGTCATTAATTTGAACGAATTTTTTCCTCTTCAATCCAATCGAGATTTAGCTCTCAATGCTTTGCCTAAAATAAATTTCAGTCAATGGAGGTCACCAACGAGGAGGTGTATTGAGCACTTGGTTGAAAGCACCATACCCGGTGTTGGACTGTTGTTTGAACGTAGAAACAATTCTCTGAGATAGCTTTACGAACTGTTATAAACTGAGACATATAAGGTATCATATGGATTGATGTTAGCTCAGAATTCTCTTAAAATTTATTTTATAATTTGACTCTTAAAATTTGAAAAATATTTGCTTTTTTGAGATTTCCTGCTGTTTTTGTATTGAAATTAATTGGATTATATCAACGATTTGAACCGATCTGAGATAATATAACAAATGTAACAAGTTTATGTTGATAACTTTTACAAGTTTATGCTCCAAAAACAGCTGTTTGATGTGTACCGCTATATTTTGAATTTCAGGCAAGATAATCCAAAAGATAAGAGAGTAAATGTCTTTGAGAATGATTTTATTTTATGATTTGGTTAGCACTCCAACTACTTTAGATAACTTACCTATAGCTATTGACATATCTCCTTATGCTTATTCTAAACAACCTTTATAAAACACCCACATTCCTTTAGAAAATATAGTTACAGGCTCCCCCAAACACGATTAAAAAATGATAACACAACAAAGAAAAAATTTATTTTATTTATTTTAAAATTTATTTTCAATACATTTTTATCTTTTATGGTCTCCAATTGGTTTCGGTGATAAAATTAATAGAAATATCTTTAACAGACGGTTTATAATAAACCTCCCATAAATCAGATATAACAATTAAAGCATCACCTTCTGTTAGTTCAACTGTATGTCCCTTACAATACTCGTAACATGGCTCACGAGCGACTAAATCAACATCTAAACTACCTTTTAACTGTAACATCAACACTAACCCATTCACATATAACCTTTTCACATCTTTTTGTGGGCTTTTATAATATTGTGACATTAAAATCCAACTGGAATGTGCAGGATCAAGATGGAATGATAAATATCCTGGACGGCTAGCTATTGTTCGGGATGCTTTTACCGCTACGAAATCACAGTTTTGGAAATGCAGGAACCAGCTTGCATTTTCTTCTGTTCGTTGTGTCAATTGAAGTAACTCTTCTAAATTTGCATATTTTCCCAAAATTAAATTGGATTGAATTTCACATGGACTGGAATCGATTAAATCATCAATAGAAAGGAGAAAATCTGTAAAGTTGTTTGATTCCCATCCGTGATGAGAATTTTCGACTGAAACGGGTAAACCTCGAGCAAAATATTCATCGTATAAAAGATCATAAGTAGGATTTGATATATGATTAACATAATCTACCAAAATTATAAAAATTTTTAATTAATTTCACGGTATTAAAAATTTTTATCTATACCTTACCATAATTTTCACAAACCGCACAATCTTCTAACTGCAATTCATAACTTATTTTCGGCTTAACACTAGTTTCAGTATTGTCCCAATATGAAATCAAACAATTCTCATTGAAGTATTTTTGCCAGTTCCATATCGGTAAAAACTTAACCATTAAAATTCTACCTGCTGCTGATGCATTCCAATTAAATGTTGGAACTGAATAAATTATGTGAAGGAGTAACACTATAATCAAAATTGTAACAATTTTTCTTTTATAAAATTCACTTCGTAGCTGTTTCCTCAACGGTTTCATAATTTCTTGAAAATCTTCATTTTTTAAATTAGAATTTTCGCAAAATTCAAAAAAAAATTCAAATTCTTTTTCGAAATTTAATAAATTTTCGTCGGTTTTATTGGAAAACAACATGATAGAAAGTTTCACTCAAACTACAAGCTTTGAAGAAAATTCAACGTTTTTAAATAGAAAATGATTTAATCTTAATATCAGTATATTAAGGATGTATTTTGTTCGTACGCAGACTCAAACCATGTTTAAAGGAATTCAAGTTTATTAGAGTAGAATAATGAGTATGATTGGAAAATAGGTTATTTATTGTGTGACATAAAACTAAAAAAAAATGTAAAAAATGTTATCGTTGAAAAAAATGTGTCACAAGAAAAGCTCATCATTTAAATCTTAATCAAAATTTTAATTTTATTTCACCAAAATTGAAATATGATTTAGTTGTGCGGCGTTAAGTTATTTTAAGACTGTCTTCAGTTTCCAGTTTTTAATCCCGTAGAAAAATTGCCGTCAAAATTAGTACAAGTTGTTGTAGAGCTCCCAAAGTGTGGTATTCACAATTTTGGTAAAGTTTTCAATAATTCTGCAACTCAACTTTCTATTTGTCAATTATGGATAACCAATTTTCGTAGTTGTTTGTTCACACCATAGGTTCCAACTTTTAATTCCTATGCTATTGGTATTAGTGGTAATCTTATATATTAATACGCTAACTTTGTACTTTGTACAGCCTAAGGCTTTTTTATTCGAATTTTCACTGATTCCAAATTTTCACTGCTTACTGATATTAGTGTAACCAAGATCTGAGAGATTTTTGGGATTTTTCGAATCAGAAATAAAAAGTTATAGACGAATTATAATGTATTTTTGAATTCAACTGCCTCCCCTCATATCAAATCAAATGGATCAAATGGAATCGTCCAAATCTTTTCGTTGTTTATAGTATTACTTCGGTCTGAAAGACCTAAGTATTACATTCATGAGCTCAAAGTGAAATTCTTACCCCCACTTTTTTTGGCATTTCTCGACGTTTGAGGACCTACTGATTCAAAAAAGGAAAAAAAAAATGTATGTCTGTCTGTCGGCCGTCCGGCCGTCCGTCACAACCTACGAAATCTAGAAAACCGCTGGACGGATTTCATAAATTTTTTTTTCTAAAAAAAGGTTTACTCAATGGGAAGAGCCGAAAGGACGATGTGTTCGATAACTGTACCGGAAGTGTGTCAAAAAAATCGTCAAGTGTGTCAAAACAAGGAAATTTGCATATTTTTTGCTTAAAAAACGTATTTTAAGTGATTACGAGTAGGAACATTGATTTTGGAGAAATCTTGATGGTCGGGATTGGTATGTGAAACCAAAAACTAGATTATTGCATTATAAGTTTGTCAAAAAAATGTTGTCAAGTGTGTAAAAAAAAAGATTTTTATTTATTTTTTTACACAATTTTTTGGAAAAAATGAAATTAATTACATATTTGTTTGATATGAATTTTTTTATTATTATTATTGAGAATTATAGCATTATAAGTTTGTCAAAAAAATGTTGTCAAGTGTGTCAGAAGGAAGATTTTTATTTTTTTTTACCCGATTTAAAAAAAAAAATAAAATTCATTTGTTTGATATGAAATTTTTTTTATTATTATTAAATTGAGAATTATGGCATTATAGGTTTGTCCAAAAACTGTTGTCAAGTGTGTCAGGAAAATGATTTCATTTATTTTTTTAGATGAGTTTTTGGAAAAAAAATTTAGCTGTTTGTTTACGTAGAACATGGAACGTAATTGAACATGGAACTTTTTGAATTTGTTATAATTTTTGAATATATTTTTGGAATTTTGGAAAAGTTTCAATTTTTGATTTTGTAAGAATTTTTTGAATATTTTTAGAATTTTGAGAAACTTTAAATTTTTGATTTTATTATAATTTTTAGAATTTTGGAAAAAGTTTAAATTTTTAAGAATTTTTGGAATATTATTAAAATTTAGAAAAAGTTTAAATTTTTGATTTTATTCTAATTTTTGGAATATTTTTAGAATTTTGAAAAAAAAAAAATAGAATTTTTGAATTTTATATATATTTTTAGAATTTTGAAAAAAGTTTCAATTTTTGATTTTGTAAGAATTTTTGGAATATTTTTAGAATTTTGAAAATTTAAAATTTTTGATTTTAGTATAATTTTGGAAAAAGTTAAAAATTTTGATTTTTTTATAAAAGTTATACTGCAATATTTTTAGAGTTTTTGAAAAAAGTTTTAATCTTTGATTTTGTAATGATTTTTGAAATATTTTTTGAATTTTGTTTGAAAAAAGTTTGAATTTTGAAATTTTTAAATTTTTTTGAATTTTCAAAGAAATATGAATTTGTGATTTTGAAATATTTTCTCGAAACGCTAAATGGAGAGGTTTTGAGTAGTTTGCTGATTGAATAATCTTTTCAATAAATTATGTTAATTTATGATCTGTTATAATTTTCCGACAACGTATTGATGTTTCGTGTTAGTTATGTAATAAATTTCTAAACAGAGATGAAATAATACTTGTACTTCAACAAAGAGTTATGTTTGATATACATCGCTGCCCAAAACTAAAAACCATGTCCTCATAAAAGTTTTTTCCCGAAAACTATATCAAAATCCTTAACCCAGACTGAAGTCTTGATATCTCAGAGCTGTGAGATTTCAGCCCCTCCATATTTTTATATTTTCTTTTCAGTTTATGCATTGATCTAGGAGAGTATGGACGTTATTTTTCTTTGTTGTTGTGTCTTATATATTAATACGTTGAATATTTAGTTAGATATATATTGTTTGTGAATGAAAGAGGATAAAAAATTGATTATTGATTGTGGTATTTTTTCAGCGAAAATTTTGTAATGTGTGTGTTTGGTATGATAGTTTGAGATCGTAAATTTGATTATTAGAATTTTTAATATATATTGTTTGTGAATGAAAAAGAATAAAATATTGATTATTGAATTTTTTTTTCAGCGACAATTTTGTAATGTGTGTGTTTGGTATGATAGTTTGAGATCGTAAATTTGATTGTTAGAATTTTTAATATATATTGTTTGTGAATGAAAGAGGATAAAAAATTGATTATTGATTGTTATATTTTTTTCAGCGACCATTCTGTAATGTATGTGTTTGGTATGATAGTTTGAGATCGTAAATTTGATTGTTAGAATTTTTAATATATATTGTTTGTGAATGAAAGAGGATAAAAAATTGATTATTGATTGTTGTGTGATAGTTTGAGATCGTAAATTTCATTGTTAGAATTTTTAATATATACTAGGAGGGCCCGGCGTGCTTCGCTACGCTTATAAATAAAGTTTTTGCGTAGACATTTTGCTGGCGTGGAAGCAATGATTTCAAAAAGTGGTAATGAGAAATGCTAGCATATAATTTTTAATTTTTCTTTTAAATATATGAATGAAAAATAATCAGAACTATAGCTGATCAGTTCGGATATATGAAAAATTAGCGATCAAATAAGTTTTCAAGTAAGCTTATTTGATCTCTAACTTATTTGATCGCTAATTTTTCATATATCCGAACTGGTCAGCTAGAGTTCTGATTATTATTCATTCATATATTTAAAAGAAAAATTAAAAATTATATGCTAGCATTTCTCATTACCACTTTTTGAAATCATTGCTTCTACATCAACAAAATGTCTACGCAAAAACTTTATTAATAAGCGTAGCGAAGCACGCCGGGCTCTCCTAGTTATTTTTTAAAAGTTAAAATAAAGAAAAAGCACTGGTAATAGCTAGTCAGTCATTGAATAAAGTATTTAATGGAAACAAGCATATTGCTTCTACAAAAATTGTTCTAAAATTCCACAAGTGCCCTAAAGTGTTGAAAACTATGCTCAAACTAGAATTGTATTTACCGGTAATGACTCCTTACGACTCTGGAACTGGGCATAAATAATAATCAATAACTTAAGCCATATTGGAGGTAACATTTTTTATCCTTACGACTTCAATATAAATAAACTATAGAGCAATGATGAGTGGCACATGTAGTCCTCAAAATATTAAAATAAAAAATAAGGCGAATATAAGTTCCTTGATCTAACTCTGGTTTAATCTAACTCTGGTTTTTTCATTAATCTAACTCTGCTTATGGCAGTCGAAATAAGTTGAATAAAATAATAATGGACAATTAGCACAAGCTTCTTTTTGTTTTTCACAGCTATCATGGTATATGTTATTATGCTTAACAGAATAAAATAAACAGTTGTTTTTATTTAGTTGCGCAAAGATTTTTGAATCAACGCATTTTAGTATGGTTTAGGTAAACAATCAACAATTACGTATTCTATTTAACAATCACCTATTTATTTTGGTGCAACGCTTTTTTTTATTATAATATTCAACAATTAACTAGCCATTTTGATGCAACGATTTTTTTGATAATGTGATTCAACAATCATCTATTTGTTGGTGCAATGATTTTTGATTATAATATTCAAGAGACAACTATTTGTGGTGGTGCCTCTATTTTTAATTATATTATTCAAGATACATAGGGCATTCAACAACACCTGTTATTTTTTTGTTATAATTTTTATTTTAAATCAATATGCTGATCTATATGGATGGTTAATTCCTTGGAAATATATGGATGGCAGCGTCCAGATAGTCACCAAGCATGGGAGGTAAGTTGATTATTTTTAATTCAAAATCTGAAAGTGATGGGTTTTGTTTTGTTGTATTTCTGAGTCATCTTGTCTGTAATTTTAGTATCTTTTGGGTAAAAAATATATTTTCAAAACATAAAAATAAAATTTTTAGAAGATGCTTTTTGAAATCAACATGCTTGAAAAATTAAAAGTAAAAAAATATAATTTTTTTACCACTGCAATAATTTTATAAAGCCTCACCTAGTACCTTTCATTCAAAATAAAAGTTATTCAAATCGGTTAATCCGTTCGAGCACAATTTAACATTAAACTGTATTTATATCATAAAGTATTAAAATATTTCGAGCCACCCTGTGTCAAAACTAGGAAAAAATAGAAAACATCTATTAAATTTATTTTATTTAACCCGTAGTGGTCACACTGCATCCTGATGCCGTCAGCTAATTTTTGAGGTGATGTAACTGGAAATGAAATATGTGGTGCCATCTATTGTTGTTTGAACGTACTACAATAATTTCCAAAACTTTATTGAAGCTGAGTGTCATCAATGCGTCGGTAAATATCGATTTTTACGGACGCCTGTTTTGCTGTAGTCAACTTGAATCTTGATCCAGTGTAACCATTGTGACAAAAATGAAAAAAATTTGATTTTGATTTGAAAAATTTGAATTTGATTTATCTCATTTTATGAGTTTTATCGATGTTCGAAATAAAAATGCTTTTTGAATAAATGAAATAAAACTATATTTTCTAAATTTAACTATTTCTAGTGTTGAACTCAGGAAGTATCTTAGTACTTATAGTACCTATAGTATTAGTAGTAAAGAATTTTAGAATACGATCGTTTTTTCTAGATTGAATGGAATTCTATTAAAGCAGTTTTTTTTTAAAGCACGAATTAATTGTGAACGAAACGTAGTATCGTGAACATAAAATCGTGTAAAGTATAGAAGTAAAGTAATTTTTTTATTGTGAATAAAGTGTTATTTAACATCTGAAGATCTTGTGTTTGTACTGGAAATTTATGAAATTGAAATTTGAGCTTGAAATTTTCTCAGCTTGAAATTTTCTACAATTATTATATGTGTTTTCCCACACCTGATGATAACAAAAAAAATTAAAACATTTGCTTTTATCTATATTTTATGGACATAGATAAGGAGATAGTAAAACAAAAGTTTTTTTTAAGGAATCGAGTTTGGTCTAGAAAAATTGAAAAAAATGAACGTATTTCAAAAATATTTTCATTGAATTTTTGACTGGTTAGTTTTTGAGTTATTACCAAAAACTAATGGTTTTTTTTGTCCCGCCCCTTAACTTCGAATATTACAAAAGAAAATATTTAAAAAAATTTATGGATGTAGGGATTTTGCTAAATCGAAACTGAAATTTTTTTTTTGGTTGTTATAATTTCAAATGTTCAAATTTGGAAAAAAAAATTATTTTTGATCATGGCATGTGGGGTGTCATACGAAAGGTATTTTTTTTGTTATGCCAAAGAGTTTTGTTTGTAATTTTCAAAAGCACAGTTTTCGATTTATTTTCAAAAATGTAAAAATTATTTTTGTCCCCCCTCCTTAACTTCGAACAATACAAAAGAAAAAATTTAAAAAAATTCATGGGTGTAGGGATTTTGCTAAATCGATACTAAAATTTTTTTACTAGTCATAATTTCAAATAAACGTGAAACTATACTAACAAAAACTGTTTTTTCTCAGATATACGGAACCCTCAGCGAGCGAATTATATATCGCACTTGCCTGACTTTTTTGAATTTGAAAAAGAAGAAACATTTTTAAAAAGTCAGTCGATTTATAAAGAAGTAGTCTCATCATTTGCAGGTGGCAGAGTCCTCGAATTTAGCACTGTCACAATTTGTGTAAGCAGTGTGCTGATTACTACGAGGGCACACATAGTGTTTGCAGTGACTCTGTTGAGATGATGTTTAAAGCATTTAATGTTCAAATTAAAATTAAAATAATTATACAATAATTTAAGAACTGAGGATGACGTAAGTCGAAATCGATATTCTATAAAATAAAAAATAAAATTCAAATTGTTACTACAAGAAAGTTTATATTATTATTAAAAGTCAGACAAGTGCGAATAAAATTCGCTCGTCAAGGGTTCCGTGAATGTAAAAGAACACATAAAAAATTATTGACAAAAAGTTGTGTTGTAATGTCCTTATATTTTCAGACCATAGACACATAACAAAATAAATGTTAAATTGTAAATGTCAATAGTAAATTACAATCAAATCTACATTGATCAAAAATGGCAAAAAATGTTTATTCAGGTTAAATATTATCCATAGATGTTTTTGGTAACTTAAAAAAGATTCAATTACACCAGCTTGTAAATGAATTAAATTTGATTATTTTTTCGGTCAATCGAGTGTTGAAATTTAGGGGGGTGGAAAGGCTACATACTAAAAATATTTTTTTTTTTTTCAATAACACAAAAACTCTGCATTGCAAAATTCTAAAAAAATTGTAATATTTCTTAAATTAAGTGCTCTTTCATATGATACCCCACTCATTTTGGTCAAAAATGGTTTTTTTTCCCTCCCCACACCCATCCCATAAACACACAGAATATTGAGTGTTCGAGAACACTCTCGTGTTCGAGAACACGAGAACACACAAATTGAGAATTTGAGTCTTCGATATGATTTTCATTCAAAATTTACCAATATTCCTGTCTCTGTGAATATTTTCAAATTTTTCAGTCAGTCATCGTCGAAAGGTAGGCGGGGGTACGATCTGAATTTTGCCCTTTCTTATCCATAACTCAAAAACTGTGCTGTAGTTTTCATACAAAACTTACCAAATTTCTTAACTCTGTGAAATTTTCCAAATTTTTCTGTCATTACAGTATGGAGGGGGAGGACGGTCTGAATTTTGCACTTTTTCGACAGTAACTCAAAAACTGGGCACCGCAAAATCCTAAAAAAAATGCAACGAATTTTAAATTAGATGTTCTTTCAAATGACACCCCACTCGCTTGGGTAAAAAAAAGTTTTTTTTTACCCCCTCTACCCCGGTCCTCTAAACACACAGAAATATAATTATTGGAGACTTCACTATAGTTTTTGTACAAAATTTACCAAATTACCTAACTCTGTGAATTTTTACAAATTTTTCTGTCAACCAGTGTCGAAACGTATGGTGGGGAACGGTGTGAATTTTACACTTTTTTACAATAACTCAAAAACTGGGCACCGAAAAATTCTAAAAAAACTGCAACGAATTCTAAATTAGATGTTCTTTCAAATGACACCCCACTCGCTTGGGTCAAACAAAATTTTTTTTACCCCCTCTACCCCGGTCCTCTAAACACACAGAAATATAATTATTGGAGACTTCGCTATAGTTTTCATACAAAATTTAGCAAATTTCCTTACTCTGTGAATTTTTACAAATTTTTCTGTCAATCAGTGTCGAAACGTATGGGGGGGGAGAACGGTCTGGACTTTGCACTTTTTCGACAATAACTCAAAAACTGGCCACCGCAAAATTCTAAAAAAAATTGCAACGAATTCTAAATTAGGTGTTCTATCAAATGACACCCCACTCGCTTGGGTAAAAAGTTTTTTTTTACCCACTCTACCCCGGTCCTCTAAACACACAGAAATTTAATTATTGGAGACTTCGCTATAGTTTTCGTACAAAATTTAGCAAATTTTCTAACCCTGTGAATTTTTACAAATTGTTCTGTCAATCAGTGTCGAAACGTAGGCGGGGGGAACGGTCTAAATTCGCACTTTTTTACTATAACTCAAAAACTGGGCATCGCAAAATTCTAAAAAAAATTGCTTTGTTTTTTAAATTAAGTGCTCTTTCAAATGACACCCCACTTGGCCACATTTTAAATAGTGTTTTTACCCCTCCTCATATCCACCCCCTTAATAAATCTAAGTATGGAAATATGACACTTTTTATATTGTTTATTAAAAACGTACTAATTTTTCTATCATTCCAAGTACGTTTGAAAATTTTCGATCAGAAAGGTTCGGAGCTAATCGAGGTAAGAAAACGCGAAAAAACCGTCATTATTCAAAATTATACAAAAAATGGTGAGGTGTAAAATTCCAAAATAAATTTTTATGGAATACTGAAATGAAGCTCTTTCATATGATACCCTACTTAAATCTATAAAAAAAGGTATTTTCTCAAAGGTCTCACATCGCAGCCCTGTAAACCAAACGAAAACCACTTTAGTTTTATTTGTATCCGTCATTTTGTGTAGACAGATTAGTTTTATACGCATGTCAAATTTCAAGTCCTTCCAAGTGTCTGTAAAACTACCAATTGTTCTCAGCAGCCCTCTTTTAATACTGGGTAAGTCACCACTAGATGCTCATGTGTCAAATTAAAATAATAGTGACCTGCGGCTGCTTTTAGAATGGACCTAAGATCCGTTTAACCTATCTTTCCGAGCAACTGCTTCCACTCGATGTATGAACCTTATGGATATCCAGTGAATGATCGTCGCTGATAAAAAAGGATACAATTTTAGCCGTGATGGCTCAAATTATTCCGTTGGCTCCTGTGGTATCCCTCGGGTGACAAAGTTGAAACTGTGCTAACTCGAGCCTATGGTAATGATTGATATGGATGACCATATGATGGATAGGTTAAGCATTTCTCTTCGCGCATATTGTCTACCATACCATACCAGCAAAAATCAATACACAATCCAACACGAAAATCTAAAAGTTATAATTTCACGTTTAAAAAATTTTGAACCACCGTAAATTCATTTACATTGGATATTTCGATTAAGTTTTATATTTTCTCATGATATGTATATGACCTAATTTTTCATTATTGTGGCAGGTCAAATTGAAAAAAAAAATTTAAGCAAAATAGTAAATTGATTTACGGTGTTTTTTTTAATGGGTCTGTTTTTTTATTTTCATGTTAATGTAGAGAAAAAACTGAAATAGGATAGTGAACTATTTGGTTGAATTTGATTCCTAATATAGAGGAACAATTGAAATAGGACCGGTCGTTACAAACCTTTGACTAATCTTTTGGTTTTTATGTAAAATGTCCAATGGATGACATATTCTAGGTCACTGAAGTTTTTTGAACATTCACCAACTCTCAAGAGACCATTAATTTGCTGTTTTTCTTCTTTAAATTTCTTAATTTTTTACAGGCATTTTGAGCAAAATACAGGTATTTTGAGCCCATTTGCAAATTCTGACTTTAGCTTTATTTAAATATGATATCTTACATTTAACCTGTTAGCGGCCTAAATTATTGCTATATTGCAGAACATGCCCAATTATGTTTTTTATTTTCTTAATAAAAGAAGCTTTCTCGAACAATCTGCCAATTATGTCATAAAGAGCAGATGTTGTATTTTGAATATGTATGGTACGGTAACCGATGGTCTTCTTTCTTCAACTATACTTGAAATTATAGTTGGCATTGACACTTTAGCCAGTTTGTACTATCCCAAAACATAGTATGGTTTTGAAGCCTAGGTAAACAAATTTCGCTAAAAAGTTTGCCAACGGTTCCAACGGATGCATTTGTATATTTCATGTCTTTCTTCTTTTCTAAACTCTCTTTATTACACCCCTTGTAGTCTCTCGCATATCTCCCGAATTTTCCCTATTAGTTACAGCTGTTCAAAGATTTCTCGTTTTGAATTTCTTCTTCAGGTTCTGACCCCTAATTTTTTATAAGTCCATATTGTTTTCAGATCTTAATTCTGTCACCTAAAACAATGGACTTTCTTCATGTTACAAATTTTATTCTTTCAAGTCTGTATTTTAGTGAAACATTTATTTCTTCTTCGTTTGCATTCCAAGTTCTCTAAATTCTTATAACAGTAAATCAAGAAAAAATAAAAATACACATAATTTTACGATGTTCATGAAAAAAGTTTCTGACCAATTTATATTACTTTATATATTACTTTAATATAAAGTAAAGTGATTTATATATTATTTAGCGAATTTCACATTTATCTGTTTTATTATAACTTACTTTTTCATCAAATGCTGCGCCGTTTTTAAAATATCAAAAGTGTTTTGAACAGGTGTTTTGAAGAATTTATGTCCCTAATCCAACAATATTCCATTATTTAAAATAAAAATAATAACAACAAAAGTTTTAATGAGAGAGAAATATTTATTTTATTATTTATAATTATTTTATTTCTTTTTTTTTTTTTTTCAAATTTTCTTGTTTTTTATTTTAATATTAATTTAAATAATTTATTTTTTATCGTAAATTAATTTAAATTTTTCTTGTTTTTAAGTTTATAATTAGTTATTAAATTAAATTTGTTTTTAGTTTTGGTGCTGTACAGAAATTACTTTCAATATAATTAGTTGTAGTTAAGACCTTTATCTTTTGATTAAATGATAAACTAAGAAAAATTTAATTTTTGTAACAATTAAAATACAATTTATATAGTATAAAAAAATATATAATTAAATTTATCTAACAAGAACAATAATTATATTATAGAGTTACAACGAATTAAAATAAAAATTTATTTAACTAAGAAAAATATTTGTTTTTTTTTTGTTTTATTTTTTTTTTATATATTTATACAGAAATTTTTGAAAATATCGGTCTTTTCTAACCAACGGAATTTCAGTAATTTATTTCTTTATTTATTTGCATTTTTTTTAAATTTAATGTTTAAAGATAAATGATTTTCTTTTGTTCAATATCAAATAAAATGTGATGAAAAAGGAAAAATATAGTAAACGTAATTGGTAAGAAATTTTACATATTTTTAAACTATTTCATTATAAATAATTCTAATTTATTGTTTTACTAATTTTTTAATTTATCTTTTCAAAAAAATCTCTTTTCGTATATTCAAATAACAATTTTTTTTTGCTTAATTTATAGTTTTGATATAGTTACGTTTGTTTTATTGTTACATCAAATTTTTGTAGGTTTGGTTAGGGAAAGCTAATTCAGGGAAATTGGAAAATTATAGTCATATTTATAAAATTCAAATTTTAAGGAAATAAAAATGACGATGCACTAGGATTAAATCCAAGAGGATGAAAAATGGATGAAATTCGGTTCTAAAGTGCATCGAAAATATTAGATTAAAGTATTGTTATAATATTCAACCATTAAAAGATGTTAGGGATGAAGAATCATCTTCCGAGCAAAAGGTCGAAAACAAAAATTACTTTTTAATCGTCATTGAATATTTCATTTTCATTTTGATATATTGTGCAAACAACAACTTTTTATACTTGAATTAACCGCTTTCAATTAAGTTAACTTATTTTCAACGTACATCCACCCACACACTGAGATATACACCATTAGAATAATACGTTATTCGGAAGCAAACGTAAGAATATATTTTTAAATTTAATTTAATAGGCAGCAAGTAAGGTAGAATCAAACAATATATATAATATTATATATTAAAGTTAGGACTATATTTATTTAGAAGAGGGATTTAGCTAGCAGTGATATGTCCGCGTAAAAAACATTTTCTTTTTGCATTTCAATTTGTTATATATATAAATATAATTTTTTTTTTTGAATAACAATTATTATATTTTTTTTTTCATTATTTTTACTTTTATTAAAGATATATTTTTATTATTTATGTATTTTTGTTAAATTATAATTATAATAATAAAACTAATTATAGTAATAATAATAAGAAGAATTCTAAATGATAAATTTAATTTATTTTATTTGTTTGCTTTTGTAATTCTTATTGAATAATAGAAATGATGCAGCCATGCACAATCAAAATTGGACTGTCATTACGTCGGGCCCAATATATATGTATATATATATATATATATATATATATATATATATATATATATATATATATATATATATATATATATATATATCAATGTAATATTTGAAATATTTCAATTGTAATTTAACATTGACTATTTCATAATTTTTTTATTTTAAATGTTAATAAATTATAAACAATTTTATGGGTTTTGTGTTTTCATTTTTTCATGTAATGTTTTAATTAATAATTTAAATTATTTATTAACATTATTAATTTAAATAATGAAAATTTACTAATTAAATAATGAAATTTTATCACATTATTAACTAAATTTAATCAATTTATTTGTGAAATTAATTATTTTTTAAAGTTTTTTATTTACATAATGAAAACTTTTAGGTTAATATAACGAATTTATTAGGTTTTAATTTGTTACGAGAAAATGAAAAGAAGATTCAATTCCATTTAATTTTTGAGAAAATTTTTTTTTACAGTTGTAAGCTTAGGTAAATAAAAATTAAAGAGAAAAAATGAAGTTCATACCACCGTTTTTATTACGATCGCCATTTTTATTATATTTCATTTTGGTTTTAGTTATGATTAAGAAAGAAAATAATTGATTATGTTGCTATTAGATCGAATCTTGAATTAAAATTTGACAATAAATTTTACATTTTTTTTGGAATGGATCTTTTGGTCATATCTACTAATTTACTAAAATTCGATTGCCTAAATCTTTTTGTGTACTTTGGTTGTGTTCACATTTTGTTTTTGAAGGCAAGACACCCAAATTGGATGTTACTGTGATAGGGAACATTCGGTTGGCCTAAAAGTGGTTGTACTGACCGAGTTTTTTATCTCAGTAACAATGGGAGGCAATTACTTTTTCCAATTTATATTACTGAGTGTTTTTTTTGTAAAGTAAAATTGTAGATAAATTTTCTATGAGGATCGTCCACCCCCAATAAATAACTATGGAATAAAACATTGAGTTTAAGCAAATGCTGCACTTTTTTATAATTGTCCTCCAAGAGAACAATAAACTATTAGTTGCAATGAGCAGAATTACGAAGAAGTAGGGAGTTGTGTTATGACAGTCAGTTTTATTGCAATTTTCTGATAAAATTTTTAAAAGGTAAAATTTAAATAAAATCGTAAATCAAATCAATTCTTATAAGATTTTTTATGAAGTGTCAAAAAGCTTACAACAAACTAATAAAATTAGAATAAATACAAAAACAAAACTAATTATAAAAATAATTACAACCATAATTGATTAATTGAATTAATTAATCATAATTTTTCAGTCAAAAGTGATATTATTTTTTTTTAATTTGTAATTAATTTTATTTAACTTATTTTTTATTTTGGTTGTGCTTGCTTGCAATCACAATTTTTTATTTTTTATAATAATTTATAGCAACAGTTTTCCGTTTGATAGAATTTTATAATTATGTTTTTTTTATATTTACAATTTTTGTTATGCAATTTTTTTAATGTTAAATTAAATTCCGTTTTTTTTATTTTTGTTTTATGAAAACGGATATAGCATCATCAACACATCAAACAGTTTTAATTTCATAATAATAGTAAAAATTTTTTTTAGTCAAATGAATTATTAAAATTATAGTAATTCGGAAAAATTATATCTGTTAACATTTATTAATAATTGAGAAACGGGTGAAAAAAATAATTCTGCTAAATTGAAAATTGGTCCCTGTTTTACGTTTTATTTTAATAATTTAATAGTTGCATAGTAGTTTTGTTAGTTTATTGTTTTCGTATTTAGGGAAACATTATATTTTGGCGTTTAGTGATTTAAATAATTATTACGATATATATGGTGAAATTTAAAAATAAATATAATAATAGAAAGCTTTGGTGTTTCGTTTATATTGTGCAATACTATAATAATTTATTAATATTTCATTTGACTAAAAATTAATTAATTACTATCATCGGTTATAGTTTTAATTTTTCCTTTTTTTAGAATTTTTGTTTGCTTAAATCAACACACCGATATAACAATACATATTGGGGAGCCCGGCGAAATGAAAAGACCCGCGCGTCAAACATTCAGAAGGCACCGAACTGAATTTAATTTAATTTATTAATTATTAAATTTTTCATTTATGATTATTTTGGTAATAGTAATAATAATAAATTTTTAACAGATAATATAATATGTTAACAGATAATTTTTATGTATATTTGATTTAATATTATCTTTAAAAATAATTTTATTATTTTGTTGTTGTGTTTTTAATATTATTAGTTAGTTTAGATTAAATTAAATTTTTCTTTGTTAATTTTGTAAATAATTATGATTTTTTTTTATGTGGAAGCGAATATGAGAAAAGTTTGTTTTATAATATATAATTAGTGTAAATGATTTCATAGATTGAATGCGGAAGTAGTTTTGTTTTGGAAGAGTGGGTAATAGAGTTTAGAACACAAATAATTTTGAATAAACGTTTTAAGGAAATAAAATATATTTTATACAAGCGTTATTGGAGTACGTGTTAAGAATGTGATAATGATAATAATATAATAAATATTTTAATTTATTTTTAATGTTAATTTTCTTGTTTTTGAATCATTTTAATGACCACAATTAATGGTAAAAATACTGTTTTACAAATCAATTTCCAGCATCATTGGTTTCAACTTAAAATTTTATTTAAATTTTTTCATTTTTCAGATAAAAAAAATAAAGTAAATTTATTTTCATCATTAAATCTTATGTTTCACTATTTTTCTTATCACTTTTAACAGATGTTAAATTGTGTTGGTGTGTTACTGGAAATTGCTATAATTATTATCTGATCAATTTTCCGTTCTATTTATTTTAAGAGAAAATTTATTGAATTTATTTCAATGGGAATTGTGCTATTGAAAAATTTCCCATATGTTAACGATTTATTGCTTGAACAAATGCGTTGAATCGAGTGAAAATTGAAGTTTTTTTAAATTGATTTACATGACGGCTATATTTTTTTGTCGATAAAATGTTAGAGTTGGCTAATGAAAGCATTCAAAAGAAGCTTACAAGCCTTCAAAAACTCTATTAAAGATTGCTATTGCAGATAAAAAATAAAAAGAAGAGTGACACTTGATGTACTGGGTGGGACTGGAAATACGGTCAAGATACCCGGAAAGCAATATTGTAGGCATAGCGGATGATATCAAATTTTGGAAAATATTCAGAATGAAGGAGATGACTCTCTGCAGTGGGTCTGCTATTATCAGAGCATAAATCGGAATCATTTTTCAAGGTGTAACTATTCGTCTAAAAACACTTAAATATAGTAAGTTAGGGCCAATGTGGAAAAATTTCACACAGCTCTTTTCCGAATTTTTAATTTTTAATGTAGCTCGTTTGATGAAAATGTTTAGATAAATTTTTCAGGGTTATATTCTTAAAATGCAAACGATTACTAAAGCCATTTTAGTACCCCCCTAAACATTTGTGTAACTAGTCAAGCGTTTTTAATTTTCTTTATTTTTGCTAAAAGTTAAATAAAATTAGATATCAAAAGCTCAATGTGAAAATATGTAACAAAAGTTTTATTATTATTGTAAGAATAAATTATTAACATTGTTTCGTCAACTGTGAAAAGGAGCCTCCATAAAAACTATTGAAACTAATTATGTAGACAACAAGACATTTACTCATGACCAATAATGGATACCTAATTTTTACACGATATAGACGTTTTTTCAATTCGGTAAATTTATCATCTAAACAACAATTCCCATTTCAGTACGAAAACATTATCAAACAAAATTCGAAATTCCTAATACATTAAGACTATTCAACTAACACTTGATGATGAAAATATTTTAATATTGAATTATTGGCTGCGCCAATTAAGTTTATAACTTAAACGAATGAAAATGTATAATAATACTTTTGATTGATTGATTGCTTTATTTTTCTGTTTATTTGCGTTATGGATTACGTGGATTACAGATTGTAACAGGAAATTTTTGACAAAAAAAAATAAAAGAAAAAAAAACTTTGCAATAGTTCATTATTGTATTGTGCTATACAGACTCGATACGTTTTTTCTTCTTTTTTTTTAAATTAAATTAATAATAATTAGATTATTTTTCATTTAATAATTAAATAACAATAAATTTTTAAGTTTTGTTTCTTTTCAATAATATTATTAATAATAGTTTTCACTCAAAATAGCAGAGATATTGTTTTGAAAAATGTTTTTTCTGTAATATAACTTATTCATTTTAAATAACTATTAAAATGTGCGTTCTTAACATTATACAATATTTATATATTTATGTATATAACATTTTAATTAAATTATTTAAATTTTAAAATAAAAAAATTTAATATAAAATAAAAAATTTTGGTCATCTAGATATAATAACATTAATGATGGCCGGGGTTATTTACCGCCGAGACCAAATTTCATGAAAATAAGTTCTTTTCCTTTTGATAATATATCACCACCGGGCGCTGTAATTTCATTTAATTTTTGCATTAAATTAGGTCCCTGTTGCTGCTGCTGTTGTTGATTATTTTGATTAAACCCACCACCAAATGGTCCACCTTGCATCGTTGATTGTTGTTGTGTATGCATTTGTTGTTGTGTCATTCCAGTTTGTGGTATTACTTGAGGTACACCTTTTTGCGGTTGCTGCCGATTGGAAAATAAACCACCTGTTGCTGCATTTGTTGCTCCAGAAAATAAATTTGATGCTGTTGAGAAAACACCACCCGTTGATGCTGTTGTTGATGTTATTGTTGTAACTGCTTGTTGATTTTGATTATTATTAAATAAATTATTTTGTTGTTGATTATTTTGTAGTTGATTATTTTGAAGGATCTGCTGGTGCTGTTGTTGATGTTGCTGATGTTGCTGTTGCAGTTGCTGCATTCCTAAAGATGACATTACTGTTTGTTGTGACTGCACTGGTTGATTACCACCGATCCCTATCCCTCGACCGATCATCCCTCCTTTCCCCTGCATCCCCTAAAAAGCGCATCTTCTTTGTTAGTCCAGATTCACCCACCTACCCACTTTTTAATTTCTTTTTTTCTACTTTTAAACTCAACTTTTAATTTTTTTAAACATAACAAAATTATGAATATGTTAACTAATATATCATTCTCTATGCTAAAATTAATCAATTAATAATTACTAGAAATAACTTTCATATTCATAATTTTGTTAAAACAAAATAAAATCTAACATAAACACTATATTCCATAATAACTGAAAGAAGGGTAACTACAAAAAGTTTAAACCTTAAACTATCAAAGTCATGAACTAAAATATGGTGACAACGATCAGTGATAATGGAATTTATTGTTAATTTATGATCTAATGAAAATTTGAAATTAAAAAATATACAAAATTTTTAAATAATAATATTTAATAATTGCTACAACTTACTGAAAATAAAAAAATAAAATATATATATTAAATCAAATTTATTTAAAATAAAATACTATCAAAAAAAATTGTTTAATAAAATAACAGTTTTTTTAATAAATTGTTTAGAAACACATTAATCTCTGTCCGACTGAATATATTTAAAAAAAATAAAAGTATAATAAATTTAAATTTAAATAAAATTAAATTAAAAAAACAAATTACTGATGATTTTGATATATTTTGTAATGTGAAAATAAATAATTGTTTAATTTAAATATTTTTTATTTTTTTTTTAAGATTCCAAATAAATTGTACTAATAAGTAATGAAAGATTTAAAAAATTACTATATATCTATAAATAAAGTAAAAACAGGTGAAAACGTAATTCACATATATAACGAAAAATACAAATGTTTACAAAGTGGAAATATTAATTAAAAAATTTTTACAGTCCTAGACGGTCGTGTTTTTTTCAGTTTTCGTAGTCAAACAAAACGAAAAACGATAAATCGAAAAAATATCTTAAGAGAATCGATTATTTGTTGATAGTGTCATCTATTATAAGTGTTTGGAAATGATTTTATTTGGTAGCCGTAAAAAGAGATCCAGCAAAATTGTATAAAATAAATTAGCATTAGTCAATAAGCTTAATGCGAAATTTTTACCAAGAATTAAGTGGGGATTCGAATTCTTTCTAACAATTGTGTTTTCATATTAGTTAAATTTAATTTTAAGTTTTAGATTATCATTAGCTACCGTAAATATGGTTTTCTTTTCATTGCTCTTCTCGATTTTATATGTTGGTTCTTGTTGTACTGATTCGATGAATTGTTCTTTGCATTTTTTTATAAATGTTCGACCAGTTTGTTTTACATAATATTTTGGGACAATCGTTGTGTGCTATTTTGCAAACCTCTGCTTCGAAATTGTGTTTTTATTTTTATTTTTATATACACCTAACTTAACAAAAATAAAATAAAAACTCAAACCACACATACGAATTATTCAGAATATTTACACAAACGGATCACACAAAGAACTGTCATTCGTGGCACCAAAATAAACATACATATTAAACACAACCAAATGTTTAACCGACCGACCTCTAAAAGAATGAGAGGATAATAACATGAGAAACTACAAAACATAAAACATAAAACCAATATAAAACACTTATACCAATACATCAAACAATGAACATCAAATGAAAAACAAAAAACACAACTAAAAAGAATTTAAAATATAATAGTGTATAAAAATAAAATAAAAATCGTAAACAAGTATTTAAAAAAACTCAACTTTCTCAAATTTATAAAAGACAAACTGGAAGATCATACATCAAAATACTCAAGGAACATAAAGCATCAAATTTAGCCTAGACCAAAACACACTTCACCCACTAAAAATAACAAACTTAAATGTAGTTCATAAAATTAGAAAAGAAAAAAATATGGATTAGAGGAATTAGAAAATAATTAATATAAAAATGATTGATATTATTGTAATGCTACAAGAAATAAAATTTATGATTTTATTTGTTATAGTTAACTACTATGTTATAGTTAACTGTTGCCATGGAAAATATAATACTGCATAGAATTTGCCATGATATACTGAAAATGAAACCTCATTTAAAAATTCGTCAACTTTGGTCATTTTGATCTGTAGTCCTTACAAAATTTCAAAGTTTTAAGAATAAATTCATAATCTAATATCTATAGAAGTTATTTAGATAGATAATAGAAACAGCAAAACGACCAGAAATAAAAAAATTGTTTTAAAAGTGCTTGGTGAGCGTAAAAGTATGTACTTGGTGACCTCAACGTGTTGAACTACTCTACAATTTTGAAGCTAAGTAAAGGTAGAATGAAGGTTATCACTTATACGGAAATTTTTACGTGATCGGAAATAGTAAATGCCGTTCTAAAATTTGTCTGTCAAAAAATCAAAACAAAAATCTTATATTTCCACTAAGTAAAAAAAACAAAACATTTATATTAGATAACCCAAAAAATTTTCTCAAGTGCATCTCAATTCATATCAAATTTTAGCTTAGTTTAAAAGTTAGTTATGAACAGAGATGCCATCTACGACAACCTTTTAAATTCATTAGAAACATTTTAGAATTCAATCAAACAAAACTACTTAAAAAATTTTAATCCATAATATTAATATCAATAACAATAATTTAAAAAAAAATTTTGAAATAAAATATTTACGATCATACTTGGTCATGCAGAGAAAATGGTTAAGAAAGTAGATGAATTTTTGTAAATGTTAATAGTTTTTTGTGTACAGAATATTTGCTTTATTGTTATATAGTTATATTGTGTTATGGGAATGAAAACAATTTACAAACATCGAATATACGATTTAGAAATATAGTAAAAATAAAATTTCAAATAACGAAATCAACTTATATTAAGTTTTTATTTTCAAAATCTCTAATAAATACTGTTTAATTATTAAAGAATTAACTAATTTTACTGGCACCATTCTATAAACAATGTTAAACTCTAATAATTCGAGCATTAATAAAAAAAACTAAAACAAATGATTAAATAAACAAATAAAGAAATAATTAAATATATAATGAACAAAATTAAACGAGAGAGAAAAAAATAGAGAGAGAGAGAAAGAGAGACATCCCTGCCCTTTTGCTTTGAAATTGTGGACATTTTGTTTTTGTCATTGATTACAATTAGTTATTTAGTTGTTTTAATTGTTTAAAATAAAAAAAGAAATCTGATTTACGTTTTAAAGCTTAAAAAGAACAAAAAAATTAAATCAAATATAGTTGTATGAGGCTGTGATAACTACTCATCAATGTGTGTTGAAAGTTGAAGATAAACATTTAATTTGAAGTATTTTTGACGTTTAATAGCTCGCCGCTTGCTATTAGATTTTGTAACTCTTACATGACATATTATTTCTCAAATGACCTCACAGTTACAGAATTTGGGTGCAGATCAGATTCCTATTTACTAATAATAACGATATTTCGTTCAATATGTGACTAAATGTACTACTCGTTTGCCCAATTGAGAACCTGTGTCACTTATAATTTTATTAACTCCAGAACATAGATTTGTATTATTTATTGCACCTTTGTTCTAAATTCTGTGTGAATTACATATAACTCTGAAATCTTTATGTGTTTGACAGGAAAACAATTAAAAAAACATACAATACATTATGTAGCACATAAATAGGATTTATTGTTTAGTTATTTAACAAAAAATTTAAAAATCAAACAAAAATATTTATGTCCAACAACACCTTAGAACGCAAGTTATTGTCGGATCTTGTTCTTAAAAGGTTTTTATGTGTTTTTGTGACATATATTGTAATGCTTAAGACACAACACATTTTATTGAAAAAAAATATTCGATTTCATATTGGACAAACTGATAGAACATTAACCGAAGAATAGAAATTAAATTAATTTTAATTCTAAATTGTGGTCGATATGGGTTAGGCTTACTAATTCACCTAAGCTAGCTTTTTTGGTCAGCCTGAGTAAGCGGAGTAAGTGTATAAAGATGAAACGTAAAATCGAGGAACATGGATTGAAATTAACATTATATAGTTTAAAAATTTTTTGTTCATACAACTTAATATTTGATTTGATTGATTAACATAAAATTTTTTTTTTGAAAAAGAGAAATTAATTTTCAAAACACTAAGTAAAAATCAAAGAAATATTAACAATAAATAAATTTTTTGTGTAAATAGAGAATCTTCAGTTATATCTTGGGGATTTTTTTATTGTAAAATTTAGAATATACATAAAAACTATCAAGTGATTAATGTAAATGTATTGATTATGTAAGTATTTGATTTAGTTTTAATAAAGATTCAAAACTTAATAAAATTATTTTAACGGCGTTTAACAAAATTAAACAAAAAAGCTGTCCGTAATCTACTTAACGAAAACCTAAAATTAATTGTTTATTACTGAATAGCATTAATTTAACAAGTTTTTGACGTTTTTTATAAATTTTAATTATTTTGTTTGTTAAATTGTTTTGAAAGATAATTATATAAGTTTGACATCATAATATGGTTAAATACGTTTTGTGAAGTGGTTGAGTGGCATATTTAGGGCTTGACAAATTGTGTAAGCTTTTCTGAGAGATATCCATTGTCATGGTTAAAATAGTCTTCTTTGATCAAGGTTTATTGGATATGTTTTAACAACACTTCTGAAATTAGTTTAATTATAAGAATTGAGTCCAAAAAACCTTAAAAATTAAAAAAAATTGCATTCGAAACAATTGTCTGGTTGATATAGTTTCGAACCAATAAGAAAATTTAAACTTTTAAAAAGTTTATCATCAGGGCTAACCGACTAGATAAACTACCAAAAAATTTTTATCGGTTATAAACCAAACAACTAGTCTATTGCTGTAGCAAATAATAAAGAAAGCAAAACATACGTATAACCATGTTATTTCGATTCAAGTTTAGTCAATTATTTTCTCTCTAGTGATTTTGTATTGTAGCCATGCTAGTATTGATTAACAATCTTGTATTAGCGAGAAGAAGAGGACAAGTCTTCACTACATTATTTTTAACTAATACAGAAAATTAGTTGTTACTAGAGAGAAAGGATATAATTGACTGGATCTGAATCTAAGAAATAAATGTTTTTCTGCTGTAAAATTTAACTTTACAGCCGCATGGGAGAAGGTTAAAGTCTTACTTTTGAATATGCAACGCCATTTTTTTTTACGGTGGCAGTAAAGTAACTTACATATTTTTACAGCAGCAGAAAAAATGTCGCCTTTTTTTTCCATATATTTGTGGTGGCAGTAAAAATAACATAACATGAAATTATGAATTAATAAAAATATGTTGAAAAAGTCTAAAATATTTGTTATTTTTTCAAACAAATTGTATAACTATGATAACAAAAACAAACAAATATTTTGTATATACATAATTGAAGACGCTGTAGGCACTTGGCGAAACATTTTAATAAAATGTTTCGCCAAGTAAAATAAAATATTTAAAATAATAAACAAATATTTTGATTGGATTATGAAATTTTGAATTATTGTATGAAACTATGACAACACAAAATAGCAAATATTTTGATTGATTTTGAAATTTTGGATTGAAAGATTGCTTTTAAAAAATTTTTGTTCTATTTTCTATAATTTATACAAATTTAAATGTATTTTTACTTTTTGGACGTAATTATGACGATAATAAATCATATTGATAAAAATTTTGGTGTTTTATTTTCATATACATAAAAAAAATTTATTCGCCTTCATATTAAAGGGTTACTTTAATACTGAAATTTGCGGTCTTCAAGTGTCACTTTTTAACCATATATTTTGTTGTCATAGTTACATCCAATAAACTAAAAAAAATTAAAAAATAGAAATTTTTCTTAAAACAACCTTTCCATTCAAAATTTCATTATCCATTTAAAATATTTGCGATTATTATTTGTTGTCATAGTATTCAATTTGTTTGAAAAAAATAACATATATTTTGTCAAAGGTTACTTGTTCAACATATTTTTATTTCAAAATTTATAATATTGATTTAGAGTAAACATATTTTGTTATATATTTTGTCTGCAAACTCCACATACGTCCAAAATCTTAAGCTTTTCGTCCTTGCATCATAATGTACTATAAGCGTTTGCTGAAAAAATAGTGTATTTAAATCGGTATTGAAGTAACTTCGTGTGTTTCGTTTATAATTCAAACTATAGACTCAACACAAAATATATCACTTTAGCTCCTACTTAAATAATATGCTATTTTCGGCAAACGGCAGCAAAATTTAATTTTACTGCCACTATAGAGCAAGTTAAAGCTTTAATTGTTTGATATATAATCAAAGCAGGTGTAAAGTAACGCCATGGTTTCTATTTGTTTACGGTGGCAATAAAATACCGCCTTTTCCTTTATTTTTTACTAAATTGTCGCCATTTTCTTTCCATTTTTTACGGCGACAGTGAAATTACATAACATTTTGCATGATGTTTGCGTTCATTTTAATGAATAAAACTCAATTAAGAAACGAAGGCATCAGAGAAAAAACAAAACCTTAACTGTCTTATTGATATATCTTAAAACAGAGGCTATACAACGATAGAGCGGATACTTTGATTACGCTACGAAAACTGCTAAAATATGTTTCTGTGGGAAAGGGGAACCATTAAAAATAGAATATGGATATATATATATATATATATATATATATATATATATATATATATATATATATATATATATATATATATATATATATATATATATCAGTGGCGTGCAGTGGGTTTCGATAGACGGTAAGCAGATTACATAAAAAAAATCAGAATATTTTTCAATTTATCGCCACATGATAGTTCTTCCCTTGTATTGATTGCATAACGTGATAAGGCTTTGGCAGATCAGTCTGCACTAATTTATGTAAAAGCTAAGCTTCTTTCAAAAACTTCTTCTGTTATAGACAACTTCTGATAAATCGTCCTATTGTTGACAGCTGCGACTTATAAGATATATCTGATGTTTCATCAAGAAGTATGGCAATAAATAAACAATCTTTGATTTCGAGAAAATTAGAGTTTTTTAGATCAACACATATTGATTCACTCAAATCATTTTGTACACGATTGAAAATGCCTAAAAATACTTTGGACTCCTATAAAAATGTGTGCAATTCTTGATCATATATTGATAACACTTTAAATATTATAACACTACTGAGTAATTTGAAAAAATTCATTGATTAATATAATATGGCTTTGTGTTTACTAACGGCATTAAAAAAATTATTTAAATTATGATGACCATCGTAGGTTTAAATACGCTTTTCTTTAGAAAATAAAATAAACATTTCATAAAAAATGAAACAGACTTCAGAAACAACAAAAGAGGCACAAAAAAGTGAAAAATATCTCAATTGTGGCTTTTAGAGACAGAAATACATATAAAATGATTAATTTAATTTAATTATGCCTAACTACAGAAAATTACGCTTATCAACAAAGATGTTATATTATAAAACTTATATTTTATTATAATTATTATAGTTTTTGTAATATTTATTATATTATAAGATTTATTTGTAGTACAAAACTGTTGGAAATCGATGCCAAGCAAGAGATGTCAATGATGGTACCGGCTTCGAACATTTTGTTTTGAAAATAAATTTCAAAATATAAAAGCTATTATGAAAAAATAACTTTTACAATATAATATCTTTGTTTAAAAGCGTAATTTTTTGTATGTAACTAAGTATAATTAAATTAAATTAATCAAAATTTATACGTATTTTTGTCTCTAAAAGGCACAATTGAGTTATTTTTCACTTTTTTGTGCCTCTTTTGTTTTTTCTGAAGTCGGTTTTATTTTTTTAAAAAAGTTTATTTTTTTTTCATTTTGTTTTGTGTAGTCATAAAATCAAAAGGCTGGGATATTTTCTGTCATAGAAAGGAATTTAGGACCATTTCGGCATCTAAATCAATTAAACACAACTCAAACCGTCCAAATATGTTAAAAGCTGTTTCAAAGAAATCGGTAAAATACATTAAAAATATAGTTTTTTTCAATTTCCTGAACAACGACCGTTTTACACGTAATATAAAAAATATGGGACCACTTCTGCATCTATCTTAATTAATTTAAACCATCCAAATCGAGTGAGCTATTTTCGAGAAATCGGCGAAAATACATAAAAAAATATAGTTTTTTCAATTTTCTGAAAATAGTACATTTTGCTACAAGAGATGAAAACGCTGCTTTTTCGTGAGTGCAAATTTGTTTACGAGAACAGTTAAGGTCCAGTGGGACAATTTCACGAACATAAAATATTTTTATCTCGCGTAGGAAATACACTTTTTTCTATGATAGTAAATATATAAACGATATTTATTAGAATTTATTAAATTAGAAATCGACAAAATAACATTCAAAATTCATATTCTATTTTTAAATATGGTTGCTTTGTTTTAAAATTATATGAAAATACCATAGCAACTACAATTTGTTATTCTTTTTACACTAAAGGAAAAAAGAACCTCACAGGGGATTAATCCTGCTTGAAAATAAACTTTTCCTCTGCTATCATAGAAAACGGTATTTTTCACGTCATAAAAAAATGGACCACTTGGGAGTCTACCTTAACAGAATACAATTTTAATCATTCAAATCGAATGAGCGTTTTCAAGAAACATACATAAAAAACCTTCAAGGAGTCTACCTTAACAGAATACAATTTAAATCATTCAAATCGAATGAGCCGTTTTCAAGAAACATACATACCTTCAATGAAAGATCCAATAATTTCATCATTTAAATCACTGGAAACAATATTATTTATTGGTTGCACCATTTTAATAAACGAAATATTACACCCATCAAAACTATAAATTAATAATGTTATTAATTTTAATAACACAACCAATAGATTGAAAATCATTTCAATTTTATCAGGAAAAAACTAACAAACATTTTTCTTCATACTACAAAACTAAAAAACATGTGTTACAAAATGTACATCAAATGTGAAATGACAAAAGGAAAGGAAAGAAAAAACTTTACAAGCAGAATTATCTTCTGCTTATTTTCACACATTTTATTGGGACTTTAATTGTTTGTTTTTCAATACAACTTCTAAGGAATACATAGCGATTGAAAGCAGAAATTTTACTGATGACCAAAGAACAAAGAATAGATAAAATCTGCCAAAAAACAAAATTTTTTTATATTTTATTTATATGTGCATTTTAGATTTGCAGTGTTGAAAATTCAAAAAGGCTGACATGTAAATATAGATTTTTGGAATATTAGAATGATCGTTAATAAATAAATGATATTAATAATCGATTTAGAATGTTTTTATATTCTTTAATTAATATAAATTTTTGTTAAGACTATTTTAAATTTTGTTTGGGTAAGCAGGTATGACCCTGCTTTCTTCGTACCGCCCACCAGTGATATATATATATATATATATATATATATATATATATATATATATATATATATATATATATATATATATATATATATATATATATATATTTATATTTATATATATTTATATATATATATATATATATATATATATATATATATATATATATATATATATATATATATATATATATATATATATATATATATATATATATATATATATATATATATATATATATATATATAGTTTTGTTAGATTTCTTGGGCGTTATTTAATATTTGATTAAAAGATTTTCTTTGGTATATAGCCCTTTTATATTTATTTTTTAAATATAATTTGACGTTTCGTTGGAGTTTCCCAACATTTTCAAAAATTATTAAATTTACAAATAACACAAAAAGATAGAAATTATATAAACAAAAGTATTATTGTTTATATAATTTCTATCTTTTTGTGTTATTTGTAAATTTAATAATTTTTGAAAATGTTGGGAAACTCCAACGAAACGTCAAATTATTTTTAAAAAATAAATATAAAAGGGCTATATACCAAAGAAAATCTTTTAATCATATATATATATATATATATATATATATATATATATATATATATATATATATATATATATATATATATATATATATATATATATATATATATATATATATATATATATATATATATATATATATATATATATATTATATATATACATATATATATATATATATATATATATATATATATATATATATATATATATATATATATATATATATATATATATATATATATATATACATATATATATATATATATATATATATATATATATATATATATATATATATATATATATATATATATATATATATATATATATATATATATATATATATATATATATATATATATATATATATATATATATATATATATATATATATAATATACTATCATAGAAAAAATTGCATTTCCAACGCGAGATAGAAACGTTTTTCAACGTTTTTCAAAAATTCAAAAATTGCATTTCCTACGCGAGATAAAAAAACAAAGTTTTCATCTCTTGTAGGAAAATATACTATTTTTATATGCACATGTAATACATCAAATTAAAGCACGAGATCTCTTCTTCAATAATGCAACAAAATAAATTAATTATTTTAAAAAATGTTACTACATAGCGATATCTGTGATGCATGTTCTCAACATTTTTAAATTATAATATTAGAATGCAAATATGGCAACATTTTTTTTCTCAAAGCTATGCAATCCAAAATGGCCAACTTGATGTTCTACGTTGATAGGGACATCAATGGTGTGTTTTTACCAAAGGTATTGCAAAACCTCAAGTTTTAAGGTAAATAATATTCTTTTAATAATACCAATTAACATGTCACTACTGTAACACAAAGTATCCTTTCAGTTATAGAATAAAACAGATTCTGTACTCAGTTTTGTTTTGTTACATGTGTAATATAATCAAAAGTAATACTGGCTATACAATATTTTTACAGTTATAACACAATCAAATTGAAATATGTACAACGTAGAACTCAATCCAATTCAACATAAATGAAACACCTTATCGCATCTTCATATTGATATTCATTGATTGATGATCAACAAAACAAAATACAACAACAATCGAATGAAATAAATATAATTGTTGTTGTATTAAAAATTAAGGGACAGTAAAAAATTATTTATTATTTTGTTTTATGGAACGTTCTGTAAAAAGAAGGATAGAATAAGGTATATTTTTCAAGATTATACGGAATTTCGTATTTAAGCAGGTATTTTAGGCAGAATGAATTAATTGTAAACGTAACGCTGTATCATGCAAATAGAACCGTATAAATTGAAGAAGTGATTTTTAAATTAGTTTTGGTAAATAAAGTTTTAAGTGTTATTGAGTGCAAATATTTTGTGTATTATTTTGGAGTTCATACTGGAAATTTCTATAACAAGCCGTTAGAGTTTCGGAAGCTGTTAAAAGAATATTCTAGATAGGAATATTGTTTGCTGTATTGTTTTCTTATTGTGGAACAATTAAGGTGTTGAATACTTAATAAAACCAGGTATGTTAGCTTACTAATCGGTGATCGAACTCAGAAGAGATTTGGGAATTGCTTTTATCGAATTGAGAGTAAGGCCAATTCGAAGTTAGGTTGGAAAAACGTAACAATATAAACAAAACTGCCATTGTGCTTAGTTATATTACTATTTACAATAAGCGTTATGGTTGTGACAAGGTTACGGCTGCGACATTTTGTTTTTGTTGCTGTTGTTTATACCATAAATATAGGGTAAAAGATAGTTTCCATTTAAAAAAAAACACAATGTAAAAAATTAACAATTAACAAAATTTAATCAAAAACAGTAACCCATTTTTTGCATATTATGTCAATGTTCATTGTTCATTGCGTCTGTTAATATCACGCAAACATAAATTTTATGTTGAAAGCAGTGCCAAGCCTAAAGATCAAAGCAGCAGAATCACGCAATTTTCCTGACTGCAGGGAATATTATGAAGACTGAATGCTAAGTAATTGTGGTGCCTGCTAAGATAGAGTTGGTGAAGTTTTACTTGGTGCTCTAGATGAAGATGAACGTGCTGTTGAAGATTTTGGAAAGCTTAAAAAACAGTTGAGGGAAGAGATAAAATTGTAGATGGAAAAAATGAGGGTGATGATGTGGCTATACTTTAGTGTCAGAAATTACAGATGCACTTACCAAGTAGCTGGCATATTCATACACTCAAAAGTACAAGATCAACATTTTCAAAAGAGCTGTATTTACCCAGGATGAAATAGAAGTTGCCCATTGGTCAAATGATAAAATTACTCTCTTTACTACTGTTGTACGGTTGGCATCTAACAAGTGTCAGTCTTACGTAATTGCCCGTTTGGACCTCTATGGAAATGATTATGCAATCCATAAAATCCTAGCTCCCAAATATTCATAAAGTAAATATATTTTCAGATGGTTCATCAGCCCAGTTCAAAAACAAATATAATCTGATGAACGTGTCACTTTTCAAAACTGATTTTGATTTAGACTGTAGATGACCATTTTTTCCCACATTCCATTGAAAATGAGTGGTTGATGGCATCGAAGGAACAGTCAAGCGAGCAGTTGCTTCAGCAGTCTTAACATGAAAGTACATTGTTCGTAATGCTGTAGAGTTTGTGGTCACTGTGTGACAACTGATGATTTCTGCCATTTTTCGCATTTCGAATACACAATTTTCCAGTTCCTAAAGAAGTGTTTAAATTTAGTGCTTCCATTAAATTGTAATATATTCAGTATTGTAATTGAAATTTGTTAAAACTTTTGTCAGTTAACGTAATTCTAAAGGAGATAAGCATTTCTTTAAAATGGATTTTTCGTTATAACAGGAATACACTGTATACTTTTGTTTGTAATAAAACAAAGCCAATGTATTTGTTTTTTTCTTGCTTGAAACAAACTCTACGATAAATGTAAATTTCTATTTATTTCTGTACAATGTCACAAACGTAACGCACCTGTCACAACCGTAACAACTTTTTAATATTTTTTTTCTAAGGGATCAAGAGAGAAAAATGTATGTAATTAACTCTAAATAGTTAAATCTACATTTGCTATGACAATTACATTTTTTTATTTTGGTATTTTTCTTAGAGAGAAATGAAATGTTTCACCAATTGTGTCACAAACGTAACAACAACAATTTAATTTTATGCAATAAGTACAAAAGTAAATGTGAATAAGTGAAGGTTCTATAATTGTTCCTTGCTAAATTCAGAAAATTTTTCATAATGATTTTATAATGACAAAGTAGCTGTAATCCTCTGGTAAAAGTGTACTTTGTGTCACAATCGTAATCAGGATTCGCTTTTCAAGGAACTTGGCCGACTTGTATTATTACTGATTTGTACTATTACCGATTATTCATAGTTCTTAGCACTTATTTTATTAAACGAATACTACCCGAACATTCGGATATTTAAAAAAAGGTTATTCGATTTTCGGATAACTCAAAATATTAGTCTGGGAGCCCGCCGACATAAACAGCAACTCATAAATACTCTTCTATAATTTTTTGTGTGGCTTAATTACGCCTAGTCTACCACTTTTTTTCTCTATCATAATTTTCTTAGCCGCGGCTTTTTCTCTCCAGTAATTTTTAAACTTGTCAATATCGTATTAAGCTAAAAATTTATAGATACTCTATTTCTAAAAATTTAATAGCAAGAGAAATTCATGAATCGCGAGAAAAAAAACTTGTCCGACAAAAAGTTCGGTACGTTAAGGGTGTCTACCGAGAGAAACATGTAATAATAACAATTTCGAAAAACTTATGGATAACCACCTGATTTTTATGAAAAATGCTTCAAAAAGGTATGTAAAATCACGTCCCCACATCGTCCGACATGACAGATTCACCAATTTGCCAGTCCGACAAACGGGCATTGACATTTTCACGGCTACCTAAAATTTATTTATAACCGTCGGACAAAAAGAAATTAACATATTATAGAGCAGAACTTACCCTGTAGTACAAGTGGCGGACAAATATGTCGTGCCAAATCAATAGTCCGACAAAAAAACATCGATCGACAACATCATTTCAATACTCTATTTTTTCCAAGTTCATAAATAATTTTAGTTTCATTAATTACAATAATAAATGAATGGTAAGGAATGTGAATAGTTAATAACATGCATTAAACTAATAATAGGAACTTTTATTAACAATATGTAATAATATGTAATAATATGTAATACAATGATTCATTAATAATTAACATGAACAAAATTTTTATATATACATAGATATTTTTTTATTGAGCATGACAAATAGGGTTGCCACGTGTCCTACTTTCGGTAGGACAGTCCTACTTTGGAGCAAGAATGTCCTACGTCCTACTTTACTATAAAAATGTCCTACTTTAGGCAAAGTGTAATACAATATCTTACACCGAAAAAAATAGATTTTTTTTCCAACCCATTTTTCTCAAAAAACGCGTTAGCAAAATAAGTAATCGTGATTGCACCTTTACTTATATTAAATTTGTAACCGATTATTTTATTTTATGTCGAAAGGTTAGTAACAATTAAGCAAACAATTTACATCGCTAATGAAATATGTGAATATCTATGCTTTTTATTGCACGATTTATTTAGGTGGTAAACCACCACCATTGTTTAAATAATTTTGAATTAAACCCACCGTTAATCCTCTGTTTTTTTTTTAAATAAATTTTGTTAAAAATTAGCTGTTCTTAGTATTATTAATAAAATAAAATGACTGAACTGAATTTTGTTATAAAGCAAAACATTTGGCTACAGAAAGCTAACGATTTTGAAGGAAAATGTAAATATACTAAACAGAACTATTTATGGTTTACAACATAATAGACTTAGAGCCCGCGACGGCCAGACCTTCGTTACTTTATAAAAGCTGAAAGTTTCTTTGCGCATACCCCTACTCAGGTAGGAACGATTAGCGACATATGTAGTTTGGATCATAGTGCCTTTGGCAGGGAGCAGGTGCCATAGGGGCCTCCAAAGTTTCGTGAAAGTAAAAAAGCTAATTTTTTTATATATTCTTCAGGATAGTATTAGAAGTCACGTCACCCATTGCCAGACACTTACTATACACACAACGTTGCCAGATTTCCTTACTGCAAATGGCGGTAATATATTTTACAATCCGACGTAAATCTTTGATTTCATAAATGTTATATACATCCTTAATAGCAATTATAAAATATAAATAAAAAAGATCAAAACAGAATTTCATCAAAAAAATTGAAGCTTCATAAAATCTATAATTTCCATGCGTCGGACTGGAAAATCGGAGAATATATCGTGTCCGACAATTTAACAATTGGATTCTACATACTTTTTTCTAGTAATCCTGTAAAAAACAGCTGGTTATGTGGAAGCATGCTGTATTTACGCTCACAAACGCAAATACTGTAAACCATCGCCGATTTTCAATTGAAAAATAACAATTTGTTCGATTTTTATGAAAATGGTAATATTTTACTGTCGGACAACTTGTTCAACTCGTTGTAAGCTTCATTTAACAGCAAAAAATCGAAAGCGGAAATTGTTATGAATAAATTTTAGGTCGCCGTGAAAATGTCAATGTCCGCTTGTCGGACTGGAAAATTGGTAAATCTGTCTTGTCGGACGATGTAAGGACGTGATTTTATATACCTTTTTGAAGCATTTTTCATAAAAATCAGGTGGTAATCCATAAGTTTTTCGAAATTGTTATTATTACATGTTTCACTCTGTAGACACCCTTAACGTACCGAAATTTTTGTCGGACAAGTTTTTTCTCTCGCGATTCATGAATTTCTCTTGGTATTAAATTTTTTAAAAATAGAGTATCTATAAATTTTTAGCTTAATACGATATTGACAAATTTAAAAATTACTGGAGAGAAAAAGCCGCGGCTAAGAAAATTATGATAGAGAAAAAAAAGTGGTAGACTAGGCGTAATTAAGCCACACAAAAAATTATAGAAGAGTATTTATGAGTTGCTGTTTATGTCGGCGGGCTCCCAGACTATATCTAAATAACTGAACGTAAAATACTCTATATTTAAGACCTGATTATTTGACGTCATATGCAAAAACTAATGAATCTTACCATATGTAAAAAGATGGATTAGTGTCTAAAGTTTTAAAAGTTAAAAGTTTTTTAAAATTTTGTAATATTTAGTTTTATATTTAAAATTGGCACTATTGGTTTACGATTTTTCTATGTTAAATACAATCATGTTTGTAATATAGAGTTTTTTATAGTTCCTATGAATAATGAAATATTTTACGCTTACTTAGATTTATGTAAAACATAACTTTTTCGGCCTCTATTATTTTACGCCCTCTTTGTACTTTACACCCTCTCGTTCTTACTTTACGTCCGGTTTTTATTATTTTACGCCCTCTTGTAGGAAGTATAAAAGCTAAAGTTAATTTCAGCCCTAGCGAGTTGTTGCTCTCAACTAACGTCTCGGCCAACAGATTCTCACTCGGGCTGAAATGTATAACTTTACACCCTTGGTACATAAATAACTATTGCTGAATGTTCTAACGCGAATGTTTTGTTTTCTTTATAATTCGTTAGAACAATGGTTTAATTTTTGGTTTATAAGCGTTAACATTTTTTGGTAGTATATCTAGTCGGCCACTGATGAGATGATAAACTTTTTAAAAGTTTAAATTTTCTTATTTAAACTAGAATGCAAAAAATTTTCATAATTATCAAAGTTTAATGTTTTATCTTAAGTACTGCACGCAATTCCAGAAAATGAGATGATATCTACACTCAATGAAAAAAAGTAAAAATTGAGATAAAATTTCTTACATCCGTGGCAATAGCCGCAATTAATAGTCTAGTCCTTATCGCGTGCACAACTTTTATTTATTTTCTATAATCGATATTTTTCGACAATTTTTTGCCTTAGTTTTATTTTAATTTAATCCAATGAAATTCTCTAAAATGTAATGACATCATTCAATTACACCTAACAAATAGTTATACGTCTGGCCTATTGCGATATTAAAAATTATCAAATCATTTTTGAAATAATTCAATGATATCACAGTAGGCCAATGTATAATTCATAAATAATATACAAAGAAATGAAAAATGGCAAAAAATTTTCTAAACGAATTCCCCTCGTTCGTTGATAAATACTCATAATTTTTTGGAAAATTCCTCAAGCAAGTGGTATTGATAAAAGACGGCAGCTTGGCCTACGGCCTCGTGCTATTTTCAATATACTTGCTTTCGAAATTTTTGGCAAACAATTATTTCGAATTATCACCGCCCTTGGGAAATTACTACTAATAATTTTCCTGTTTAATGATACATCATTATTGCTGTTTGAATTTCAAACAATGAATTAGAATATGACACCAGTTTGACCAATATAGTTTTCTTACAAATAAATATAATACAAGATAGTTATTGATTGTTTTTTATGTTACTCAATACATATTTCGGTTAGTTAGGCCATCTTTAGGAGTAGTATTTGATGTCGAGATTGTTTTCAGTATACTTTTTTTACTACAAAATGTCATAATCATATTCATCAGATCCAAACAATTGTATTATCTTTCAAAATAACAAAACAAAATTGTTGAAAATATTTATATATTTTTTTTAAAAAACGCATCTAATTTAACAGCTATCCTAAATCAATAAATTTAATATTTTTATTATTATTCTACTTTAACTGTAGTTGAAATATGATAGAAACAGTTTTGATAAATGAATAATTAAATAATAAAATCATAAACTAAATTAAATTTTTTTAAATTAAAAATTGAATGTTTTAAAAAAAATTATTAGTAAAAATTTATCAGTCGGTTGAGTTGTTGTGTGCGAGTAATATAAAATATAATAAAATAATTTAAATAAATAAATAAAATTTTTTGGAAAAAATATTAGAGAAAAGATGTGTGGGAAAAAAAATATAAAACAATAAATTTGGTCTATAAACTAAATGAATGTATTTTTTTCTAATAAAATTTGTATAATTTAATTAATTTTTATAAATCTCTTTAAATAACTATTTTTTCTCAAGCGAATGAAAATAGTTGGAAATTATGGGAATTGTTAAGTGAAAAACGGAAAGACACGCAAGCATTCAGCAGTACCGAGAAGTTGAAATTTTAGTTTTGAATTTATTGAATTATATTAAAAATAAGTTTAGAAGAATTTTGAATGTGGCAAGTGAGTTTTACTAACAAAAAATCCAACTACTTTCAAGTCACGATCATTAAAATGTTAAATATTTTGTACAAGTAAAAAAAGTAATAAGTGGGCGGGTGGGTTATACGTTTATCGTTCTTTTTTATTTAATATTTACTTTAATTATTTTCTTTAAATTTTAAGTTTTCATTTTGAATTCAATTGTTTAATTTTGAATTTATCGTTGAAAAACATTTGTAAAGCAATACAAAATTTAAAAATTTTGTTATTTTTAATAAAGATTTTAATTTAATTAAAAAAATTTTATTACAAAAAAATTTGATGCGATTATTATATTTTCTTTTAAAATAAATTTTTTGCGATTTTTTTTTTGCTTTTTAGTATTTATTTACCTGCGTTTGGTGATCGGGGGCAGGGTGGCCCGTGTTGTTTAACATTGTAGGGGAAGTAGGGCGAGCATCTAGCAACAAACAACATGAAGACTTGACATTTACCACAGCAGAGCAGATTTTGCATCTTTTTTTTTTTAATTTTATTTTGTGTTTTTAATTTTCAAATAAAATTTATGTTATTGAATAAAAAAAGTGCGTTTTTCGGCAAGAACGATGAAATTTATAAAAAATTCATTATCGTAATTTTTATATTCATGTTCTTTAAATTTTTTTTAATTTAAAAAAAACGAGAAAAAAATCCCCAAGGAAAAAATAATTATTACTTGCCTCACGCTTTCTTTTTTTAATAAAAAAAAAGTAAGATTGAAAAACAAAACGCTAGTGGTGAGTATTATTGAAAACAAAATAAAAACAAATAATAATCATTTAATAAAATAAAATAACAAAAATAAAATTAAAAAAATTATAACAATATTATGATAATAAATACAAAAGACAAGATAGAAAGAGCTTATATCAAGTGGTGCGCACACTGAACATTTAAAGCTTTCCGGCTTATTTTTCATCTTAAAAAATTTTTCTTTGTTTTTTTAATTTTCTAAAACTTTGGATTTTAATTAAGTTTTTTTTTCTTAATATGTTTTATTCTGTGAGTTTATATTTTTTATGTTAATTAAATTTTTAACTGTGTTATTAGAAATTATGATAGAGTAAGTAGATGTTAAAAATTAAGAACTCAAAGAATAAATAAAAAAAAATAGATTGAATGCGAATTAATAATTTAAAATTATGATATGTATGATAATATTTGTTCAATTGAAAATTAAAAAAAAATTGAATGAATGAAATTTTAATAATGATTTTTTTGAGTGGTGTAGTGCAAATTCTAAATTTGGTGAACAGCATTTTAATTTCTGTGCAGATTCATTGTATTGATCTGAGGGTTAAAATAATTTGTTGTTTCCTACGACAAGCAGGTTGGATAATTGTTTGTATTTACATTAACATAAAATTAAAATTAAAATTTATTATATAATGAGTTATACTGTTATTTTAATTTAATCAACAAACAAAACGAATGAAAATCAAAAAAAAAATATATTTAAAACTTTCATTAAATTAATTATCAATAACTTTTTTGTGTTAAGGTTTGGAATAAAAAATGTTATAAAAAGATTATGATATTTTTTAAGCGAACTTTTTTTTTTAAAAATAAAGTTAGCAAGCAGTATAGAATGCTGTACACCAGTTTTTTTTTAAATTATAGACTGTATTTAGAGTTTTTTTTTTGTTAACATATCATAAGTTTTAAAAGCATCCCTTGTAGAGCGGCTCCAGTTTAACGAGATTTCATACTAACTTAAACCGAATGTTGGTGTTGTGGATAAGAATATTACTTTTCAGTAGTGTAAGTTATAATATTTTATATTTCGTATTAGACAGTAGATAAAAGAATTCAAAATTTTTATAAATATATAAATGAAAAACTGGCGGTTTTATTAATTAAATATTAAAAGAACTAAGGCAACCAAAAATAGTTGACTTTATCGATTATTAAAATTTAATTCATTCAAGTTTTTAATAAAATATAAAAATCATTTATTTTTAAATTGTCAATTTTTAAAATTATAAATAAAAAACATAAAAAAAACTTAAAATTTATGTTTTTTTATTATTAAATTTAGCTTTTTAGTTTGTTTTAATTTTAATTTGTTTTTTATTAATCTTGTCATTAATTTTGGTTTTAACCAAAAATAAATAATAAAAAATAAATAAAAATAAAATAAAATGTTTTTTTAAAGGCGTGTTGGGTAGTTAAATTATATTTTCAAAACGAAAAATTATATAAATTTATATAATTAGTTTTGTTGTTGTATTTAAATCAAAACTGGGTGTGTATGATTATAGAATTTTATATATTTATATATATAAATAAATAATTAATTTTTAATGGCTTAACATCATTTGGCAATATTTATCAAGAAAACTGTATAATTAATTTCAGAGCCATACATTTTGTATTCTTTAAAAATTCGATATTTATGCAAATAATCAGTAAGATTTAAACAGGCATCTCAAAATATGAGATATACAAAGAAGAAAAATGATATAAAAGAAGAAAAATAGATGGAAGAATATAGAGAAAAGAGAAATATATGGAAAAAGAACAAATAAGAATACAAATTGATTAATAGAATAAATTTTACTTAAGTTATTATTTTTTGATTCATGTTATCAAAATAGTTTATAACATATTTCCAATTGATGTTATAGCATATATCAAAATTAAAATACATTTTAAAACATAAAATTATATATTTACAAATACGTATCTGCAGACATCAAATAACAAAAAAAAAAAATCATGAATTTTGTTAATATATACTACAAATAGTAAATTAAATCCTTTTTTAATTCAATATTTTCATTAATTTGGTGAGACTTTTGTAAAAAAAAATAAAAAATAATTATGTATATTACAACTTAATATTGGTTTTTAATATCTGCAGAAATTATTTTTAATTTTGTTAAATCATAATAAATAAAAGATTTTTATAAAATATAATAGAAACAAAAAATTAAATCGTTCATACCTTTTCTTTGTTGTCCGCGTTGATTAAGTCCCATATTTTGTCCTATATTTTGTCCCATATTTTGTCCCATATTTTGTCCCATATTATGGGCCATATTTGGTCCCATATTTTGTCCCATATTCTGCCCCATATTAGGTCCCATGTTTTGTCCGATATGACCCATACTACTTAAATTTGTAATATTTCCCATATTATCTCGAGGTGGTGGTGGTGGTCCTCTGGCGCCTAAGCCTTGACCTCTACCCCGAGCATTCATATTTCTTTGAGCAGTGTTATTACTTTGTCCTGATGGATATGGATCAGGGGCATCTGTTAAGAAATTTGACGGAACTAAACCACGAACACCATCTAATTCTCCCATAAAGAAGCCATCTTCATCCATATCACCATAAACTAAAATTACATCACTAGTCTTAAAAGTAAGTTCCACTTGCTTGAATAGAAATAATTTTTTATTAAATTAAATATCATCAAAAATAATAGTAAAAGTTCTTTTTCAAACCTCAGCATCTACATTGGGACTAAGCTCTTGAGGATCATAATCATATAATGCTATCATTCTTTTTACAGGTGTATTTGCGTAGATATCACCCCATCGGTCTCGACTTATTCCACGCACACTTTGTGCTCCTGATGTTCCAGGAACGCCACCTTGAGCACCAGTAGCCACTTGATTCTCATCAATTTCGTTTACCATATTATGAGGAACATAACCACGACGACCACGTAATTCACCCCAATAAAAACCATCTGGATCTTTGTCACCAAAAACCTAACGGACAAAGAAAAAAAAATTGTTATTGTTTTGTTATGTTTTAGGGTAGGTATAAATATGAATTTATTAATTTTATGTATTAATTTAGTTTTTATCGAATGTTTTTTCTTTACTTATTTGCACTGTCAGCTTAAAACTATTCCTAAGACAACCTAAAGTTGGTAGTCACATTTGAGTTTTACATTAAACGGAATATTCGAAGCTGATTACCTTGGCAACGCTCCTACATGGAGCATAAACGCCACAAAAAATTACAATAACAAAATTTGGCAGGTAATAATTTTAAAATCTTCTATTCAATGACTGTAAATTGCCAAATTTGAACTTCCCACAATTCATTTGTTTATTTTAAGGTTGTTGAACCTGATATGATCTTCGTTTTTTATAGCTTTTGTATGATAGTTTTATGCCAGGTAAATATCTCTTTTAAGGGATTTAACTGATTTCTATAGTAGCCGGCAACTTTCTATAGTCCTGAAGATCGATCGTAATTGAACTACTAAATTGAAGTTTTTGAACACTTGTTCAAACACAGCTAGAGAGAATTTAATTCCTTTAATTAGTCTGGAGATGGCAAGAAGGGCTCGCCTTTGAAAAGAATGACAATATAATATCCTGTAAAACAACAAACAAAGCATGTCATGCACATGATGTGCTCCATACCGTGCACATGTCGTAAAACGCTTTAGTACATATATACACACAAACGTTAGCGCATTTTTTACGAATAATAAAAAACAAAGCGAAACGAAATTTATTTAATGATAAGAATAATAAACAAAGAATAAAAAAAAGTGAGAGTGAAAAAGTAATTTAACATTTTCAAAAATGAATGGTTTCATTTAGCTTTTTATAAGATAATATGACTTTCGTATAATAATAAATTGATGAATTTTATTGTATTTTAATCTAAGATAATAAAAACATGCACAAATAACAAACGGACACTTTGAATAATTAATTTTAGTGATTCAAAAAAATTACTATTTTTTTGTTTATTATTTTTTAAGTCGGTTTACTGATATTAAAATTTAGTTTTTATAATATCAAAAAATTTTTGGAAAATTAATATTATTTTTTGTATGTAAGCCAAATATTTAAGTTTTTTGAATTCTGTTTTTTTTTTCATTTAAATTGTGTCGTTAAAAAATGGCAAAAAATGAACCCATCATTTACAAATGCAATTCAACATTCAATCTTCATTTGTCGTACTAAAGTTACCAAAAATATTAGTTTAGGCAAGATTCATAACGTGTTAGAAGATGCTAGTGTACATTTGTACATGATTTAAAAATGTTAACTTAAAACAAATAGGTATGACATTACACTCAAATACTTTTAAACTTCAACTAAATTTAAAATATTCAAAAAAAATTAAAAATTATTGAAATAAAAAAGTGCACGAAATGTGCATAGACTAGTGCACCATGCACATAATGTTTGTCGGGTATCATGACTGCACCTAAAATTTTTTGTACTTTAATTGAATAAAATATAATCACAAGACAAGTTTACATCACAAAACCTTTTTCAAATCGACTGGTGTTATTTATATCAAAATCTGAACAGGTTCTGAAGAGGTTCTGCTAGAACTGACATGAAATTCGTTTTAATTTCAGTTTTTTTAAATCAAAACCACATATATAGTAAATTTTAAAGACACAAAATATACACAAAATGTACACCCATTAAATTAACAAATTCTAAGACAGTAAATATTTTTTCTGATTATATATCGACGATTCTGTTATTAAAATAAAAAAGTATCAGTACATTGGAAGTGAAAGGATTGATGAACGCATATAGAGTACACTTAAACGAACACAATAAAAGTAGGCAAAAATAATTACGTAATGAACTTCAATATTAAAAGAACTTTATGACACATAAAAATAAACATAAAGGGGAAAAATTAAGAACAATCTAGATTTCTTAATAAGCAGACAGATTTTTGAAGTTATACTTCTTTGCGCTCGTTGTAAATATTTTGATGGGGTGTTAATCGAGAAACCGCGTCACGCTTGTTTAAATTATATTTTAACCTTTATGCTGTATGGTAATAAAGACGAAATTAGTAAATCAACCTTATGCTGTATGGTAATAAAGACGAAATTACTAAATCAATCATATTTTATAATAATAAAACATTATTCGCTTAGTTATCTTTGATCAATTTTTTTTTTTCACTTTTCGGAATTATCATTAAAAGGAATAGTTAATGTATAATGTGACAAACAAATATGTACATTTATATGAAAATTATGTAAAATTATTTTTTAACAAGTACATATTTCTAATTTACAACAAATATGTTCTTATGGTTTGCAATTATATAAAATATGTACATATTTCTATGCATTAGCACCATCGTATTGGTTTAAGCATTGCTTATATATGATTAAACAAACTTGCTTGCATTAGCAAAACTGCCCTCACATGTTCCAAAAATTGGAAATTGATGTTTCTTTTCCTCTTCTTAGAAACATTGATTAACCAAGAATTTGCACTGGAACCTTAGTACCGAAGAAAAAGATTATGAACAATATCAAAGCTACAGGTTTAAAGTGTTTTACTTATTGAGTGATATATGCTTCTCCATTATTTTCAAAACTATTATTGTTATTGCAAGGGATCTATAAAATATATGCAAATATGTTAACAAATGGTGTGATTTGACTGTTTTAATAATAATATATAAGTCTGAATTTACAAATGGAATTAGTCTTATTATTATTTTTTCCAATTTTTGTTTTAAGTTGTGGGAAGGAATGTCGAAATAAGACGATGACTATAAAGCGATAAAACCCATTAAACGAAAATATTCACTAAAAATGGTGGTATTCTTTAACCGGCCGGCGTATGCATCAATGTGTAGAGTATTGCAGACAATCGATAAAATATATTTGCAAATTGCAATACGACCCTCTTCAGAACAGCAAAATTTCTGGATTGATAAATGATTATAAGTCTACATGAAATAGGACGCTAAACCAATATCAATGAACCAGTGTACCTATTTTGTATGACGAGTACGGTGGTTTCGGAGTAAGTAATTGACAATTATGACATCCAATAAACAAATATATTTACGCTCACCTAATTGTTCGTGACACATTGAATTATTTGAATTAAATCTTTGGAATAAAATTTTAACTTTTTTCTAACCTTAATCTTTTGCCATCTACATTTATAAAAATTATTTAATTATTATTTGTCTGTCAAATGTGTTTTAATTTTAACATAAATTTAATATGTAAATTTATCTATAGCTTTAGAGACATTTACTTAATGGCTTTTGCTGACTGTAAAATGATACTATTAAATTTTTTTCAAACTTTCTATATACATATTACTAATAAAATAAGTTAAATTAAATGACATTAAAAAAACTATAGGAGAATTTACTCAAAAAAAACAGTTTTCAACCACTTTATCTGGGAAGCACGGAAATCGCCGTGCGGGCACCTTCTAGTAATTAATAATTATTAGTTTTTTGAATAATATTTTTTTTTATTTATTTTTTGAACAATATGTTTTTTTTGCTTTTTTTTTTGAACGATATTTTTTTTTTTTTGTATTATATTTTTTTCTTTTGAATATTACTTTTTCTTTTGAATAATATTTTTTTTTTTTTTGAATAATATTTTGGTTTTTTTTTAGTTATTTTTTTTTTAATGTATCCTATCTGTCTGTCTGTGTGCGTGTGTGCGAGCGAATGGCCAAAGAAGTATAACTTCCACCGTCTGGTCCGACGCAGACCCTACTTTTTTTATATATTAGTATACTGATGAAAAACAACTCTAAGTAAGGTGTATGAAAAGAAAATTAAAAACAACTAAGTAATTCTGAACGAATTTTAATTAAATTTAAAGAGCTTTCCGTATAGCCAAAATTTTTTTAAGAAATTGTTGCATCATCTATAAAGAGTCGTTTGAAATGAAATATTGAATGTGAAAGGAGGAATGTTCTTGTTCTAAAGTTTTAATGGCTGTTGCTTTGGAATTGGTGCCGGATTGTTATTGTTGCCCAAAAGTGGTTGAACATTTTTAAGGTTTTACATCCAGTATTTACAGCAATACGCTTGAGCTATGCAATAAGTTAATTGAGTAACGAATTTTTGGATTTAAAAATTTGATGTTAATTTTGTTTCTATGATTTGATGCAATAAGTTAATTGAATTACGAATTTTTGGATTTAAAAATTTGATGTTAATTTTGTTTCTATGATGATGATTTTATTCCTTGCAGAAACTTTCGCTCTAAGAGAAAAAAATCATAGTGATATGGTGATAAACAAAACTTATACTTCTATAAAAAGTATAGATGTAGAAGTAAGTTAATAAATGCAAGGAATCGATTCATCGATTAGGTTCTCTAAAATTAGTGCATTTTTTTTAACTTTTTTGTCTTCATAAATCGAACATTACTATTTTTTTATTCGCCTATATATTAAAGTGTTACTTTATTACTTACCTATTATTGCTTTATTTTAATTTAAAATAAACATTTTTTTTTAAATATTTTGCTTGCGGTGAATAAAAAATAGTATATGATGGACGGACGTCAACTATTTTGGACTTAATGTGGGTGCAAATATCGGCTAGCGCCTCGATTTGCAAACTCCACATTCGTCCAAAATCTTTAGCTTTACGCCCTAGCATCATAATGTTCTATTTTATTCGCCTACATATTAAAGTGTTACTTCATTACTGTGATTTGCGGTCTTAGAGCGTCACTTTTTAACCATATATTTTGTTGTCATACGTCCAAAAAGTAAAAATCATTTGTATTTGTTTAAATGCTATACAAAATAGAAATTTTTATCAAAGCAACCCTTAAATTCAAAATTTCATTATCCAATTAAAATAGTTGTTATCATTTGTAGTCATAGTTATACAATAATTTGGAAAAGATAACAAATATTTTGTCAAAGGTAACTTGCGCCACATATTTTTATTTCAAAATGTATGCAAATTTATAATTTCTATTTAGAATAAAAATTTTTTTTATTCGCCTACATATTAAAGTGTTTCTTTATTACTGTGGTTTGCGGCTTTAAAGTATCACTTTTCAACTATTTATTTTGTTGTCATAGCTACGTCCAAAAAAGTAAAAAGCATTTGTATTTGTTTAAATTCTATGAAAAATAAAAATTTTTATCAAAGCAACCTTTAAATTCAAAATTTCATTATCCAATTAAAATAGTTGTTATCATTTGTTACACAATAGTTTGGAAAAAATAATAAATATTTTGTCAAAGGTTACTTGTTCCACATATTTTTATTTTAAAATTTATGAAAATTCATAATTTTAATTTAGAATAAACCAATTTTCTGAAAATATTTTGCTTGCGGCGAATAAAAAATAGTATATGATGCACGGACGTAAGCTATTTTGGACTTAATGTGGGTGCAAATCTCGGCTAGCGCCTCGATTTGCAAACTCCACATTCGTCCAAAATCTTTAGCTTTACGTCCTAGCATCATAATGTACTATTTTAAATATTTTGCTTGTGGCGAATAAAAAATAGTATATGATGCATGGACGTAAGCTATTTTGGACTTAATGTGAGTGCAAATCTCGGCTAGCGCCTCGATTTTCAAACTCCACATGCGTCCAAAATCTTTAGTTTTACGTCCTAGCATCATAATGTACTATTTTATTATTTCGACATTTATTGAGTGCTTTTGCTTTTTATATACTGTACAACATCTTTGCATTTATCAGTACGATTAATAAGAATATTTGTAGTTGTCATGGCAAAATTACTAGAGCTAATAATTTTTTCAGATACGAATTAAGGGGATAACAAAACAGTACGTAAAATTTCCTTAATTTACTCAAAAAATGTCAATTTCGGAGTATCTGTTCTATTCCATCCCCGAGGCAGTATATCATGTTAGTTATTTATTTCGGTTGAATTTTTTGTTTGACATTTTTGAAATTTCCATTTAAAGTAACAGTTGAAGACGTATTTTGTGCACCAAGTAGCTAGTAAGTATGTTTTTCTAGTCGACCAGCCCTGATGATATGGATAAACTGTAAAGTTAAATATTTCTTACTGGTTCGAAACTAAAAAAATGGGCGCCAGATGTAGTATTTTTAACGTTGGTACATTCACAGGGCAGGACGGAATAATAGAGATGTTAATATATTAATAAAATTGATCATGAAAATTGATCTGGCATACTCTCTTGATAGGCATCACTTGTATAGAAAAAAATGTGTATTCCAAATAGAAACATTTGTAAAAGCGGGGCGACAAAAACTAGACACATTTTTTACGAAAAAATTTACAAAAACACATTTTTTGGCACACTTATCAACATTGATTCGACGATACCAGAATAATGCAAATTTGCTTTTTGTTTTAAACATTTTTGCTTGTCCACTACCCGAAGTTTCATTGAAGTAAAATCAGGTACCACATTCAACGAGAGTTGTATCCACAAATTAATAAAATATTTTATCCATAGAGGATTACCGTGGATAAAATATTTTTATCGCGTCAAACCTAACACATTCTCACGATTCTGCACTAAAACCAAAACAAAAATTTGAATTTCAGCTTTAAAGAAAGTCCGTAAATCGAAATCATGTTTTATATCCAACGAATTGTGCCCAATTTTACAAATTTTACAAAGTCTTATGGCTGAAGTAAAAATATTTTGTTATTGTGATGACATCATTTTAATTGATCTATAAAAACGTAAAAGAGGCTTGTTACCATATAAGTAAATATCTGTACAAAAACTTTATTCCGAAAAATCAACAACCACTGTGTTCCTTACTTGTAATCGTAAATATATGACCAACTTGACGTCGAGCTTCAGACTCGCCATATTGTGCTGAAATTTCTTGCTGATACTAGTTGGGAGCAACAACATATAAGGGCATTGAATGCTCCATTATCAACTTTGCGTTACCAATCTCGACAGCTGAGTCAAACCTCGTGGAAGAAATTACAAACAACACAAAATGCTGCCCTATGCGTTGCAGTTAGCTGTTATTTAAAGAATGCACGAAGATCATTTTAAAGTAAGAATCTGCTATGCTCACCACTAAATCTTCAGTTGTCACAAGAATGATCATCCATTTAAACAGTTGGTTAATACTCCAAGCCATAGAACATATACTTACAGAAACTACCTACAGTATTAAATAATAAAACCCATAAGGGATACTATCAAGAGTTAAAAAAAGACTATAGAAAACAATATCAAACTATATAAGAAAATCAAAATCCATAACTACCAGCTACCACCAGTAGACCAGTAGGAAACAAAATTTTCCAAGAACGGCACTATCCCAACTTAGTTGTGGGAAAATTTCGTCTACATAGCCATAGTATTTGTACATAGTATTATGATATGCAGGCAGATATCAAAGCCCGTGTCTCTGCCGCATACAGAGTTTTCTACGCATCCTCAAAACTTCTGCGATCAAAACATCTTTCGCGGTCGTGTAAACTCACACTTTACAAAACATTAATTCGACCTGTGCTTACATTTGGAAGTGAAAGCTGGACACTGACTTCCTCCGATTGTAGAATTTTATCAACATTCGAGAGGAAGGTCATACGAACAAGTTATGGTCCATGTAAAGTTGCTGAAAATCAGTATAGAATCCGAATGAATCACGAAATCAGACAGCTTCTTGGAGGCTGCGATGTAATCGGATTCATTAAATCTAACCGGATCAGATGGTTTGGTCATGTTGAAAGGGCTCCATTAGAAAGAATGATAAAAAAAGCGTCCCAACAACAACCAGCTGGTGTTCGTCGAAGAGGAAGACCTAGACAACGCTGGCGTGATGACATCATCCAAGACCTTCGTGATATAGGATGTCGAAACTGGGGTCAACTGGTCATGGAACGAGATGATTGGAAGCTTATTGCACAGACGGCAAAATCCCTTCATGGGATGTAAACGCCAGAGAGAGAGAGAGCCATAGTATTTCTAATAAGAAAATTGGCAACAACATCATCGACGTTTGTCCTATTTGCACCCTTGAACAACACGGAACCAGGCAATAATTTAATTTTTCTCAAGAATTTTACAACGTGTTTTCACATTCACGGCACCCCTGGCGAGCGAATTTTATTCGCACTTGTTCGACTTTTTTAAAAATTTATTTCGGTATATGTTCCTTAGCAAATAAGCAACATGTTGTTGCATGAAATACCTAACTAATGAAGGCAAAAGCAGTCTTCAGAAATACAAAACTGTAAGAATGCTGATCTAATTAATTAGTGATTTTAATATATTCATTATATTTTCCTAATTAATTCAAGGGTCAAAAGATCATAGGAGAGCTAGCTATGCAATCATCTAACCTAACGTGACCACCGAACAATAAATTAATAAATTCATATTCAAATTACAACAAATAAAAAATTTAAATCACTTTTATCGTATCGCCTTCTTGAAACGGTAGTTCTTCTTCACAACCATCTGGATTCGGACTCATTGTACTAGGATCATAATCGAACATAGCTAAAAAATATCTCGGTTTCTTTTGTTGTTGTTGCTGCTGTTGTTGTTGATTCAACTGTCCTCGTCCGACTTGTTGTGGTACACCACCTAAACGTTGTTGCTGTTGTGATTGATTTGCTATACTTCTTTGTGCTCCACTTTGTGGTGGTCCATAATATGGCTGATTTTGATTTATTTGTTGTTGAACATTTCCAGGTTGCGTTTGTGCTCCACGCATATTACCACGTGGATCATTGTGAGTTCTTTGATTGGTATTTTGTTGATAGCCCTAAAATAGATGGATTTAAAAATTAATATATATATATATATATATATTTTATTAAATAAATGTTGTAAAAGTGAAACGATTAGCTAACATTCTATGTTGAAAATATTTATTATGGAAATATGGTTTTGTATTTAACACGTGAAAATGTTTGTGAGTTCTGTTTTTTTTATCCATGACCATTTTTTGATAATTATATTTGAAAATATTTGACATCAAAAAGAAACATTCAACGGTATAAAATAATAGAATACTGAGAGTATAAAAGAACATATAAGCGAAAGAAGTGTAAACGTGTACATAGTGTGCTGCTGATGTATGTAAGTTAAAATATATCTTGCTATTCTTATTGACATTAAATTTTTACCACTTGATTGACGATATAAATTGTACATAAATTCTTTTAGAGAATTTAAAAACAATTTAGATACATTTAAAAAGATAATATGTACTACAGTAATAATTCTAGTTAAAAAAGTGCTAGGTTTACAAATTTTATAAAAAATTAAAGAACGCATGCATTTAAAATACTATGGTGAAAAATTTAAATGAAAGTTCAAATCTGTAAAGCATTACAATATTGTTCATCTTTAAGAGTCTCATTTCAAGTTCTACAAATCTATTGTGGACAACCATAAATAAGTTGACCCAACTAAGTAAAATATTTTGATTTGTTTTGGAAAGCTGAATCTCACTCAATTACAGTCGACAATGATGGAGCATCTTTTCAATTTTACATTTATTACATAATGGGCCCACAATTCCACAATTCCAAAAATGTATTACACATTTAATGCGAAAATAGTAGATTCTTGTATGAGCTTAGAATGAAGGCAATTCTTCACGAGGATGAAGTTTCCCGAAACGAGCATAGCGAGTGAAGGGAATCATCCTAGTGAAGAATTGCCATCATCCTAAGCGAATACAAGATGCTATTTTATCCACGACTGTAAAATATTTCGTTTAATTTCCAGTTGTCATGCAAAAATTTGTATCGCCATATTGAAATAAAAACATCAAAGATAGCGAAAAACAAAACTAGTTTGTTGTTTAGTTTGTTAGGGGAATATTTAATAAACTATAGAGCTGTTAAAGAATTGTAATCAAATTCACTAGTTGGGGAATGAATACAATTACAATGGAAGACATACGCATGGAAAGCATATATTCTTTAGTAGTTGTGGATAAATATTATTACTACCCACAATTTACGTGATTAGTTGTTTCGTTAAATGAAAATTCGGTTCGTAGGAGTTTTCTAAAATATTACTTTACTGTAGTTTATTTATTCTTCTTATTCGATTTCTGTTGGAAAGTTCTTCTAGACTAAACTTTAAAAAAGTACAAGTCACACTTAATCTAAGAAGTTAATTGAAATAATATTTACAGAAGTATATTATAATAAATTTTTAAAAAAGAAAAGCTTAATAATATTACTTGCGCTTCATAGTACCGTATTCCTGTTTTAAGTCTAATTAAACTTACCCGGATCGATCATGAAAAATCAAACCCAGATTTTCAGTTCGAAAATCGGACGGAAAATGCCTCGGATCAGATTTGACAAAAAATAACCGAAATACGCGTATTTCTTTTTTATATATTTTTTAGTATATATTTTTTTTTCAGTATAATGTTAAGTAATTTTTTAATAACTTCAAAGAATAAAAATAAATTAATCATTAAAATTGTAACGACGGACTATTTCCAATTTTTACTCTGAAAACAATAGTTTTCAAATTCAATAATAATTTTATTAATTTTCTCCAATTGCACTTAACATAGACGTTTATCTATACCACTGTTTTTTTATGATTTAAATAAATTCAAGCAAATTAAAAATACAAGTTTTGATAAATGATACAAAATAAAACAGAAGATCGAGGATAATATGCTATATAAAAGAACAAATTGTTTGGATCGGGTTAGTTAGTATAATTTTGTAAATCAATTAGTATATGAAATTAAATCAAAATATAAGTGCTCAATAATTATGTAAATTAAAGTAAAATTAAAACTCAGTAATGAATGAATTGTCATAGCTTACTTTTGAGTAGTTTTAATAATGTTAATTATTTTAAAAAAATGTTGTTTTAAAACAAAAAAGAAAATAAATATGCTTTTCATGTCGAATATTGTGTTAATATTGTAAAGGTTTTTTATAGTTGTGAATTTAATAAAATGTCAAAACCTCAATTGCATCTATAAAAATATGTAAACGAAATATGTTTTACATCCAAGAAATAAAAGTTATTTATCAAGCAAGTGTTATGTTATCAGTTTTGAAAATGTATTTATAACTTTGTGAATGTACATGAATTTTGTACATGAATTTTGATGACGACGAAAAACAAAAATTAATTAAAAAAGTTCATAATTTTGTTACCGTACGAGATGCTAAACACAAAATTGTCTAATTCTATCTGTAAAAATTAATTGTCAAGTTCGTTTATGGAATTTTCGTGCAGTGACTTCATTATGTATTGGTTTTTTGTGGAGGAACGGATTATTTTCTGCTTGATATAATAAAACCTTTAATTAACCATCAGGATAAACGACATAAAACATGAGGAAGACAACATTGAAGAAACAAATTAATGTAAGCTTTTAATTGAATTTTAATTTATATAATTTTTGATTCGTTTTTGAATAAATTATTTTTCATGTTAGCAAATAATAGTTTTGTTAAATTCTTCATTCTGTGATTCATAATATAAGAGATCTCCAAGTGTAATCAGTTTTTTTTATAAATTCAGTGTACCGGTGTAATATTACAGTATTCATATATTTGAGCTTTCCGGTGTAATGTAATATCATAATATATTCGTAATAAGGGTCCAATTTCGTAACAAAATATGGGCTGAAATCTCAAGCTCTGAGATATCAAGACTTTGGTCTGGGTCAAGGATTTGATATAGTTTTCGGCAAAAAACTTTTGTGAGGATATTGTTTTTAGTTTTGGCCAGCGATGTATATCAAACATACAACTTTTTGTTAAAGTACATATATGTATTTTTTTATCTCTGTTTAGAAATTTATTACAAAACTAATACGAAACATCAATACGTTGCCGGAAAATTATAACAGATCATAAATTAACATAATTTAGTGAAAAGATGATACAATCAGCAAACTACTCAAAAACCTCTCCATTTAGCGTTTCGAGAAAATATTACAAAATCTCAAATTCATATTTCTTTCAAAATTCCGAAAATATTGTAAAATTAAATAAATCAAATTTGTTTCAAAATTCTTAAAAATATTCCAAAAATTATTACAAAATCAAAGATTAAAACATTTTTCAAAAATTCTAAAAATATTGCAAAAATTATAACAAAATCAAAGATTGAAACTTTTTTCAAAATTCAAAAAATATTCCAAAAGTTAGAATAAAATCAAATATTTAAACTTTTTCTAAATTCCAATAATATTCCAAAAATTCTTAAAAAATTCAAACTTTTTTCAAAATTCTAAAAATATTCCAAAAATTATTACAAAATCAAAGATTAAAAATTTTTTCAAAAATTCTAAAACTATTGCAAAAATTTTACCAAAATCAAAAATTGAAACTTTTTTCAAAATTCTAAAAATATTCCAAAAATTAGAATAAAATCAAATATTTAAACTTTTTCTAAATTCAAATAATATTCCAAAAATTCTTAAAAATTTAAACTTTTTCCAAAATTCTAAAAATATTGCAAAAATTATAACAATATCAAAAACTGAAACTTTTTACAAAATTCCAAAAATTAGAATAAATTCAAATATATAAAATTTTTCAAAATTCTAAAAATATTCCAAAAATTCTTACAAAATCAAAAAATGAAACTTTTTTCAAAATTCTAAAAATATATATAAAATTCAAAAATTCTATTTTTTTCAAAATTTTAAGAATATTGCAAAAATTACAAAAAATCAAAAATTAAAACTTTTTCCAAAATTCTAAAAATTTTGCAAAAATTCTTACAAAATCAAAAATTAAAAATTTTTCAAAATTCCAAAAATATTTCAAAAACTATAACAAATTCAAAAGTTTCCATGTCCAATTTCATGTTCAATTACATTTACGTCATAAAAACAGCTAAATTTTTTTTTCCAAAAATTGGCTAAAAAAATAAATGAAATCATTTTTTGACACACTTGACATTATTTTTTTGACACACTTATAATGCCATAATTCTCTATAATAATAATAAAATTTCATGTCATACAAATAATAAACTTTATTTTTTTTCCAAAAAATTGGGTAAAAAATAAATAAAAATCTTTCTTTTGACACACTTGACAACATTTTTTTGACAATCTTATAATGCCATAATTCTCAATAATAATAACAAAATATCTCAATAACAATCCATACTTGTCTCAAACATTTTGGACAGCTTAGCCTAAATTCTTTAAATTGTTTGGTAATAGATATTACAGCAGTAACGGGCGTTAAAGAAATATAAGAGTAATAGATCTTCCATAAATAGTAACTCCAACGTGAGTTTCTTCTTCTTCATTATAATTTATAACTTGATATGTAACAGCGTACTGATCTGTAATTCTTCTTCATAATCATCGAATGAAACAACATCAACGTGATGAGCTTGTCCTTCTTCATCATTTTTCCCCACTGGATGGAATAACAACATCAACATTGTGTAGTAAGGGAAGACATTTATAAGTGAAAAAAGTTATTTAAGCCTAGCCGTCAGTCAGTGGCGTAGCTAGCATGGGTGGCACCCGGGGCGGATATTGTGGTGTCACCCCAAGAATGAAAACTGTCAAAATTAATAAAAAGCCAATAAACGTAGGAGGGGGAGGGGGGTCAATATAAAGCAACAAAAATTTTCATAGAACGAAAAAATTATATTGTAATATGTAAACATTTCCATAGTATGGAGTCAACTTCAAATTCAACTTAAGTAAATTAAATAAGTGATGCAGAAGCTTCAACTTCGAAATTATTATCACCTCAACGGCGTAATCGATAGCGTCTCGGCCTAAGGATTCGAACCAAGCACTGAAGGGGAAGGTTTGAATTCATCCGAAACACGAAAAATGCGAAGTGGAGTTTTTTTCTGAGAAACTTCCAACCATACCTTTAAATTGAAAACATTTTAATTACTTCTTTACTTACTTGAGTTAAATTGATCTAAAAAAATTGGGGATTTTTTGAGATCAATTATATTTTTGTAATATATTTTTTTTAAATACAAGAAAAGTGCAACGTACAAATATAATAAATAAAAAAAATTATGTATAGTATTATCTCATTCTTCGGAATATTTCTTTTTTGCGTAAATTTTTTTAGGAGGTTACTATTGTTGTTGAAAAGGTCATGAAATATTCCACAAGAGTTTGTTAAATTATTTTTCACACATTAAATGGCTATTAATGTCTAAAGTAGAGTTTCTGCTCGAAAAATTCGGTCGGGGAAGATTTGTTATTTTGAACTAATGATTTGTTATCTTGTACTAGAGTACGCTGGGCTTGTCACTCCCATAGATCAAAAATAAAAAATTTACAAATCAAAAAAATTAAAAACTTTACGTATGAACGTAAAACTCAAGTTAAAGGCAGAAACACAACACGGACGATGACGTCGGACGATAAAAAAAAACGTCTACAATTTCGCTGTTGTAACCACAACAAAGGCGTCAAAAAGCTGTCAAAAATAAAATTGCATAAACTAAAATACTTTGTTCTTTGTCAAAATGAATTTCACAAATTTCAATTTTAAAAATAACTAATTTTTACTAATAAATAATTAATAATAATTTTTCTACTTTAAAAATAAAATACAAAATACAAATTATGAAAATATATAAATGAATACAACCAAACTTTGAACATAAACTGAAAATTCAGTTGACAACTCAAAACAAAACGATTACAACCTCAGAAACGCGAAAAACATCAGAAAATCATACTTTTCAGTTGGCAGCACTGTCACAATAGCATTTAAAATTACCCTTGCAGCCAAATAAAAATAAAATTGATATCTGGCAATAATCATCCGACGATAAATTAGAAATAGAATCTAAATTTCCTCCGACGAAAAAAACTTTTTCGTTTATCGCTGTAGCTGTGTTTGAAATGTATGTATCCTGTGTATTCTAATGTTACTAACGTCGTCGTCGGACGATTTCGCCCGTGTTGTGTTTCTAGCTTAAAGCAACTAAACTTTGACGGATTATTCTATTTTTTAAATTTTAGATAAATAATTAAAATGTATGAATAAGTTTATATTATATAATCTTAATTACAATTTCAATAGAAGACAAAGTGGAACACAATTTATGTTTAGTGTTTACTACAATATTGATATTGATTGTCATATAATTCGAATTCATTTATATATATTTAAACTAAAGAAAATGTTTTATTTAGCACAAGTAAATTGCCTAAATTTAATTTTGAGTAACGAAATACTTTTTTCATTTAAATAACGAAATTCTGTTTTTTTTTAAATTGGGACATTTTTAAAATGAAGCGGGACGCGGGACAAATTGTTAAAAATCGGGACTGTCCCGCCAAAAGCGGGACATCTAGTCACCTTATTTAAATCTCTTCTTTCTCGCTTTAACAGCTGCAAACTTAGAAATCACATCTTCAAAATTTATATTTTGTGTTGCCTCATGTTCTTTTGTTAATATGACAAGATTGTTAAGCCTCGTTTGGGTCATTGTTGCCAGCATGTACTTTTTAATTAATTTTAATTTGCTGAAACTCCTCTCACTCGAAGCCACTGATACGCAAATAGTCATAAATAACTTTAGTGCGACTATAAGATTCGGAAGAAATTTTGTAAAATATCATTCCACGATCAATTTCAAAATGTCTATAGGCACACCCAGTTAGAAACTGTTACATTACCGCTTTTAAATGCCTTCTCAACCTTAATATCTCTATGACGAGTTCTGTTTCTGATACCTGACCATAAAAACCGGTAAGTTTTGATTCAGAAAACTCCAACTCTTCACTGTTCGTCAAAAGCCCAGTTTTTGTCAGCACAACCTCGAACAATGAAGCTACTGACTTTAATCTTGTTCGGAGTTCAACATTGAATCGTCGTAGTACTCCGATTTCTTCACAGCAAAATCCATTGCCTCTTCTACAATATGACTACCTAGGTTTCAATATAAAGACGAAGTGGCTGTATTTTTATAACTAATTGATCAATATTCAAGCTTGTGCTTTGCAATACAATCCAAGCACAATTTATTCACCTTCAAACATCATTCCAAAACAAAAGATAGCAAAGAAATGTAAAATCATGCACAATCACCACGCATAAGGTTCTGTGCAGCGCCTCTAGTGTCTACATTTTCTTGTTGATCACTTAATTTCTCAATTGCAGCCACAATAGCATTAAAATTTTCATCCAATACTTTAACTGAAGCATAATGAACATCCCAACGCGTTGTTGAGAGTCTTTTAAAAGTTGATTTGCTGTGTTTAACAAGCACTTCCCAGCAGCTAGTCGAAGCAGAAAAAATGTAAAAATTCCACTGCTCCGAAAAATGTTACAAAAGCTACATTTTGTGCAAATGAGTGTTGGTCACATAAATTAATTGAATGATCTATACACCAACAAATATTGCTTTGTTGTTTTTTGCTTTAATAATAGCTTGCACTCCTTCATGTATACCACTCATAACAGCTGCATTATCATAACTTTGGAAACGACAATTCATAACATCTAAAGCGTCATTTTCAAAACTTTTAAGAATTTCATCGCTTTTTCATTTCATCGCTTTCACCGGCTTTTTTTCCATGTAGATAAAGTCCAAGGAATACTTCTTTGATTTCCACTTTTCTATCATCACTTTTCACATAACGAATCACTTCTGACATTTGATCAATATGTGAAATGTCAGGTGTGCTATCAAACATAATTCCAAAATATTTATATTTTTTTTAATATTTAATTCAAGATGTGTTCTTTTAATACTACATCATACTTTGACAGTAGTTTGATTATTTCTAAGAAATTGCCTTTATTTAAAGGCTTTTTCCTTCAACATATCCACGAAATGCTAGGTTTTCTTTAGATAAAAACAAAGTTATAGGCAATAATCTGGATAAAAGATGTTTCCACTTCTATTTCATTATCTATTAATAGCAAGACTGCGTCTCCTATCGTTTTATGAACCTCGTTTCCAAAGTTTTCCGCTTTTTAAAATTGGGTTATTCTAAAAATTGCGGAACCGTTTTTCAATAAAATTAAAATACATATATGTAAAGTTCGTGAAAATTGGCATTATGTAATTTTAACTTATAATTAAAACGAATTGAAAAAACTAAAGTCAGTCTTCATCCTCAATAATGATAATATGCCCAAAAACCTAAAATTCGTTTAGAAATTTCGTTTTTTCTACTAATTTACTCTTCTTATAATGTAGTCAAGAACGTAAACGAAATATATCTTATAAAACATTCTATGTAAAATGTTCAAAATGTTACCATTTACAATCAATAAGACGAATATCGCAGAAAAAATCCGATTACAATTCGAAATTATTAGAGGTACGTTTTACTCCAGACAACGGACAAAAATCGAATGATGCCCAGGTTTTGTATAATGTGTACAATCCATCCTTCTAAATTCGTCATATTGGACTGATGTCCAAGATCCGGAATCATATCCATCATATAATTGACTAAATGGAAATTAATCCCAGATTTTGTCCAATTAGTCCCATATCTTCTTATGTATCACAATTAAAAAATGGATTTGATTAACATAAATTCAATTTTATTTTTATTTTGCCAAAGCAATACACTTATGTATTTGACAAATGATTTCTTTATTGCAATATTGCAATGTTATTAAATATTTTTGTCTTATTAAATTTTATCATTAATATTATAAAACTGAAAACAAACAGGATGAGTATGTCTACCTATGTGTCGAATGTGTCCATTCGAAAACGATTCATTCCAATTTACGAGTTTCAAGATAAAGGAAAAAAAAATTAATTTCCCGGGAAAAAATAGAGAGATCTAAAAAGATCTGGTTAGATCTCTTTTGATCAAATTAGATCTAATGAGGTCTTTGTTTTTAGTCAAAAAATGAAAGTTTGATCTTTGCAGATCTGATGAGATATCTTTAGATCAAGGTAGATCTTCAAAGATTAAAGAAAAAAATTAGCGTTTGATCTTTGATGAACTACGAACATCTGAAAAGATCTCTTCAGATCTTAATAGATCTTCAAAGATCAATGTAACAACTTGCATTTGATCTTTGATGATCTACCACGATTTACAGAGATCTCTTTAGATCTGCAAAATGTGAAAATAGAAAAAAAAAGCTTACAAAAATATTGTTCAGATCTAATGAGATCTCTGCCAATTTTCTAACAACTTAACAGTATTTATTTGCATGTGACGATTATATATCTTTGCATATTTACGTAATTAATTAATATTTAATTAATAATTGTAATAATACGTAATCAATTAAGAAACATACAACAATAATTTTTAGTAAAAATGTATTTCATGTATTACAATTTAAAGTACCACACGTTGTTATTATTAAACGAAACTCGTGAATTAACGAAGAGAAAACGACAGGAAAAAAGGGAATTGGAATGGACGTAATTTTAGATCGTTTTTAATTTTCAATGTGATCAGAGTTGAATTTTGTTCAAGAATCCATGGATGTTAAAACAAAAAGTTTGTAAAAGAAAAATTAATTAAATGTCCAATTTTTTTCTTGTGATAAATCCGCCATCTGCTAATTGGTATTCCGTATTAATCTAATGGTGCTCTTAAGAAGTAATTGATTTTGTTTGAGAAAGGGAATTTGAGAAGAAAGAATTGATTTGGATAAGGAATTGAGGAATAACTGTTTTGGTACAAAAGGATTTTGTTCGAGAAAGGGAATCTGAATAGGGAGAATTCGGGAATTGGCCGAAGAAAGAGCTGTATTAGTGACTGAAAATTCTGATTTAATTTTATATTATTTGCTTTTATTTTTATGTTCTAAGCGATTAGTCGGTAGGCCCTCGCCGGCTTTAATTTAATGATTACCTCATATTTTATACTTCGTGAGGCGCCTGTCCTTGACGAGTCCACCTACTTGAATTCCAGTCCGACAACTAACATTTTGGTATGTTTGGGTTGTAGGACTCGACATTCGACAATAGGAGAATTTTTATCGGATAAGGTTACCCTTGTTTTCTAAAACAAATTTCCACCCCCCATTTTAAGAAACAAAATTGGGGTAGTAAATATGTGAGAAAACACAATAACTATAGTAATTACTATAGTGTTTCTAGTTTCATTATTACTTCAAATTATATCAAGAAATAATTTTAAAAAAAATATTGGTACGTGTATTTTATTAACCGACTTCAAAAGGTTCTGTATTTCCTTGTGGGTTTTTTTTTCGTATATTCACCGATTTCTCAAAAACGGCTGGTTCGATTTGGATGATCTAAATTGTATTCTATTTGGGTTTATTCCGAGAGGTTATTTGTATTATATTTGAAAGTTATCTGGAGTACAAAACTGTTGGAAGTCGGTGCCATATTGACGAATAACCGACTAATATGTTTCCGACGTGGCACCGATTTCCAACAATTTTGTACTACAAATAACTTTCAAAATATAATAACTACCATAACAACTATAATAATTATAATAAAATATACTTTTATAATATAATAATATTGTTTAAAACTGTTATTTTTTTGTCTCTAGTAAGGAGTAATCGAACTAATTAAACCTCTCTTTGGATCAGCATATGTATCAACTAGCACCAAACTCAAGTTATTTACAAGACATTGATTAGACCGGTTGTGATGTATGGGTTACAAACGTGGACCCTTACACAAAATGACGAGTCGCATTTATCTGTATTTGAGCGTAAGATTCTACGCTAAATTTTTGGTCCACTTAAGACAAGCGATGGAGAGTATAGAACCCGATATAACTTTGAGATCAGAAACCTTCTTGAGGGTCCTGATATAATAGGTTGTTTCCGTTCTAATAGAATTGCTTGGTTTGGACATGTTCTACGGGCCGATTCACAGTCTGGAATGATTAAAAAATGTACGTTAGTACCCTAGGGAGTGGGCGACTGCGAGGTAAACCTGAGGTTATTACAAGGTTATTACTGACGTAATAAACGACCTTAAAAAAATCGAGTGCCATGGTAATTATGTCGCTGTTGCGAATGACCGTGGTAAATATTCAAAGCTGATTAGCCTGGAAACGCTGCTACATGAAGCATGAACACCGTTAAAAAAAAAGTAGTAATTAAATTAAATTAATCAAAAGTAAGCTGTATTTTTGTCTCTAATAGCTATAATTGAGTTATTTTCTACTTTTTGTGCCTCTTTTGTTTTTTCTAAAGTCGGTTCAATGTTTTTTAAAAAGTTTATTTTTAATTAGTGGGATCTTAATAGATCAAATAAGATATTGATAGATCAAAGCAGATCTAAATGTATCAAAGAAGATCTATGTAGATCAAAGGAGATCTGCATTTTGGAACATATCTATTCAGATCTGTTTTGATCAAAGAAGATCTGCGCAGATCGTTGTATATATTTGTTCCAAAATGCAGATCTACGCAGATCTGATAACGCAGATCTGATAAGATCTCTTCAGATCTCTGTATTTTTTCCCGGGTTGAGATTATTTACAAACATGGTGATTTGATTGTTTATAAGTTTCCTTAGGTGTTTGCAATTAATTTGTTTGAAATGTAAAACATATTAGATATTAAGTTTAAGCTGATATTTTAGAAATAATTTTGGAATAGAGACATAATTTTGGAATAGAACAGAACTCAAGGGTGCCACCCTATCGACACAGGGTGCCACATTATCGACGGAGACCACTTTTCCTATACATTATTCAGCATATGTGTTTTCAGACCTGGTCGTTAAAGAATCATTCTTGCATACTAAATAATGTACCGTAAAAGAAAACGATTAATATGGTATCTATAGGAATGTTCAAAGCTATTGAGTAATTGTGGTGATGGTATTCAATGCTCAACATGTTGATTCGATTAAAAAAAAAAGAAATACACACATATTGTTGAAATTTTATTTTACGTAATAACTCAAAAATTTTAAAAAGTAGAATAGATCCTTTTTGAACCAATAGGACACATTTATAGGATACATTATAAGTTATCACAATTTATAAATCAAAATTAAATGGATAACCTGGCTAAAATGGTTTCTAAGTGATTTATCGATGAAAACGATTGAAACGTTGAAAACCATTGTGATGGTTTGTTTAAGTTTTTTTACGGTCGGGTGTCACCCCAAAACGGGTGACACCCGGGGCTAAGTTTATCAATAGGCCATATTTAATCTTCAATCAAACCATTATTGTCTTCAAAGTAATTTAGACTAGGCAAAAGCGCCATAATAAGTCTTCAATTAAACCGACTGTGACTTTTTATTCAATCTTTTGCGTTAAATTTGAAAATCTTCGTTAAATTCGTTTCAAACTTTTAGCAATAGATTAATAAAATTGTAGGTACATTTTAAAAATCTAGTTTTCATTAAAATATGTTTTCATCTAGTACTCATTTCATAATTCATATAAAATTTTGTTTTTTCTAATATGTAATAAGATTTCTCATATAGCTTTTACACACAATTCAAGTGTGGTTAATTATTTTTCTGTTTAAAATTATAATCTGAATCCTACTTCCTGTTTCACAATCATAACATTTTATTCTAAAGTTGTTTGTGGATATGTGCTAATTATTGATTGAAGATTTAAAGTTAAATAAAATCTAATAAAATTAAATAATCATTTCGGTGTTTGTATTATAACATAAGAATACCCAAGAACATAAAATTACTTCAATTCGAATGAAAAGAGGATTTATATAAAAATACATATTTTGCTGATTTCTAAAGTAAAGCATGATGTACATATTTAATTTAAACAAGAAATACTAGCTATTGATTTCAAAAAGAGAATAGCGAGAAATAAAGTTTTTTCAATAACTCTTGTTAACTCTAACTCTAATTAATGGACCCGATTCAGTAAAATCTTTTAACGAAAATTTCTTTTATTCTTTTATTTTTTGTATGAAATTTTATTTTCCCGTTATAAAATTTCATACAAAAAATAAAAGAATAACAGAAATTTTCGATAAAAGATTTTACTGAATCGGGCCCAATATCTTGAAGAATTAAAAATAGCGAGAATGACTAGCTATTAGGAGTTAGGACACGAAGTAAATTCATTATAGCGCGAATACTTATACAAGCTATAAAACCATTGTTGTCTTCAAAGTGAGTTAAGTATAGCAATGAGCAATATTTAGTCTTCAATTAAATCATTGTTGTCTTTAAATTGAGTTAGGTCTAGAAATGGGCCATATTTAGTCTTTAATTAAATCAAAGATGGCTTCAAAATGAGTTAAACTTAACAATAGGGCCATAGTTAGTCTTCAAAAACAGTATTTTCTTCAAAAATAGCTAAGCTAAGCAATGGCGTCATATTTCGTCATCAATTAAATAATTTTTGAATCTAGCAATGGGGCAATATTAAGTATTCAATTAAATCATTCTTGTTTTCTACATTCTGGTGACCCCAACGTGATTAGTCGGCTTTTTCCCCAAAGTTTTTATTCGATGAACGTTGTGTTTTATTAGTCTCGTTTCTGGTCTTCATTAGACAAGACAGCTCTTAGAAAATGGCTCCATATGTTTCATTTATAGTATCATAATTCGGTGAAATAGCTGAATTTTGAAAGTTAGCGCACATAACTGGTGTTATGAAATCTGAGCATGAGGCGCAAGGCGGATTCATTTCAGACGTAATTAAGGCGAAACGGTAATTAAAACAAAATCAGCATCTAAATAATAGCTATCTATGTATTAAGACCGCAAAGTAGGTATTGTTTGCTTGTAAGTGAAATTACATACAAGTTTTTTTGTACGAGTAAGATGGTTCTACTAAAGATAGAAACCTCTAATTTATTTTATTTTAAAGTTAAAAGATGGTAGTTTAACAAAAGCTAAAATTAATAAAAGTTATTAACAAGTTCCTATTGTTATAAACAAATAAGATGTTCAAATTGATCTTTAAAATAAAGCAGACAAAAAGTGTCTATCTTTACCAGAACCGAAGTTATGAATCTTTGAAAATAAGTCTTCAAGCCAAAAATCACAAAATTCTCGAAATTTAGATCCGCCCTATTTTCCCTAAAAAAAGAAAAGAAAAAATCGTCGAACAAGCATATCGTTTTGTTTATATAGAGCCCGTAAAAAAATTTTCAGCTGAATCAAAAATGTCTTAGTCACATTACCTAGAAGTTTTAAATTATGCAGGTAACAAAGATGTTGATACTTAGGCCTAAGGAGTCAGGAATAGCATTGTGGTGATGTTTCGAACTAAAATGTTTTTGAAATTTTAAAAGAGATTCCCTTGATTTTCGTTTTTGTTTTGAATAAATTGTTTTTAAAAATTTAGATTTCAAGATTTTTTTCTTCTGATAGTTTGTGTTTTTCTGTTAAAATATTTTGAATGTTCAGACTTTGTTAGAATTAATATGGAAAAAAAACTGAAAAAAATAATTATGTATAATAAATAATGATGTACAGTGAATAAATAATTTTATACAAGGAATAATTATGTACTAAATATTGAATGTACATCGAATAATTTAATTAAAATTATATCGTTTCAAGTTGAAATTGATGTAAGCAGTTGTGTTCCATCGTTGTTATTACTTAGTAATAAGGAAATTGAACAGTATATTTTAAGCAAGAATAAGTTATATTAGAGTATACAGTTGAAAAAGTTACTGCAATTTTTAATACAAGCACAACCACAAATTTTAGTACAACTCTACCATCATACTTTATTTTTTGTACTAATGGTAGAAGTTTGAAAACAACTTGCTACGCTTGAAGGTTGAAAACAACTTGCTAAGGCAAAGAGCATTAAATTTATTTTTAAAGCAAGCTTTGCATTGTTTTATAATGGAGACTTCCGTAGGACCTATATGTATAGCAATTTGCATTACATATTCAGCTTATTTTTAACTGTGACAGAATTCTTGCTTAAAAAGAAGAAATGTATATTATAAAAAAACACGCAGTAAAATGTATGGTTTACCAAGGAAAATTTACCATCATTTAAGGAGAATAGTGTGAACAGCCATATTGACTGATGCTGCCCAAATTTATGGAAAAATGTTTTCTCAATTATTGACATCACTATCGTCATCATTATCGTCACCTTATACCGAATCCTCATATGGGTTCACTAAATACTGTTGTTAAAACCGATTTGACAAATATTTCAACAAATCGTTTTATTTATTTGAAAATAATAAATAAAGACGTCTCCACTCATATTAAATTAAATTAATCGTAAAATTCAAGACAGAATGAAGAATTGACATTGAAAAATATTGTTGTTTATTTACTACTCAAATACAGCATCAGAACGGATTCTAATTAATATCACTGCAATCCATTTGGTCAAAATTTACGTTGCAATTGGACCAACAGATTAAACCAGCTGTAATAAAAATTTTCCTTTTGGTGTGGCAAACATCTGTATAACTTAAAATGAAAAATAATCGAATTAATATAGATGTATGTGAAATGAAATACATGAATTTAGATTTAAAACGAATTTGTACTATAAAACACATTGACATATTACTAAGCTTGCAGGAAAAGATGTGCAGAAAGATTTTCTTAGATTATAAGAAAATATGTTTAGAAAATAAAATTTGAGTTAAGTTAGATAAGAAGTTCGGTTTTACATATATTGGTTTAAGTGTTTCGTTTAATTTGTAACATGTCTAACCTGTTGATGTTGATGAGAAGCATCTGTTCTTCTTCTAACACCACCACCACTAACACCCCCATCTTGATATTCACTATTATCGTCGCCTATATATGTTCCATCATTAACAGAATCTTTTGTTATTTCTATAGCAGGTATATTATTTAGGCTTCCACCACTTCCTCTCATACCATTTCCATTTTGGTGATTACCCTAATGGTTTTTGTGTTATTTTAAAATGTTTTTCTTTTGTATTTAGTTTTTATAAAAATAATGTTTATAGATTTTGTATTTGTACGTAATTACTAAATCTATTAAAATTACACACAACAAGTATTTAAGCTCTTTTTTAAAGTTAAATTAAATAGATTAGAGAGGAACTTTGTTATTGAATGTTAAAGAATAGAATATGATATATTTATAGAAAATTTTACTTTGAGAGGCCGACGATAAAGAAAAATCACAAAAAACGATTTGTTCCAAATTCCACAAGGATTCCCACATTGTCCCTTCTTTAAGTTTACTGTCAACACTTTATCTTTACGTTCTTCGTTTTCGTATGCACAAAATTGCAAAAACATACAATTTTAATTAGAAAGAATTTTTCTAAATGCGGGTACAGCTGCGTATAAGTGGGATGAATCAATGATCTAAATTCAGTTTATTTATTTAGCGTATGGTTTTTTTTGTGACACACCAAAAAATTAAACTTAAAAATAGGTAGACTCTTCTATGAAATCTACCTAAAACAATACATGGATACACATTAAATGAACTTACAATCGATTTGATTGCGCGTCTTTTAAGTAAAAATTAAAAAGTAAAATATTTGAACATTGAGCAGTACATTTGAACATTAGATGTTTACATCGAGCGAGTCTATCCATGCTACTACATCGGGAGTTGCCAAATGGATGTCTGAGATGTTGCCATTGTAACGTCGAATTGGACACACAGTTGCAATGTGTTTTATAGTTTGTTGTGGAGCGCCGCAGTCACACTCACGGGACTCTGAAATGCCCCACTTGTAGAAAGAATCAGCACAACGTCCATGATTCGTTCTTATTCGGTTTAATGTAGTCCAGGTATGACGTGGCAAATCGAAACCAGGTTGGGTAGAAGTCGGGTTAGTAATAGAAAGGCCAGTTGTGTTGTAATGTTGCCAGGAGGTGTCCCAGGCATCCAAGATATTAAAATCAGTTGCCAGCAGGTTGCTGGCAGTTTTATGTGGAGGCTTTCTTGACTTCAATCGACAACAAGTGTGGTCACCGTAATATTCGTGCAAGGGTAACGTGGTGTTGTTAGTTACCTTTTTATGTTCACGCATGAGAGCATGCGAGCGTCTGAGTGCAGGTGGAGCGATATTGCTTAACACAGGGAGCCAAGGTAAAGGGGTGGATCTGATAGTACCACTTATAGTACGCATCGTAGCATGCAGCTGGCAGTCAACTTTTTGAGTATGTGTGCTATTCAACCAGACTGGTGCGCCATACTCAGCCACTGAGTAAACCAGACTTAGAGCAGTTGTTCGGAGGGTAGCTGGAGTAGCACCCCATGTAGAGCCTGCCAGTTTGTGCAATATATTGTTTCTCGTTTTAAGTTTTTGTGACGTATTTTCTAGGTGGAGTTTAAAAGAAAGAGTTCTATCGAGAGTAATGCCCAGGTACTTTGGCTGTTGATTGTATTTAATGACAGTGCCGTTAAATAACACTGATAGTTCGTGTTTTGCCAGTTTGTTGTTTAAGTGGAAACAGGAGCTCTCGGTTTTACTTAGATTGGGAAATAAACTCCACGTTCGAAAGTAGTCATACATTATCGCTAGGTCAGTTGAGAGCAAATCCTCCAAAACACCCATGTCTTTGTTTTGAGTGGCCAGGGTCCAATCATCAGCGTAACCAAATTTCTTTGATGTTGTGTCAGGAATGTCATGAATGTACAGATTAAAAAGTAATGGCGCCAGGACGGAACCCTGTGGTAAACCATTGTTAAGCATTTTAGACCTACTGCAGGAATTATTTAGATGAACTTTGAATACACGATTACTCAGCATGTTGTTAATTAAACGCGAGATGGTGCTGCAAGGTATTGCATTGAACAGCTTATATATAATCCCAATTCGCCAGACCGTGTCATATGCTGCAGTAAGTTCGATGAATACTGCGCCTGTTTTTAGTTGTTTTTGATACCCAGCTTCGATATAGGATGTTAGAGCGAGCAATTGGTCAGTGCAACTGCGATTGGGACGAAAACCAGCTTGTTCGACTGGGATCTGGTCATTCAATATCGGTGCGATACGATTGTATATGAGCCGTTCTAGCAATTTATAGCAGGTGCTCAAAAGGGCAATCGGGCGATAGCTTCCTGGTTCATTGGATCGTTTACCTGGCTTAAGTATCGCTATCACTTTCGTAGTCTTAAAATGTTTTGGTAGGTTGCCGGTTTCTAGGACATTCGAGAAAAATTTAGTTAGCCACTGTTTTACATTTTTTCCAGCATTCTTAAGAAATTCTGGAAAAATGCCATCGTAGCCAGCTGCTTTTCCGTTTTTTGTTTGGGACAGAGCTGATTCTAGTTCTTCGCTACTAAAAGAGTTCGCATACTTCGATGGAGACGAGCAATTGCGCTTCATTTCTCTTAATTTGCGTTTAATTGTTCTCTTATGAAGGCGATTAATAGAAGCACGAGACATATTTACTATATGATTTGCGATGTCCTCTGGATTTATTTCATTGTTAGTACGAGTAATTGAGTTTGAGCCACCCAGTTTCCGAAGAAGACTCCATGCTTCCCTGCTTGAATGGGAAAAATCAATGTTTTCAACAGCCTTAATCCACTTTTGTTTTCTCGCGGCGTCCAGTGAGTATATTAAGTCATCAGCCACGTCTGCCTCACCACTACTAAGGTACTCCTCATATAATATGTCGCTCTCTTTACTCCAGCCCGGAATATAATCTTCACGAAAGTTTATAGCAAATTATAATGAAGTGTGTGGTAATAAAGTTAATCTAAACTAATAATGATTTTTAACATAAAGTTTTAACTGTTTTAAATAGAAATATTTGTTTGTTGTGGCAATAATAGTAGATTCTTGTATGAGCTTAGAATGAAGGATATTCTTCACGAGGATGAAGTTTCCCGAAACGAGCGTAGCGAGTGGAGGGAATCATCCGAGTAAAGAATCGCCATCATCCAAAGCGAATACAAGATGCTATTTTATCCACGACTGTAAAATATTTCGTTTAGTTTCCAGTTTTCATGCAAAAATTTGTATCGCCATACGAAATAAATACATCAAAGATAGCGAAAAACAAAACAAGTTTGTTGTTTAATTTGTTAGGGGAATACTATATTTAATAAACTATAGAACTGTTAAAGAATTTTAATCAGATTCACTTGTTGTGGAATGAATACTATTACAATGGAAGACATACGCATGGAAAGCATATATTCTTTAGTAATCGTGGATACATAAACTTCTTAGAGTTTTTTAATAGCAAATAGCATATATATATTTGAATCAATAACTTGTTGTGTGCATTTTAAAGATAACGTCATATAGTTGTTTTTTAATTTAATAATATTTTTAATTTTATCTATCAAAAATTTTTATGTTTAATGAGTTATGATAATTAATTTGTGAAAAATGTTTAAACTAAAACAATAAAAAATAAATTTATTTGTAAAACCGAACCATATATTTGTAATAGGTGTTCATTTTCGAATTTATTCGATTTCAATGTTAACGTTGATGAATTTATTTATGAAGAAAAAATAACTAATTAATAATTTAACTCAAATAATTTAACATAACCCTAAATTTTGAATAAAAAGCTCAACTTTTTTCTAGCTTTTAAAGTTTTCTTTCTATTAATTACATTCAAAATAAATTGTAATTAATTATGAAATGCTATCGAACAAAAAAATAGTGATAAAAATTATTTATTTAATGATTTTATTTTAATTTTCATGCAAAAATTTAATTTAAAACTTTTTTAGAATATACGATTTTTAAAATCAATTAAATTAAAAAAAAAATCAATAAGAATAACAATTATTAGTTATTTTTAACTTTGGTTTAAACCAATCAAGCCTAGAAAAATAATATTTTCTCTTACCATTGGTCCATGTTGCTGATGTATACTTCCAGGAAATACTTCTTTATCGCTTAAATTTTCATCATGATCAATTACTTGCTGTGGTTGTTGATTCATTTGTGATAATTGTGTTTGATTTGATTGAATTTGTCCTTGTTGTCCTTGTAAATTTGTATTCCCCTGGCCCACTCCACCACCCGGACCACTACCAGGTCCAGTTCCGCCGATACCAACAACACCACTTCCACTGGGTCCTCCTCTTGGATTTCTCATATGTTGTGGTATTACTCCATGTTGCATATTATGTCGATTCCGTGTTGCATTTCGAACTGAATCTTGTGTATAAGTTATTCCATTCTCACCAGTATTTGGTTCGGTTATATATCCGAAACCAGTTTATTTTGTATTTTGTGTAATGATTAAGTTTATGGAGGGTGAGTTTTTGTTTTTTTTTTTGGTTTTTTTGGATTAAAATTAAAAATTTAAATTAAATAAATTAGGGAAATTAAAAATAAAATAAAATAAACCACTTGATAATGGTAAACGAATAACAACTTAGGAATTAAATGATTTTATACCGTTTATTCCATGTATTACTGTTTAATCAATCAAAATTTATTTCAAAACCTTCAATCATGTATTTATAAGTTGTTATTCTATAATTAATCCTTACTATGTATTACTTTTAAGTTACACATCAAGATAGAAACATTTAGATTTAGGTAGACATGTAGATTAGAATAGTAAAAGATAGCGTACATATAAAATAAATTAAAGTAATTGAAAATCTGTAAGTATGAAGTTTAATTAGTTTTTTGCACAAAATTCACAAATAAAATTATATGGTTTTTGATGTAAGCCGGGAAAGAATTTGATCTTAGACACAATTCCTCTCTACTAATTTAATATTCGGTAATTTTACTATGGTTTATCATATGTAACATTTACATATGTAACTGTCCTAGTAGAGAAAAACATTACTGTTTAGTATGCGATGTTGTACAAAACATATCTGATAAGCAAAGATTTTATCAGATTTAATAGTTGAAATTAGAAAAAATCTAACAATATCTCTTAATATTTATCCAGCCGACCCGACCCATGTTTCACATACAAAAATTATGTCAAACGCTATAAATCAGCTGTCACATGAGCTATCTGGGCAGTTCCGGAATATCTTCAAAACCTTTCTTACTGACCTAAGTTTGAAGGATTGATATATTTGCGACTTTTCTATCACCTTTTAGAAAAGGTGGTAGAAAATGAGCTTACAATATCTGAATTAAACGATAATCTAATTAAATATGATACAACTTCTTGTATTGAAATTTTTTGTCTGTACCTAAAATACTGTATTACCAGATCACTGTATTACCGGCTCTTGAAAATTTTATTACATTACATTTCAGCTATGTTTTTGACAACTTTGGTGACAGCGGTGAATATTATATCAAAAAATAGTTTTATGGACGCCATGAAAAACAACTTTAGTGCACAAAACAAAAGTTTTAGTTATGTTTTCTAAAAGTGAAAAAGAATGGACTGACTTACCTCCTCGTGCAAGTAAGAGGAAAGAGTCTATATGTGCATAGAAATTTAGATAAAATTCTTGTCATATTTTTTATAACTCAAAACTTAATGATGTCGTAAAGAAAAACCATTATCATTAATTTTAGAAAAGTAACAAAAAAAAACTCAAACACAAAACTTTTTAAATAAAAAAAACAAAAGGAAGATATAAAAATTGTTTGAGTAAGATTTTGAGTTAAACAGAACAGGAAAATTCTCTTTTCTGTTCAATTAAAAATCGTACTCGTAATTTTTGTGGTACATTTAAATAGATAATGGAAAATATGCATTACATCAATACATCAATTTTATCGAATGTTTTTCAAAATAGATGGAAAATCAAATTAACAGATTAAAAAATTTGAACCCGACAATTTCCGATTTTCTTGTGGGCATACTGGCTCAAAATTTGTTAAGGAATTTAGAGATAAGGAAAATTTAAAGTTCAATTTTATGCTGACTGTTTTTAATTATTTTTTTTTTGTTATAGGTACTAAGGAAAACTTTATAAAAATATTACACTGAGCTTTGTTTTTTGTTTGTGATAAAAAGGCATTTGAATTTATTATAAGGTTGAAATTTTTTGTACTTTGTGCCATTTAATTTTCATATATGGTAACACTCAAAAGTATCGTATTTTTTTATTTCAGTGTAACATTTTCATAAAACTATACTTAGTACCTTTCAAACAAAACCAAATTTATTGAAATCGGTTAACCCGTTCGACAAAATTTAACTTTAAATTTTCCTTGTCTCAATTTGTTAATAAATTTCGAGTCACTCTTTGTTAAAACTAGTGAAAAATAAAAGAAATAAAAAACACGTATTAATTTTTAATTTTTTTATTACTAACGATTGTTGAAGATTCAAGAAAATCGGAATTGGTCGGGTACACACCATCGGCGTCTCGATTTTTCATCAATAAAAGAAATTATAGTTATAGGTTATTATTATTTATTTTGACCGTTTCACAATTTTTTGTATCTACTTATTTGCATAGTGAACCGTAAATTAATGGCTACCGATTGCAAAGTTTCCAAGTTAGCGTTTTAAAAAAATTGCATATAATTTCTTTTACATTTGGTGCAAAATTCAAAAAACCACCCAAAAATTACAGGTTTTGAAAGTCATATTCGAATATTAAACTATTTTTAATTTTTATATGAATTGCAAGCTCTCCAAAAAATATTTCATTGGTGTGTTCGATTGGCAAGATAAAGATATCACTACGGTTAATTTTTAAATTGAGCATATCTGGCAAAGCGTATTTCTTATTTTTCACTAAGTGTGAAAGTTTCTAAAAGGCGAGCTTTTCTGAACCTCGATGTCGAAATTCCATGAAATTTTTTTCATTTAATTTCAAACAAGCAGTTTTGATCTTCTTATAACTCAAAATAGGGTGACCAAAAATATTTCTATAATAACCACATTTCCCAATATGACTTCTAACTCTGAATGGTTTTTAAAATTTTTCAATTTTTATAAAAATAAAGGCTTTGATTTACAAAAAAAAAATTATAATCGTCTCCATAAGCATAAATTTACATTAAAAAAAAAAATTTTAAAACAAGCTCTTATGGAAATGACTTTAATTTAAAGTGTTTATGTTTATTTACACAACCAAGGAAAGAACAAAAGACGAACAGATTGGGGATAAAATATTTTTTTAAAAACTTACTTGGTATTGGTGTTGGTTGACTATCCGATGATTGTGCATCTCGTGATTTTGTTCGAACCGTAACAGCTCTTGGATTTAATCCAATTAATTTACCTATATCGATAAGGGCATGATCACCGGTTGGTGAATCAACATCTGTCACTTTTTTACCATCTGCATAAACTGCATATCCAGTAACAGGACCAGATGATGGAGGACGGGTTACTGGTTGCCATGTTACTAATAATGTATTGTCTTGTGGTCCTGATTCAACTTGAATATCCTAAAAGTTAGATAAATAAAAGATTAAATACAGAAACTTTGATTAATATTTGAAAAAGAAACTGACCTGAGGTGGATCAGGTAATCCTTTTGCTAATGTTCTAAAATCTGTATAAGCACCAGGTGCTTCTTCAGGAGGTGGGCCAGGCGGTGGTGCTTGTCCAGGAGCTCTTAAATGTTTTGCGCGAACTGTCACCCTATATTGCGTACTTGGTGCCAGTCCTGTTATTGTGTGTCTATAAACGCCAGGTTTAACGGTACGAACTTCTACATTATTTACACAAACTACATGTTGATGATTTGAATTAGCCGGCAGCCATGAAATGACAGCTGATGAACACGTTATATTACTAGCACGTACCGCTGATGGTCCTAAATGTGCTGTATCTCTACCTATTATCATTGTACAAGCGGCATCACGAGATGTTCTCCGATTTTGTGTTACACTTCTTACACTTATCCTATGTGGCTGTAAAAATTTAAAATTCAACCATTTTCTCAATTTTATTTTACTAATTTTATTTAAATGAACTCACTCTATTGGAATCTACTCCTTCTACTAAGGCTCTTGTTCTTTCGGATGCTTTTACAGTCACCTTCAATACACCATCCACATATACGTGATAGCTTTCAATTTGATTACAACCAGGTGGCTCGGGCGATGACCAACCAATGAGGACGCTCTTGTTTAACTGCCGCTCCAACGTCAGATGCCTTGGTGCGGGAACTAATATGGAGAACATTAGGTCAGCTGCAGGAACGGATTAATAAATAATGTACGCGAGATTTTTTTGTTAAATGCTAAATGGATTGTTTTTCGTCTTGTGTTTTTTTTGTGTAATCTATATTTGAACATTTTATTTGTACAAACAATAAAATTCTAAGAAACATTGCCATTTACAAGTTCACAAAAATTTCAGACATAAGTTTAATTATTTTCGTTTAATAATGTTTGAAGAAACAGATGAAGGGAAGAAGTGATAACTATTGGAATATGAAGATGAGTTGATCAGGGATTAGTATTATTTTGATACATTATAAATTTAATATACGGGATCCGTCATTTAAATTGTTCTGAAATTACGAGAATTGGAAAAATTATTTGTCAAACCAATCAAGGTTTGAAAATATGTTTGAAGACAAAATCAAAAACAATTTTCTCTTATTTAAAATAATTATTCTCTGCTCACTTATTCGTTTGTGAGGGAGACGTGTTGTAAAATTATCACAATATTTCTTGTTCTTGCAGGATGTATTGATTTTCATACTTTGAAAGATCGAAATTAAACGACTTTGTAAATTTGTTTATCGTTTAATTTTTTTCTCAATATTTACATATACCATGACTAGTCGTTTTTGAGTTGTTTGAGTAACTCACCAAAAACATTAAACTTACTTAGTTTTTCGAGCGACCGACCCCGTTATAGATTAAATTTAAATTTATCATAAATAATAGCTGTTATACCCTTATCAACAATCATCGTTTAATTTTTCAACAGTCAACATTTGTGAAACATTTCAAACAATTAATGCAACAAATTAAATAGATGAAAAATCAAATCAAGATGCCGGTGAGTGACCATTTACGACTTTCTTGAAACATCGGTAACCGTTAGTATGTATAGTAAAAAAATTAATATCGGGTTTTTTAGTTTTTGTTTTTTTCCTAGTTTTGACACAAGTTGGCTTAATGTTTGTTAAGAATTTTAGAGGCAAGGAAAGTTTAAAGTTAGATTATGCTCGAACGAGTTAACCGAATTTAATAAATTTATGTTGTTTGAAAGGTTATAAGTACCTTTCCTCACCTCTAACTCGTTCGAGCCCAATTTTACTTTAAATTTTCTTGTTTCTCTAGAATATTTAACAAATTTTGAGATTTTTTTTTATTAAATTTTTTAACGATTAACGAAAATATGAAATGATCGAGTTCAAATTTTTTATTCTATGGACGTCTTGATTTGATTCTCTTTCATCATTCTAGGAAATTTAATTAAACAATAAACATAATAATTATAAAGAAACAAAAAAGCTAAGTAACAAAATTTGCAAGCGAAAAAACGTTTCCAAACATATTAATGCCATGCATTGTTTATGCAAATAAAGTGATATAATTTTAAACTTAATAAAAGCTTTGCAAAACAAATAAAGTTAAACAAAAAAAATTTCTATTCAACAAGTATTTTTTCTTCTTCTTATGATTTGATTCTATTTGTTTTAATGATTTGATGAGGATATGTTTTTTTTGTAATGATATAATAATTTATTAGCTTTGGTTTTGTTTCATTATTAATCAAAATTAATAAGTTATCTTAAGAAAAGTTTAAAGTAAAACACCAATCTGTCAAATTCCACGCATTTTATTGGTTCTATTCTAAATCGCGTTTATACAGAAGTTTATCTAAGAGAACGGCTTTTCCTATATCAAAGGTTGAATGTGCGTTGAAAAGATAAAAAACTGGTCGATTGAAAAAACTACACAGTAAAGTTTTTCTGCTTACATTGTTAAAAATGTCAAGAAATAAAAATTTTAAAGATGGTGCTGATGCCGTAGGTCAGGCATCTTTTGAACTTTTTGTTCACAATATGAAAGTTTCAACCTTACTCTAAAACACATAACAAATCAAAGATTGGGTTTTTTTTCTGAAGATATTAATTTAAAAAAATCTGAATCTCAGGTCAAAAATTTTAGTTTTAAAACTCAAATTTTCGACATGAAATGCACATTTCTAAACATTAATATCTTTAGAACAAAAGTAAACTTTGTTTTTCGATTTCGGTATGTTTTAAAGGCTGGAACTTTTATATTACAGAAAAAATAATTTATCAAAAAATGTTTGTTCTGCGCCATTAGCGCCATCTTTAAACATTTTATTTCTTAATACTTTTAACAGTGTAAGCAAAAAATTTACTATGTATTTTTGTCGATACTTCTGTTTTTTAACTTTCCATAAAACAGTTGATATGAGGTTAGTCATTGTTTTACAGATCGATTGCAATGTAACCGACCCTGAATTTTTTTCCCGACATTTTTAAGACCACTCTGTTTGCAAAATAAACACATTATATTGTTTTTAAAATAAATATGTATTTTTATTTCACACATACTACTTGTTTGCCGCGAAAAAAGTCAATCAAAATTGGTCGGGTTCTGCGTCGTTGGCTAGAGACCACGAATTTCATCTAAAACTAAAATTTATGACCTAAAATGCACACCTTTAAAAACTAATACCTTTAGAACAAAACAAAATCCTTAAGTATTGGCATGTTTTAGGGTAAGATTAAAACTTTCATATCATGAAAAAAAAAAATTAAAAAATGCTTGACCTACGCTACCAGCGCCATCTTCAAAAATTTGTTTTTTTAATATTTTTAACAGTGTACCCAGAAAATTTTTCCAATAGGCCAGTATGTAACCGTAAAACCGTAATTTAAACGTAAACAGTCGACAGTGGGGCAATTTGAATTCAAATTGACCTGAATTTGAATTGAAAACTTTCGAGCCACCTTCAAATTAAACACTTTAAAATTTTTCTAACAAAAATGTATTTGCCTTTTCACCTATTCTACTTGTGTGCCAAGCAGTCGATCAAAAATGGTCTGGTTCAAATTTTGACGTTCTGGGTCGTATAAATTTCTTCAATAGTGAAATAATTAATTCAGAAGTGTTTTCGATCCATTTCATAACCTTTGGTATCCTATGGTTAAGTCTGGTTTTCTTTTAACAACTAACTGCAAAGAATTACAGCTTAGCAGAACAAGTTCTAACCTAATCTTTTAATTTTTCTTTATAAAACCTTGGTCAATCCGAGTCGTGTTCCTATTGAACTAAATTTAGAAATGGCGAAAGATATCATGAAAAAAAAACAAATTTGGCTTTTTGTAGTTTGACTTATCCACAACACGAAGCTTTGATCGGGCGAATTGCAATAACTGGTTTAAAATACCTAGTTGGGTGTGGATCCATCCAATATTGCTGTTCTACAACAGAAAAAAAATGCTCTATGGAATCATATTCAGCAAACAATGAATTGTGTCAAATTTGAATTTATCCTCATAAAAATCGAATTTCGACTGTGTTCCAATCCGTGCTATTGAGTACCAAAACTTCTAAATTGTACTAAAACTGTCAAATTCGCGATTTCATCGTTCCAATTCAAATATATTCTAAATTGAAAGTTAAACGTTGTTTTGTATGTTTTTTCATTTAAATTTAAAAAACGAGAATTCGGCGAGGAGATTTCAATATAAAATATTGAGTTACTATATTACATGATTTCTAGGGGGTATCCATCCACACCCCAATACACTCTTTCTCTTTTCATCCGGCTTTGATACAACTACTAAGTGTTATCCATCATAATCCAATCTCTTCTAATCTATTCTGTGTGCAACTTCAGCTTAAATATAATTCTATAAAAAACCATCGTGAGGTGTACATACTATAAATTTTTATACGATCAATCACAAATGGTTGGAAATAATAATAATAAGAAAATACAGAAATAGCAGCTTTTGTTTTTCCTTATTTTAGAAAACAAATATTTTATGAGTTTTAGCACTATCTGTCATATCTTATATATTAATACGCTAAAAAAAACTTTGTACAGCCTAAGGCTTTTTTATTCGAATTTTGATTCATTTCAAATTTTCACTGCTAGCTGATATTAGTGTAACATAGATTTTAAAGATTTTTGGGATTTTTCGGATCATAAATAAAAAAGTTATAGACGAATTAAAATGTATTTTTGAATTTAACGGCCCCCGCTATATAATATGAAATGGAATTGCCGAAGTATATTTTTTTTTTCACAAAAACGATAAGCAGGCTACAGACCTTCAATCAATTTGTCAATCAATTCGAAAACGAAAACAAACGAAATAAAATTTGGTGAAAAAATCCCCTAAATTTTGTTTCGTTTATTTTCGTTTTCAATTGATTGACAAATTGATTGAAGGTCTGTAGCCTGCTTTAAGAGAATATAAAAAAATTAATATAAAAAAATTAAACGAAACAACAAACGAAACGAAATAAGAAAATTTAGTTTATGAAATGCTTCCGCAGATGATAAACGTATTATTTTTCTTTGTTTTTTTAAATATTATTATTAACGAAATAAGAAAATTTAGTTTATGACGGAGGGGATAAACATATTGTTTTTCTTTCTTTTTAAATATTATTATACAACAAACGAAACGAAATAAGAAAATATAGTTTATGAAATGCTTCCGCAGGGGATAAACGTATTATTTTTCTTTGTTTTTAAATATTATTATTAACGAAATAAGAAAATTTAGTTTAGGACGGAGGGGATAAACGTATTATTTTTCTTTGTTTTTAAATATTATTATACAACAAACGAAACCAAATAAGAAAATTTAATTTATGAAATTCTTCCGCAGGGGATATATGTATTATTTTTCTTTGTTTTTAAATATTAATATTAACGAAATAAGAAAATTTAAGGTTCAAACACCATAGATCCGTTCCGTTCCGTTAATTTTTTATCCGTCTCAATCCGTTCGTTTTATAAAACACAATACAACCGCTCCGTCTTAAGCTATCCAAAAACTTATATTTTATTTATATTTATATTTTTATGTATTATTTTATAGATTTGCTAAATTATATTCATATTTTATGAAATTTGATGAAATCTGCTTATTGATATAAATATGTAGAAAAAATAAACAATATTTGAGGTTATGTCTTCCGTAAAAGTTTGAATTTGTGTTTAGTGTCCGTTTCGCTTTTTTCCCCTCCGTTAATTGTGTATTAATTTCCGTTTTACATATAAACTGACAGTTCAAATATAACGGAGCGGACGGAACGGATCTATTGTGTTTACACCTTTAGTTTATGACGGAGGGGATAAACGTATTATTTTTCTTTCTTTTTAAATATTATTGTTATTATTTTCCTTTGATTTTCTTTGATTTAATTATTATTTTTCTTTGTTTTAAAATATTTTCTATTGATTAGAAATTAAAGAAACAATTCATAAAATTGATTTGTTCTTTCTGTGCAAAATTGTTTTGGTATATTTTAGGAAGAAAGAGATACAATTTTTGAGGAAAATCAATAAAATTATTATATAAAAGTATAAGTTTTTTGTTGTGTCGGGAAATTTCAAATAAGATGAAAAATTGTTTGTGTTTTGTTTTTGTTAAATAAAATGATATATTTGTTGTTGTTGCGTAAGGTTTGAGTTTTAAGAAAATATAAGATTTATAAATACTAGGAGGGCCCTGCGTGCTTCACTACGCTTATAAATAAAGTTTTTGCGTTGACATTTTGTTGACGTAGAAGCAATGATTTCAAAAAGTGGTAATGAGAAATGCTAGCATATAATTTTTAATTTTTCTTTTTAAATATATGAATTGAAAATAATCAGAACTCTAGCTGATCAGTTCGGATATATGAAAAATTAGCGATCAAATACGTTTTCAAGTAAGCTTATTTGATCTCTAACTCTAACTTTATTCATAAGCGTAGCGAAGCACGCCGGGCCCTTCTAGTAAATAGTTAATTTTCTTATTATTATTGAAATGATATAAATTTGAACGAAACTGCTAAAAGGCATTATAGCAAAAGTTTTAAAACACTAATTTATCGAAAAATTTAAATGCCGTAAGTGGAATTTTTATGAATAAAAAGGAATAATTTTAATGTTCTATAAAAAAATAGACAAAAACAATAAAAAATAAATATAGGGCCCGCGTTAAACCTCGAACCTTTCTCACAACCCACTACATCGACAATTACAACGAAACATTTTTTATGTTCTAGCTAAAATACATTTTACATATTATGCTTAATATATTCTTTTCAGATAATTCAGTTGTTTCAGTCAAATCGAACATGGCTATTACGAAATATTTCTCTATCTTTGGTTTGCAAAGAAAGAACAAATCAATTTTATGAATTGTTTCTTTAATTTCTAATCAATAGAAAATATTTAAAAACAAAGAAAATGATGACTAAAATAAAAGTTAAGATGCATAAGAAAGGAAACTTAAAAAAATTTTTTAAATCGTTCCCTATGAATGAATTTCATTTTTAATTTTCCGAAAAAAAGAAACTTAAAAATGAATTTAAACACAAATATTTAAAACAAATATTTTTTTAGGCCTGAAATAAATTAAATCCAAAATAATACATCTATCCACTCCAAAAGCAATGCATAAACTAAATTGAAAATATTGAAATTTAAATTTCTTATTTTGTTCGTTTGTTGTTTCGTTTATTTTTTTTAATCGTTTAATTTTTTTATATTCTCTTGACTCTTCTTTCTTTTCCGTATTTTCTCCGCACCGCACTTTCTCTAAGATATGGCAACTCTTTTTGTGTATTATATATATAGATAAGGCGCGCTATACACCTGAGCTAAACTATGTTTTAATGCAAATAATGTTTTTAAAAAAAAATGTAATGTTTCCGTTTTTATTTTCTTTTTTAAATGTTTTGTTTCCGTAATGTTTTTCCTATAATTACGTTATATACATTATTTTTTTAAAAACATAGTTCACATAGTTTAGCTCAGGTGTATAGCGCGCCTAAGTCATGTAAAATCATCAAAAATTACAAGACAGTTTATGTTGTTTACCATAATAAATATGAAAATGAAACTATGTGCCAAGTCAGTAGAAAATAACAAAAAATTAATAGAAACAATCACAACACAATGATAATTCAAGCAGTTATGCAATATAAATTTAAAATGTGTCAAAAAACAAATATCTTTTCAAAACTTTAGAATTAAATGGCGGAAATAGTCAACTAAATTTTTGACTATTTCAATTTAGAATTTTTAATACTAAATAGCATGGATTGGAACACAGTCTTAGGTAAATTTATCAACTGTGCTAACGTCCTCTACATGATGCATATACGTTTGCCTTGTGTAATTAAGTATCTAAATCATGGCCTACATCGACGCAGTATTAATGGAGTTTGATTTTTCAAACAAAGTTCCAAAACCAAAAAAATGGCGTCATATTATACAAACTTCATGACGTTTTAAGATCCATTCAAGGTTACTTTGTGCGGTGCAGAAATGTACCAGATAAGCATGTTCGGCACGCAATGCAACACGCTTTACAAGTGTCTGACAATTTTCGTTTGCCAATTTCGCAAAGCGACTGCTAATTCATAGACATTACGACCTTTGTATATATTGTATACTTAACGAAGCTCAGGCAAAGTTAACGAATTGGACTTCATTTTACAAAACAATTTCAAATATCAAGACAAATGAATTTTAAATTTTCAGATGTTTCTAAATTCATCTAAGTTTATTTTGTAAGAGTGGTGGGGATTAATCCGAGCCGTTACATTAATCCGAGCCGTGTTCCTTATTTTACGGATCTTGTCAAATTTTACAAACGCTTAAACGAAATGGTGGATAATATCCAAAAATAGGATACTGGATTGCATGTGCTAACCAGACTTTTGAATATGTTTACACACGGTGGTATTGGTCAAATTTTTCAATCCAATCGAGGTTAAGAACATAAACAAATCTAAAATAAACTATGAATGTTCGAAATGCCTATAACTCCGTTCCGTGTTCTATTAACCTGGTTTTAGCGTGCGTTTTCAGATATTAATAGCTTCTACCGACCAATTATGTTAGGTTCCGTGAAAAAAATGATTGAGCCAAAGTTTGGTCCAATAGGAGGGGGAGGGGTCTAAAAGCTGCCATAACAGTCCTTCAAAGAGTCAAGTTAGCAAAAGTTTGTCGAAAATAATTCATAGCTCCCCCAGGGTGAGCCCTAGAGTGGCCAAATGTTTAAACACGTCCTATTATTGTTTTCTTCTCAACATTTCTTCCGAACATATCTACCCTCTATCTGCCACCTTTCCAGGGGTCCAGTTGAAAAATTGATTTTTTGTTTAAATTCGCTGTGACTGCCCCAAAATCACCTAGATGGGTCAAATTTATGAACAGATACCAATATTTTTTCAATCCCAACATTTTCCTTCAACACAATTACATAGGAAATTCAAAAAAATGAAGAAAAATGTTAAAAATAATTCATAGGTTCCCCGGGTGATCCCTAGAAGGGTCAAATGTATGAATAGGTTCTACAATTTTTTCTTTGCCAAGATTTCTTTCGAACGTACCTATCCCTTAGTTGCCTCCCTTTGCCTATTTGCCTCAGTATTTGGTCCCCTAAAAAAACAAACACATTCTGGGATAATTCTCGTGTTAGAGTGTGAGTTCACATTCACACTGTCAATCGGACACTTGTGACCTCACGGACAATATACTTTCGCTGACTGAAATTTCGGTAGCTTTGAAATAATAACGTAACGAGTGTCTAATATCGCGCAATCGTAATATTGTGATATAATCAAACTCAAGTAAGAGTTCTGAAAAAAGCAAAGAAGAGTATCACTTGCTGCTTCAGATGGCTCTGTCGTGATCACTCACAGCGGTGCAAAAAAACAAAAAAATTTGCATTCCCTTCGGCTTGTCACCCTTGGAATGACCTCGACGACTAGAAGCTCTAGAAGCTCTAGAAGCTCTCAAAATTGTCTAAAAATTGCGAGTGATCATCGACACGGCTGAGAGAGGCGTGAAGATGGTCCACGACTACAACGAGGGTCTCTGCCGAAATGAAGACGACTTTCAAGACTTGCTATTAGTCTTCGCCAATTATAAGGCGCAATTCCCAACAAGTGGCAAAAGCAAACTTATCTAATCTTATTTTCCTATATACGGTAGTTCTTGCGTTGCTTATTATTTTTCTTGCGTTACTTATTATATTAGATGTTTTGTAGGGGGGCCTCCAGAAGGGAGGCAGATAAGGGGTATGTATGTTCGTCGGCAATGTTGGGAAGAAAAAAATAATAGGACCTACTCATACATTTGACCAGCCCTCTTGGGGTCACCCCGGAGTAGACGGTATTTATACAAGTTGCGGTTTGTGTAAAGGAGAAAACATCAAACCCAGATTAATGTCTGCATTTCCACTACACAACGCCATGACCAATCCGAATCATGTTTTGAATTCATCTTTTTGACATCATTTCACCTTTTTCTGCTCTCATCAGGCTCAAATATTTGAAATGCCTACTCACAAACAACGTGGACTTTCTTAAAACAAAATCCTCATCATCAATTACTTCTAAAAACAATGACTACAAAATGACACCGAAAATAATAATCTTTCTGGTATTTAATAACTTACAGACGATGACTTGTTCTGTTGTTGTTTTCTTCGTTCTAATGTTATTTCAAGACACATTTTCTTTTTATACAAAATATAACCCATTCAAACCAATTTATTTAAATCTCAAAACCTCATCTATTTCTCAATTTCAAGTAAAACGCTTGAAATTGTGAAGCAGATGCTTTTTATTTATTTTATTCTTATGATTTGAAAGAATAGAATATATATAAATTTTTTTCTTACGTTATAAGATTATTTGTTTTTATTCAACCCTTGCATTGAGAACCGTGTTTTGTTTAGGATGCTACTCAGTTTCGTTAACTAAGATTATACAATTTTTTGTTCTAACAAGGGTTAAATTTTCGTACACTTTTTATATAAAATTAAAGAAAAAATGTAATAAAAAGTTTATGGAATTTTCTTTTCATATCAAACACCTTGGATAAAAAGTGTCAAATGCAAATGTTGCATAAATTGCATAGTTTTTTATAAAAGTTGAATATATAACAATTTTTTCCGGATTCTTTTAACTTGCGAATACTTTAAAACTTAGAAAAGAAACATGTCTGAGAAATTATTTACACAATAATTAGATGCTGTGGAAAATTGGGTTTTTCTTTTAATAAATCTTAAGAATAATTTGTTAATTGGGTTGGAAGCTTAATTGTAAGAGAAATAGTAGATTATGATGAAATGACGTAAGGCTAAGGTTGAACGTCTGTGGAGTTTGTAAATCGAAGTGCCAATCGAGCTTAAGTCCATGTGTAGTATTTTGCTTTTATTCCACGCAGACAATATTTAAAAAAAATAGTTTTTCGGGAAGTCTTTATTTTTTGAAGTATAATCAAAGCTGCTGTAAAGTAACGCCATTTTTTTCTATTTTTTACGGCGGCAGTAGCGTAACTTTCATATTCTTACGGCGGCAGAAAAAGTGTCGATTTAATTACTAGGAATGGTGGTTTGTTTGTTTAGGTGATGGAAATGTGGATGATTTTATTCATAATAAGAACGGCTATAATGGAAGTCAGTGAGCAGTCTCTAGCATCTCCAATAATATGTTTGGAGAATGCGATGTTAAATGAAAAATCATTGCAGTTTTTATAGCAGAGTTTTAAATATCTAATAAATAGATCCTGTATATTGACGGTTATTGTTTCTAACTATAGCCGTGATATGATATCGTAGCGGATGCTCATGGGAATGTTAGTCAGCAGGGAAACTACTTAAAAGGAGATTAATACATGGTCTTGGTTAATGAAATAAGTTGAGTCTTATTTAGTTTTGAGGTCATATGCGTTTTTTACATTATTTGTGTCTGAAAAAATGTATCGGTCAATCTTTTAAATTTGAACAAATTGTACGTTAGTTGGATAGGTATCCAGGATTCGATAGGTTTTATCGTTTTTTCAGACTAATCTTTTTTGGGAATGCAGTTTGTTTGGTTACTTCAGTTATATAATTTTTAACTGTTTTTTGGTTTGGACGCATTACATTATTGTTTTTAGTTCTTTTACGAGTGAATTGTTTTTATTGTTTGTAGTGAGTTTTTAAGTAATTTTTTTAGCAAGAGGTTTAATTTATTAATTTATTCAGTCTTTAAGGGCGATCGCAATACAGTCTTTTCCTTTAGGTGGTAGACTATAACAAAACCAAGTGCGGGAACAAAAGATTGATACTAAATTGACATGTAGAGGAACTAAGGAGCAAAAATTACGATGCAGGGAGACGGATTCCCATTAGAAACCGTTGAAGCAGTAAAACAGGGAAAAAATAAAGGAAAGGGATTCACCGCTCTGGTCTCAATAGACGTCAAAACTGTTTTCAACTCTATTAGATGGTAAGACATCATTGAAGCTTTGTGGAACAGAAATATGCCAGAGTATCTCGTTAACATAGTCGAAGACTACCTTAGTGATCGATTTATGATCTTCGAGGTTAAAGATTTTTAAATAGAGGAAGAGATGCCTTCTGCATTCTGCAAAGTTACGAATTAGGTTATTGTTTACCTCAATACTGCAACGCTACGTTACGAACTGCCTGGAGAGAGTTAAAATATGGCTGAACTAAAAGGGTCAGCAAATAGCAATCCAGAAGACAGAAGCGGTGCTAGTGATGGATAGGAGAAATTTTATCAGATCAATGACAAAATTGAGTGCCGAGATAATCCTCTTGAGGAACCAAATTACCTATCTAGGGGTGGAACTAGATGAGAGAATCAGTTTCCAGAAACATACTACAGAGTTAGCAGAAAAATATGCTGGAGTGTGTAGTAGTCTATCTAGGTTAATGCCAAACGTTGATGGGCCATTGCAGACGAAAAAAAGTATTCTGACAGGAGTTAGAACGTAAAAAATGCTGTTAGCGGCACCGATAATGGCTGAATCCTTGGCCAAAAAATCGTATAGAAGTAATGCATTTTGGTTCATAGATGTTCTGCTCTAAGAATAACATCAGCATACAAAACTGTCTCGGACAACGCAATTCTTATTTTAATCGGAACAGCGCCGTTTGACCTACTCGCAGCAGAAAGAAGCGAAATCGTCACCAAATCACAAGAAGCGCTAGTAAGTATAAGTTAAGCCAGAGCAGTGGCCATGGCCAGGAGCTTATGTCTTGATAAATGGCAGGGGCGGTGGGAAAGTAGCACGTCAGAGTGATGAAAGTTTCGTCCAATCCCAAATATGAGAGAGTGCTTACGGGACAAGACTGTTTCAAATAGGTTTGGAATACGCAATAACAGCATATTCAACCACCGCAAGGAGGAAGAGGACGATGTCTTTTACATCCATTTCATGTGTGAAACGTGGGAAAGGGCAAGGTGTGCGGTAGGAATTGCTCTCGGTATAAAGACAACACCTGAGAACATTGCTAGTATGATGGTTGCGGAGGCGAATCCCCTTTGTTTTTCATATTTTCTCCCATAATTTTAAAAACTTTATTAATTTTCTACAAAATCCCAAAAATTTTGCCCTTTTAAAAATGCACCTTAAAATATTGAGATGGATGAGAGAAACAAATGTAGAATCTTTTTTTTTTGGAGGAAGAGGCCCCAGTTCATCTTTATAAAGATTGTGGAGTTTTGATCTACATGGAGTGTCATCTGGGTGAGTATTATTTTGAAGGGCATGACCTGCATTCATTTCACCCTTTTAATATCCTGAAGTTTATAAAGGATAATGGATGGAAGGAGGTACTCTAACTGGGTAACCCTCAGGAAGTAAACGGAATATTGATCGCTATACAATATATCACAACTTACTGACCTAATATTTAATTTAAAGCACTGATTGTCTAACTACTTTACATTTCACCACAAATTTTTAGAGTTTCGTAATTCCAACCAAAAATTAAAGTAGTATGAAAAAGAGTACCAGAAGGCATAGCCGTCACGTCATATGCAGACAAATGCACGATATTTGCAATAGAAACGACTTGAAGCAACTCAACAATAAACTAAACTCCTACCTTAACACTGTGAATGAACGGTTAAGAAGCAGAAAGTTATTTTCTACTGAAAACCCCACATTTGTACATTTTACTTTACTACATGGACGAAGCAGATGAATACTACACTAAATATTACAATTGACAACATCCCTATTCCAATGGCCAAAAAGTCAAAACTATTGGCGGTGGCGTTTGATCTCTTCGAATTTAAGACTTATACACAACAGGTGAACTCAAAACTGAAAAAGAAAAATAATGGAGCGAAATCACTGACAGAGCATAGGGTCAAGTTAAATACAAATATCATTAAAGTTTAAAGCTTTCAGGACAAACCATATTAAACTACGCTACATATATATGAACTATTCATCAAGTGTGACATCAATTGAAATAAAATACAAGGTTTACACAAAAGTCATCAACTTGTCGTACAGAAAAGGTAAATGTTCTGATATATAGCAAATTCGCTGTTTTCCAGTTTGTATTAAATTAAGGGAAAAATAATATTGTCACTTCTTGATTAAAAGGTAGCTTAGAAATGTAAACTAACGGAAAATTAATCATAAAATCTCAATACAATACTCCATCGGACATACAGTTATTATGTTTCGACATTTAATGGAAACCTACAATAAATATTTTTTTGACATAAACAATCATTCGTTAATAGTTCAGTACATAATAATATGTTTTGTCTTCAACAAATAGCACATTAAACGTTGTGTTGTAACAATCAATCCAATAACCGAGTAAACGAATATGAATTCTTAATCTAATATATAAAATAAATTAAAATTTTCTCATACCTGAATCTGCCTCATCATCGTTTTGATCAGATCCTAAATCACCATGTGTTTCACTTAACCTAGCCATATCTTCCGACGAATGTATAACTAATGGATTATTTGGTGGTAATGGGGCAGGATCAAGCGGCATTGGAACGTCATCGGCATCCCGTAACGTTGAAACAACAGCTTGATGAAATTCTAATAAATCTTCACCTAAAAATCAAACAAAACGTAAAATATACAAAGATAAATTTAATTTATGGACTGTAATAGAATCAAGCAGTAAAAAAATTAACGAATACAACAATAATATTCAAAAATATGTAATTATTTTTTTTATTTTCAAAAATCAAAATTAAATTGAAAAAAAAATTAATTAATTAATTTCAAAAACCTATTAATCTTTGTACAAACGATGCTGGAACAAGACCACGTCGTCCATCTAACATTTCAGCATCATAATATCCACCTTGTGGATCACCGCTTCCCCATACCAATAAATAATCACCGGCACATAATGATAATTCACCCTCGGATTCACTGTAAGAGGTTTTCATGAGTTTTTTATAGAAAAATTAAAATTTTCTTATATTTTCGAATGTTTTTGTGTGAATTTTGTGTGTATCTTTTTTTGCTTTTGGTTTGACTAAGATGAATTTTATTTTCAATTGAAGAGTTAAGAAAAAAGCTTTTGACAATTTTGTTTTTAAGCGGAAGTCGAACACGTGAAAACAATGATAATGGAAAATGGAAAATGGGGTAAATACAAAATTTAAATTAAAACAAAAAAAAAGCCTTGTTGTCGTTTTTTTATTGATGTCAAAAGAAAATTCTTACTCTCCAAACGTTTGACGTTTTTTTTTTGTTTTGTGTGTGTATGTACTTATGTTTTTAAAAACAAAAAAATTAAAAGTTTATAAATAGATTGTGTGACTGTTACAGATTGGATTAGATTTTTAAGTTTGAGAAAGCTTTAGCTAGGATAAGAATCAGTTAGAAAGTCAATAATTCATATAATTCTAAATCATTTCGAGTAAATTTCAGTTTATTCGGAACACGCAGTTGATTAATTGCAAACAGAAAAATGAAATTATTTTAAATTTTTTGTAAATGTAAGAGTGGAACAGGATAGAAACGAGAGTGAGAGTGTCACCGGAAGAACAAAACAAGGTATGTATACAGAAAAGTGAGACAAGAAACATGTAGTGTAGTGATTGTAAAAGTTCGCGTTTCTATCAACTTCAATTTTGTATTTTAGAGTGATAATAATGGGGACCAATAACATTTTGCAGATAGTTTTTGACATTATAGTCTATAAAAATAAACAATTTAGTTTTTATTTTAGTACAAATCTCACATGAAGATGGCGTACTTAGTTTATAATTAAAATATATTTTCAACTCAAAATATATTTTTTTATAATTGTTTTGATGTGTTACATTTATTTTTCGGTTGCAAAACTGTTCTATCTCTCTTGAACTCTCCCTTTATCCTTTAAAATCTTCCATTAAAACAGATCAAACAATCTTTTATTCAATATTACAAAAGAAAATTTAATTAAAAACTAAACAAAATTAATGAAATCTTTCCAAATATACCAAGAAATACTTCAAACAACATTTTTTTGTGATTTGTGTGACAAGAAAAACAAAAACAATTAGAATATTCTTACTCAGGTGGATCATATGAAAATCTTGCGATAAATACACAGCATCTTCCTTTTCCTGGAATGTCTAACATATCTACTTGTGGCTCACCATTACCATTTAATGTTAATCCATGTGTTCGACCTAAAATTAAATGAATTAACTCAAACAATTCCAATCAAATTCTGAATTTTAATTAGAATAAATTTAATTATTTTTTTTTTTATTTTCTATTTCTTTCTTCCGCTCACATAATTAATTTGATTAATTTTAAGTAGAATAGATTTTTTTTGTTACACATATTAATTTTTTTATTAAAGTCAACAATCGAAATTAATGATGAAATGAAATTATTTGATGGAGGACGGGAAAATTAATAATAATTTAAATTAATAATAGTTAGGTTAAAAATTATATAAAGTTTGAAATTGAAATAATTATTTTTTGTTGTAAGTTGTTCAAAATCATGCAATTTAACGTAAATTAAAATAAAAAGTTCTATGAAATAATTAACAGTAATAATAATCAACAAATTGAAAATTCTAGAAACAAAGTGCTAGTTAAGATGCAAATAAGAAAATAGTTTTAATAAAAAAGTACAAATTAAATTTTAACTTTAACATAGTTTAAAGCATGTAAATCTTTACTTACTTTCTAAATCTAAGCCACCAAGCCTTGATAACGGTCTTTGTGTGTGCATGAATGCTGGATTAACACCATCAATTCCACTGTAACTATCTAAACCCCATGTTGTTGGGGGTATTGGTGAACAAGGTGTACCTGCACGATTACTGTATCGAGTTACACCTAGGTCAAGATCATCTAAAGGTTTTAATTTAACGTTCATTCCACCCGACGTTAATAACGGATTTGTATATGTTGAATACGACGAACTTGTATTATAACCACCTAATGATAACGGTAATGTTGTTGATGATAATGGATTTGTTGATGTAAGCCCACTTAATGCACTAGCACCAACGGTTCCCATCATACTTGAAACTCCTTGTCCACCAACCGATGATGTACCTGTAAGTCCTGTACCAAGTACATTACCAACACCTCCACCTACTGATCCTACTGTTGGGTACGTGTATGATGAGGGAACGGGTGCACCACTGAGACCTAATGTATAACTGGCTGAACCCGATGGTAGTGAATAGGTGTTATGAAGTGATAGGACGGGCATAGTTGTACTCTATTGTTGATGTTGTTTTAGTTTGTTTAGTACCAAAAAGTAAAAAAAAGAGAAAAAATAATAAGATAACTGTAAATTGATAATTTTTATTTTAATGTTAACAAATAAACAAAAAAGTGCGTTTCTTGTGCAGTGAAGAAAAACAGTTCTACTGAAATTCTACTATAAGTTTTAGTTGGAAAAGTTTTGTGTTAATGTTGAGTGTTCCAATCATTATCAAACATAAAAAGGTTATTAACACATATGTTAGTTGATTAGGCTTTCTAAATCTTGTTGTTATAGATCGTTCGCCAACATTAGCAAAGTATCAACTAAAGATAATATTCTTGCCTATTTAGAATTAAGATTATTGATTCATTGAAACAGAGTAGAAGAGAAATTTCATTGGCTATTGGCTTACGGAAATTCCACAACATAGCAACAACTACGGTACATTCAATTACAACGTAATTTTTTATATAGAATTTTCCATTCCATTTTTGTTAGAATTTGTTTCTATTGTTAGAATTAAAAAAAATTTATTTATGTTTTTAAAATTATTTTAAATTTTTGTGTTTATTTTAGAATTTTTGATTTTATTTTATTGAAAATCCGTAAAAAAACCTTTGAAGTTTGAATTGATTTTTTAATTTAGAATTCGACCATTCGATCGATTACTCGATGCACAACTCTTCAGATCCAGCTCAAAACGGCATTCACGTTCTGTGGTCCAACGCTATACTAATTAGTGGTAAGACCCTATAGCCAAACATTGTACCGCACAAACTAATTCTTCATCAACTTCGCGAACAGGTTTTTGTATATTTAGATGACTTGCTGGTCACTTCTCCTACTTTTGAGGAGCATCTCATTTTAACCGCTGACGTTGCAAATCAGCTGTCAGCAGCTGGACTCACTATAAACTAAGAGAAATACAAGTTTCTGCTAAATGTTGTTGAACACGGTGTTCTACGGGTTAGTCAAAAAAATAAGTCAAGATAGAAAGATAGAAAAATAAGAAGTTTTAAGTCGTTAAAATCCGCTCTAGTTTTGGTTCCTTTTCTCACCAATCCTGATTTCAACCGACACTTCTATATACATTGTGATGCAAGCACAACTAGTATAGAAAGTTTTTTATTATAAAAATCAACCGATGATACGGAATTGCCTTCATGTCTTAGAAACAGGTTCAAAAAAATTATAGCGTAACCGAGTTAGAATGTGCTGTGGCCGTCCTTGCAGTTAAAAAATTTTACGCGTATGTCGAAGGACATCCCTTTTCCATATAATCACAGATCATTCGAACAAGAAATATTTAATGCCTTTAAAGGATCTTTGTGGAAGATTTGCGGCGCTGGAGCTTAAAGATCCAGAGTTATTGTAAGCGAGCCCAAAATTCCGTGGCTGATACTCTTTTGCGCCTCAATTTCAAAAAGATATATTACGCGGGAAGTGAAAACATAAGCCACGTTCCGCATCACTTTTAAGACCTCAGTTTGTCGCAATTAAAACTTATTTACCATCCAATGTTCCAGAAACCATGTCCAGACCCTCATACACCAAGCAAATAACTCGCCTTCCTCCGCTCACCTTGGTTCAGCCAAAGCTATCGAAAAGCTTCGGAGAGATCTTTATTGGTCCGCTCTCGTGAGGGATATCAAGGAATGAATAATTGTGCCAATATTACCATGCGTCCACCTATGGGCAAGGAGGTGGAGGTATTCCAAACATTTCATCGAACTTATGTGGCCTTTATGGGACCGATCAATCCGGTTCTAGGCATTTTCTTTTGCTACGCATTTTTCAATAAGAATGTTTAACAGGGGAAATTCTTCCCCGGGAATTTCGTGTTGCAACCCAGGCCGCACATTACGTTTTACAGAGCTTGAAATAGATCAATTAGTGCCTATCAAAGCTGGACTCAATATTGGCATTAAGGCACGATTGGCTCCAAGTACACCCAGTAAAAATCTTTGGTAGTACTAGTTGGTAAGAAATGACAATCATCAACTAGTTGATCTAGAGGAACCTTATAAGAAGAAGCTAAGTGTTCAATTTGGAAGATGAACCGTTCAACGGCTGTTCCTGAGATGGATCCATTAAATGAAATGGTTCACTTATGAACAAAGATCTTTGATATTCCGTAGTAATCGGCATAGGTTGAGCCTGGTGAGGATTTCCTTCAGCAGGTAGTTTCACTGTGGGATGATAATTTAAATCATTGTCGAAGCGAGACCGGCTAAGATCTGGCCTAGAAGTCAATAACGTACGATTTTTATATCTGCCCTGCGTGGCTGGATCTTTGTCACCCTCTCTCCTAAGTCTACTCTCTTCATGTTTAATTTGTTCCAATTCTTTATACAGTGGAACTATAGCGTGGAACTATACAGTGGAACCGCAGAGCTTTCTCTATAAGTTTTTATTTTGTTTACGATCCCTCAGTTGGGTGGACATTTTTGACTGCCACAAGGGGGTCGGCAGTGGTGAACGGACATGAACTGTAACATGTTGATTTATGATTGACTAGGTTCACGAGCTCTCAATGTAATATGAACAACAACGTATTACGCTCAAGTTAGTTATCTTTGCCATTATGTTTGAAAATTCTATTTGCTATAGAGCGTAACTTGTCCGCGAGGAGGAAGAGCGCAGACCACTGGATGATAACAGGAAAATGGCTCACCTGCCGATCGGTGACTGACGTTCTTTCTATAACGTTTTAACATTTTTACACTCGCATTTCAGTGGTGTATTTACCTTTCCAGGGAAAGGTGAGCAGCAAAATACTAGCTCTCGGCTTTTTAGCCATTCATCAATTTCACTAAAGCACTCTCTCGAAACCCCCCTTTTTATTAAACTTTGGTTGTTTTACTGTAATATATTTTTTGAGCTTCGATATTTTTCTTGTGGGTGGATCGCAGAATGCGTAAGTCTATGACGTACCGACAACTTTTGTTTTTTGTTTAATTTGATTTTTTGTTCTTTTGAATTTTTTTCGATAGGAATCAGCTCAATTTTCCTACGGTCACCTATCCAAATGGATTTCTCGTTTCCTCTACTCAAAGTTTTTCGTAGATTTTTTTTTATGTATATACCTTATGTTTTTTTTTGTTCTTGGTAGTGTCTCAATTAGCCCGGCTAGCTCAGTCGGTAGAGCATGAGGCTTTTTATCTCTGGGTTTGTATTCGATACCCTACTCAACAAAATTCATTACAGTGATTTCAAAACGAATATAGTCCGCAGGTTTCCTCCTTTCGTCCTATCCTGTAATGGTCAAGACCGTTGAATGTGAATGCAAAACATTTTCTTTTATTTTTTTCTCTAGATTTCAACCGCATCATGCTAATATAAATGGGTCCACTATAATGAATTAACAAAAAATAAACTACCAAAATACCAGAAAGTTTTGTTGCTTGAGTTTAATAATCTAAAAAACTGGGTGGAAACACCTTGTGGAATAACGGTAGACACTGGAGTAGAAAATAAAATTCACCACAGGAGCAACCAAATCTAAATACAGACTATCCGATACTTGGAGATACAGCTCGTAACATAATCTATTAACTTTAATTTACTTTTATTGTTATAAATCATAGATCGATTTGTATAACTTTAAATGCAACGACACTAAGACGACAACGACTTATCATATAATTTTGAATAGCTAGTTGTTTTGAGTGATTTCGAAACGAATGAGTAAAACTTATTTAGGTGAGGTATATTTAGGCATATATTTAGGTATTTTCAGGTGAATTTATTTATACCCCGTGAGTTTAAATAGTTTTTATTTCTAAATTTTCTTGTGAGTTGGTTGTTCACTAGAATTCACGCCAGCTTAAGCTAGCATCAAGTGAATAGAGGTTGTACGTGCACGGCCCATGGACGGACATTTACGATCCACTATAACGATCCACTATATAATCCACTACGATCCATTATAATTCCAATTTTATTTAATTCAAAATTTATTTCTATCACAATCATTTATAGGTTATAGAAACATAAGAAGACTTTTCCCATTCATGAACGAAGTCTAGCTATTGTTCACTTAGCAGTATACAACGCGTTTATTTTATACCTGTAAAGCAACAAAAAGTCCTGTAACCCACTGGATACAACGCTGACTGCGTTTTTACGTTATGTCAAAATAACGTGAGGGCAGGAATACTGCAGTATTCGTAAAAGTTTGAACCATAAACCATATTGAATGCAAATGGAAAATAATTTTAATGATGAAAATCCGGAAGCAAGTTGATGGGCAGCCTGGCATATTAAAAGAAAATACAAACTTCAGACTCTACGGAGTATAACAGCACAATGAAAATGAATGCTACTTTCTTCGGCTTTTGTTGAAAATGTACCCAGTAAAGCGTTTTTTCAGCAAATATTATAATTGCAACGGCGTTACACATCCCTTTTTCTGCATTTCATCTCAAACTCCAAGTTTATTGGGGCAGACAGAGTCACATCAAATTCAAATTGGATCTTGATTCGGCATGAGTTATATATCTAAATAGTTCCTGTTAATTATTTCTCCTTTTTACGTTAAATGAATTGTGCAACCGAATATTAATTTCTTTCTGATATACGTTTATTTACGATTCAAATATTTATCATTCTAATTAGACAATTGGGATACCGATGGTGGTTTCAGTTTTCTGAAAAACTTTCTAAATTTTTTTTAGTTACATTCATTCATACATACACATTTGAAAAAGCCATGAGAAATTGGTTTCGTTCTTTTAATTTTTCGGCCAACGGTTGCAACATGTTACCATTTTTCTATTTGATTTGAACATTTTTTTGCCTAAAAAGCAATCCTGGGCAGATTTACAATTACATAGGCTGGAGTTCTATGAAGAGGAATTGTTAGAATTATTTTGTTTTAGACTTGTTTTTTTTCCCAACTTTAAGATTCTTATATTCAAAACCATTTGCAGTCGAAACCGCTAAAACAAATAAATTTGTTTTGAATCGAGGTCGGTTTCTTACGAAGCTGTTCACCTCATAAAAGTTCATATGTTGAAACACAGTCTTATTCATGAACCATATTCATGTCTTATTCATCGTATTAAACCGATTTATTTTATTCTTGAATCAATGTGTTCAAACCGCTTATCCGAGCCACACGACTTATCGTCTTTTTTATTCTTGTATTTTACTTTATCTTAATGCGGCCCTGAATAATATGTTTTTTATAAACTATTGGTTTAAGAAATTTTCCATAAATTTTTTTCCGATGTGTGTTGTATTTAAGTTTTTTTGATACAATTGCATTGTTATTGTTTTTGCGGTGAATTTTGCTGATTTCCAGTTATCATACAGCCATGAGTAATTTGTCAAACACAAACAGCAATATAACGGTTTAAAGTTTAAGGAAAACGTGCTATATATTTGCTAGATTTTGTACATTTTGAATTTTTAGTAATTTTTAGTAATACTATACGCAAATCCTTTAAGATCATACAAATTGTTTGTATTTTAAATTCTGGCAAGTGTCATTAAATCATTTTGTGAAAGTTATAATAATTTAATTTAATTAGTTAATAAATAAAATTAAAGTAAATAGGAAAAATATTTTTTTGTCCTTCAAGATTTGCTATTTATTTGCACGATCATATACAATTAACTTAATAATTAACTTGAATAATAAAAAACCCTGTTATTACTCCTTCAACCATTTGTCAAAAAAGGGATGCTGACATAACGAGTAATCTTAAAATAATTGGTTTTCTGCAAATTATCTACACAGATCCTTGGCGTAGTCTCTGTGTAAAGAAAATATTTGAAAATTTATAACTGATAAAGACTGATCAAGAATCCTAACAAACTAAAAAGTTAAGTTATGATAATATACAAATACCAATATTAATTCATGTAAAACACCACGATACAGTCGTTATCCAAATTAAATCGTGTAACGCTTCAGTTATAAATAAAATATTTAGCTCTAACGAATTTCTTGTTTAAGAAATTATACCAGAAAAGCTAAAGGTTACAAAAATAAAAAAATGAGACATATTTTGTTTTAAGATGCAAAGTCTACATAAGAAATAATGATACAGAATATTAAGAGTTAGTACGTGGTAAAGTGATCAATTTCTTTATATATTTTTCTAGAAGAAAGGCACATTTTCTTACTGTAAAAATTTTAAATTATAACGGTTTAGAAATAAAATAATTGGGTTATTAATTCTTCTGGCGCTATTTGAGCTAATCATCGCGTAAATTTTTAGCAGATATTATCCAACTGTTCCTAAATAGTAATTAGTTAGTAGTAGTTGAAGTTCAATGCGGTCAGAAAGGTTCACAAATAATTGAATTAGCGGTTTTTGAGATATCACTAACTTTTTTAAATAATTTTTTTTTCTCAATTTTTGAGAATTCAATATATAACAATTACGTAATTCGAAAGTTATCGTACCTCTATTTTGTAATACATAGTCCCTTTACATCATGAAATCTCCATATACAATTAATGTTGATCATTATTTTCTATTTTCGAAAACGTAGAGTGTAAATGAGAATGAATTTATTAAAAGCAGTTTCTAAACTATTTAAAAGTGAAACCATCAATGTCAGTAAAAGTTTAAAATCAAGTGCTTCGTTAAAAATTAAAAAAACAAAATTATAATTCAAATTCTAAAATGTCTGACTCGTGCGTATCTCCGTTTAATATTTTATTGAAAATAAGTTAATTAAGTCTTGGTTAACGAAATAAATATTTTAAATGTAATGGAAACAGCCATAGAAGTTATGAAACATTTACTACACCAGAAATCAGTGTCAAATGTTTCGAAAATTTCTGCCAATGGAAACTGAAGAAAAAAGTGTTTCACTTCTAGATGAAAATATTACGCTCGCATACTTTTAGAAAAGGTATAATAAATTTAATATATTTAATATAGGGACCGCAATGTATTTGATTCGACCGTCGCGCTTTAAGTGTTAAGGCCTGTATATATTGGCTCTTTTATTTTTCAACAAATTACACGTTAATCAAATTTTATGATGTAGTATTCCGTTTAAATTAATTGATTGTTTTTTATTGGTCAAAATATTAAAAAGAAAACATCAATTACGCGACACTAAGTACTAATTATGCGACATTTTATACAATATAGATAAATAGATAAATATTTAATAAAGTTTTCGTAGCACGAACGTAGGTTTTAAGTAATATTACGGCAAAAGAACGATTTGATTTAATATATATTAAACGACAAACGTCAAACTAATTTCAAATAGAGCCGAAAGTTTGTATACTCAACACTTGAAGCGTATCAGTACGGTGACCATTTTTTGGAAAGGAAAATACAGGACATTAATTAACTAAAATATTATGTTAAAAAAAAAATAACTGCCCTCTGCTACCAACCTCAAATAAAAGTGTGTTAAAAAATGTTTTAAAAAAAGCCCACACCGATTTCATGTTGTGATTACCACATATTTTACACTTCGTGAGGCGCCTGTCCTTGACGAGGCCGAAAACTTTTGTTCTGCCATTTTTCTCGATTCGGCCGCTTTTTCGTTCGGCAAGTTCCGAAAAATGCCGATTGCCCGGGCTTTTGTAATTTTTTTTTTACTATGGGAATTGGAAATTTGTTTTAGAATATGAGGGTAACCTTGTCCGACAAAAATTTGTCTGCTTTTGTTTAGTCCGATAGCCCAAACATACCAAAATATCAGTTGTCGGACTCGACAATAGCAGACAAATTACCTTCGTGTTCTAAAGCAAATTTCCAAGTTAAAAAAAATTGTGGTAGCAAATTTACAAGATCCCGGGCAATCGAGATTTTTCGGAGCTTGCCGAACGAAAAATCGACGGTTTGAGGAAAATGGCAGAACAAAAGTTTTCGGACTTGTCAAGGACTAGCGTCTCACGAAGTATAAAATTTGTGGTAATCATCACATGAAATCGGCGTGGGCCCAGGGACTAATAACAAACGTCTTCTTGACTAGAATACTAAAATTAAATACTAAATTTTATTTTATTTTATTTTATTCAAAGGATTACCCAATTTTTTTGCTCGCTAAAGTAGCTTTCTATTGTTTATCGGTTGTAATGGCTGGTTGGTAGACAAACAAACATTTGTTTTTGCTGTTTCAGAAACGTTAGGAGCTAATACGTTGAAAAATGCAAAAAAGTGGGGCTATGATTTTGACATTTGGCTCGATATTGTAATACTTAGGAAATTTAGACAAATTTTAGGGAAATTTAGAAAAATTATTACTTTAAATGCATATTCGTGTAAAGTTTATGCAAAAAAGAGGACATTTACATATCAAACTAAGAAATAAGGGACATTGTACTGTCCTGTATTTGCAAAAAAATCTCAAGGGACAGCATGGCAAAAAACAGGACAGTCCTGTAAAATACAGGACGGATGGTCACCGTACGTATCAGATACGCACGTTCCCTATACATAACCAAAAATAAAAGAAAAATTTGCAGGCAAAGATATTAAAGTTGAAATGGTTAAGACCGCTGTCTGATAATGCGCACCTATTTTCTCTCAATTTCCTACACTTTTAATCGCATTGAGCCGAGGTAATACCGCATTAATGGACAAACTTTTTATTCTCCCTTGATAATTGTCCATTATGTACACAATTATCGCCCATAATCATTATTCAATTTATTTATCTAAATTCTAAACTTCATATAAAATTCGAATCTTTTTTTCTGTATAAATATTTTATGATATTTTAAACCTCATAAATATACTTCATATAAAATAAAAACAAAAAAAAACAAACACTTTTTTGTTGATACCACAAAATTTTCATGCCCGAGGGTTAACTGGAAATTTGTTTTCTATATGAATTTAAGAAAATTTTTTGTTGATTTTTGCTGTGTGGGCTTTCTTGCAAAAACATTTTTTTTATTGCAGAAGGATCGAGAATGATTGGAATAGAAAGTCGAAATAACGAAGTGTGGTTAAGAAAGGCAATTAAACCGGGACGAGTAAAGATAATATGTGGAAAATTTTAATTTTCGGCAATCGAAATTATTAAATTTCGGAAAAACAAATTAAAGTAAACAAAAACATTTTCGGAAATCAAAATTGTTAGATTTTGAAAACAAAAATTAAAATGAGAAAAATGTTAAAGTTGAATCAAAATTATTAAAAATTCCGGAAATCGAAAATGTCAAAATTCTGCAATTAATTTTTGGGTGTATCAACTGCCACCGGGAAGTTAAACATTCAAGTAATTATGATATTATGTTAGCATAGTGGAGATGTATCAACAATGATGTGAATTAAATCTATATGAATAAAATAATTGTAATTTGGCTTACTACTTAGGTTTAGAGAGAGAAATTGTGTCATCAGAAGCATTAACTAGTTTGCTCGTACCGAAAAAGAGGAAAAACAGCAACTGACTCATCTCCTAATAATAATTATTATTCAATGAATTATTGGTGATATAACATCCATCACTCCGATGGAAGTTATTCCATCATGAATAATAGAACTTGACTTATTATTCTTAGGCTAGCCCAGATGAGTATGATAAACTGTTTTAAGTTTAATAAAAAATTCTTGTTGGTTCGAAACTAGATCGATCGACAATTGTATTGATAGAAAAATATTTCATAGATTGCACACCATATTTTGTTAGATTCAGTCTTATTATTTATGATGGGATAACTTCCATCTCCACTTCCGGAATGATGTTATATCACAAATAATTCATTGAATTTATTTTTATTTTATTTTAATTTGTTTGTATTTAATTTACCTAGGTTTATACATATAATAATATTATATATTTTATTATCGGTCATTTCTGCAGCACTGCTCGCCAATAATGGACCATTACGGGAACAGTTGTGGGACATTGTATAGGATATTCTTTGAGCATGTGACGGTATGTCTCCTTTACTAATTAAACTCCAGATAGTTATCTGAGGACTCGATTTTTCGAAGAAGCAATAGCGTTTTATGATCAAGGATGCTCCATAGATTGAGGGTGATACCGTTGAATGAATAGAGTTTATTCACCAGCACCCCTAGCGTATGAAAATGGCTAGTATAATATCTCACTGCTATTGCCAGTGGTATGTGATATTTCATGTTAACTCATAAGTTATGTCATTGTTAATAGCACGTACTGGACTATGCGGGGTTATCATACCCTTTTGATCAAAATTTAAAAATATTATAAATTCAACAAAAACTGATCTCTCCACGCGGGTATTAAGAATTAAAATTCAAATTCAATTCAAAACGCTTTGAGTGTAGCATGAGCATAACTTTAATTCTTTGTTTGTTTCATATGCGTTGCAGCTAGTGATAACAGTTTATTTTACTATAAGTATTCGTGCGCACTTTTCGTGTTTCAATGTGAAATTTTATTCATTTGCCAAAAAAAAAAAATAAAACTTTCAAAAATTCGTGATCGTGAATTTGCAACCTTTTTTTTTTTATTCAAAGTTAGGCATGTTTAGTGTTAATTATAATAAATTATAAATTAACGTCTCTGAATATCCGAAGATACCATGCCAACTAGGGATAAGAATGGAATGCAAATTAAGATTCTCTGAGAAATTTATGAACGTTAACTTTAAAGCCTTGAGGATTAAATTCATCGGGGAAAACCCAGGAAGGTAAGGCATTCCAAAGATGAGAGACTCTGTTGAAAAAGTCACGTTGAAAGGCTACAGTTCTACACCTAATTATTTGAACTGTAAAAGGATGCGCTGCTACGTTTGCTCTGGTGTGACGCGAAAGGTTTGCTGATTTAGGTAAAATCGATTTGATCTCTTCAGAAGCTCGTTCATCCATAATATATTTATAAAATATAGTCAAATCAGCAACATTTCTTCTGTGCTGCAAGGAACCAAGACCGTTAGTAAGACTTGGGTTACCAATGAGTTTAATAGCTCTACGCTGTACAGAATCAAGACAGTTGAGGCTACTCAAGTAAGCTCCACCCCATATGTGAGAACAGTATTCCATGCAGGGACGTATAAAAGATTTATAAACTAAAAGAAGTTGTTCGCTATCGAAAAACTTCGACATCGCCCCAAAAATCCTAACTTTTGAACAGCATTCTTAGCCAGATTAAAAATATGAGAATTCCACTTCATATTATTTTCAATCTCAACTCCTAGAAGTCTGACAGACTCATTCTCTAAAAGATTTTTGGGGCCAAATGTTAATGGAAAAGGATTGGGTGGCGTTATCCTAGAAAAATGACAAACCTGTGTTTTGCTTGTATTGAATTCAACACTGTTAGCAATACCCCAATCCATAATTGTTTTAAGATCAGTGTTAAGGGAATCTATCAATTTTGACCTACACTCACTAAGCGCTAAGGGTGTATATAATTTAGGTGCTTCATGAGACGCATGAAGCGTGCTATCATCAGCAAAACTATGTATAGGATGAACCGTTGAGTCCAACAAATCATTAATATAGATAAGAAAAAGAGTTGGTGACAAAGCGGAACCCTGAGGAACTCCTGCATTAGTTGAAAAAGTATTCGATGATACACCGTCAACATTGACGCGAAATTTTCGATCAGATATAAAGCTCTGTGTCCAAGATATAAGCTGCTCGTCTAAACCATAGGGTCTCAATTTGCATATAAGGTTGTTATGCCAAACTTTGTCAAATGCCTTGGAAATATCAAGAGCAACACCGAATGTTTCTCCAAAGTTTTCAAGCGACTTGTTCCAGATATGAGTGACAAAAGACAGCAAATCTCCCGTCGCTCTTCCTTTTCGAAATCCATATTGTCTCTCATTAATAATTTTGGAAGACTCTAAGAAGCTCATTAAATTAAAATTGACATATTTCTCAAAAATTTTAGACACTACCGATAAAATTGAAATGGGTCTGTAATTCGTAGGATCAGTCTTACTGCCCTTTTTCGAAACTGGCTGTACACTAGCCATTTTCCAAATTTCAGGAAAAATTCCTTTCTTATATGATAAATAGAAAATTTTAGCGAGGATTGGTGCTAGCTCCCTAGCAAATGTTTTAAGTATAATCGGAGGAATAAAATCAGGGCCTGTTGCCTTGTTAGTATTGATTTTTAAAAGCATTTTTCGAACAATGTTTTTCCGAAAAATTATCCGCCTCATTTTATAAGAAACTTTAGAAATAGGTTTAGGTTGGAAATTAGGTTCTTTTAAAGTAGAATTTAAAGAGAAATAATGCCCAAGCAAATTAGCTTTCTCTTTTGGATCAATGATAGGGACATCTCTATTAACAAGAGGCGGTAGGGAAGATTTACAAAAGTTGCTTTGGACAGCCTTTGCGGCTTTATAGAAATTGCGTGAACCAGTCGGATGTTCTGCGAATTTAGATGCTTTTTTCCTATTAAATAGATGTTTCTCTTCATCTATTAACTTACGACATAAATTTCTCTCTTTACGGTACTGTCTAAGGTTTTCATCGGTTTTGTTTTGATTAAACTTTCGAAAAGCCTTTTTTTTAACTTTTATAGCTTTTTTGCATTTACTAGAAAACCATAGATCAGTTTTCGGAATGATCAATTTATTAGGAATAAATCTGTGCATACCTGATTGAATCCAGAAAAGGAATGAAGATTGCGATACAATAGTCTACTTCAGTCGTCTCTGGAACAACATTGTAGCAATTTGCTTATCTATCAGTTAGCCAAAGAATTCGAATTTCTATATCAAATTGATTACAGGTATTAGTGCCATTTCAAATTCTACTATGCAAACTTTCAACATTTTCTGTTAATCCTATGGCAGCGGCTAGAGCTAAATTGATTGTTTGTAGTAGTTTACTTGTGGCAGTGTAATAGCAAATGTTTTGGAAAGACATGTGGCGATACTTGAACGTCTGTACTCCTTATAACACATAATAACTGAATCGATGCAGATGAAGTTATCTTATCGTTTTACTCAGAAGTTGTTTTCATTGCAGCTACAATTCTTTTTTGAAATTCTGAAAATATTAACGCTGGCTCATGAAGTTGAATTCCCAATTAGTTGGACACAATTTTTAAAACGTGTGCGGTTTAAGATTCATAAATTGAATATGTTAAACTGATTGGCGTTTAGGCGGGGTTGAAGAAATTTTATACACTTTGGAGTGATCCAATACAATTTCAAATAAATGAAAGATCGCAGCTATCAAAAATTAAAAAATTGAGACTATAAGATGAACATACGCAGCCTTTTTGTGCCCTCTAAAAACAACCACTCATTACCGAAGTTCCATCATAGCCCTGACCAACCATGCATTTTGAATCCATTCCCAAATAACGAATTGTCTCCATTATAATATTTGCAAGACTCTTAACAGTAACGGATATAAACTGCAAAAAGTCATCTCGTATGTTAGATGTGTGCTTCAACATGCTAGCCATGCCGCTAGTCTTATCAGTCAAAACAGAAATTGATTTTGCAGAATTTAATTTGGCAACAATTGAGCGAACAACTATTTTGTTGCAGGCACTAATTATTTCATTCTGAATTTTCGGATTCAGATACGTTGAATTTTTTCTGGAAACCTCCAAGAGGTTTTGATGAAACGTTATGCGACTCAACATAAATCTGTTCGATTATAAAATAATTAACACTATCAATTATTTTTAATTCACTTTTATTAAAAAAGATTTAGTTTTTGCAAATAAAATTTTTTTAACAATTTTATAAGTTTAATTACAAGAGTTGTTGCTCGACCGAGTGCGAAAATATTATTGAATTTAAATCCTTATTTTTAATTTCACAAAGATAATTTTTATATCAAATTCCATTGATTTGTGTTGTCATAATTAAATTTTGTGATTGTAATAATTACGCCGAGTGTTTCCGCTACAAGTACTCCCCCACCAGATCAACATTTCTAAATTTTGGTCGATTACAAATTAAAATGTACACGTTTGTTGTTGTGTTGTGTATTGCTTTTGTCTGTGGACATGATATTGTTGGTTGGATTCAACCTGTCGATGCCGATCATCTTGTTCACATCGTGAATGTTCACGACAAAAAATTTACACAGTTTGCGTACAACTGTAAACGGCCCTTCGTAAGGTGTAATAAGGGGTCCTTTTACTTTATCTACTCGAACAAAAACGTATGTGTAGTTGTTAAGATCTTTAGAAATGAAGATGTCGGTCTGATTACGTTGCCTAGAAGAAGTAGGAATAAGAGTCTGCATATTATTTCATAATCTCTTGATGAACTCAGAAGTATCGGAATTTTTAGCTGTAGGAGAGACGACAAAGAATTCGCCTGGGACTTTTAAAGTTTGACCATACACTAGTTCTACAGGGGTGCAGTCGAGGTCTTCTTTGAATGAAGTTCTGAAGCCAAGTAAAACCAGTAGGAAGTTCAGTGCTCTAATGAACGGTATTGCATCTCGCTTTAAGAGATGCTTTAAGTTGACGATGAAAGCATTCGACAAGGCCGTTTGCTTTTGAATTGTAGCCAGTTGTGTGGATTCGATGAGATCCTAGAAGCTTAGTTTGCTCGGTGAATATATTGGATTCGAATTGTCCTCCACGACCTGTCGTTATGACCTAAGGAATACCAAACCTAGATATATATTCCTGTAACAGTGTTGATGCTATAGTACTTGCTGTCATATCTTTTATAGGATATGTTTCTGGCCAACGCGTGAAGCGGTCTACTGTCGTAAGTATATCCCTGTACCCGTTTGATTTCGGCAGTGGTCCAACGATGTCGAAGTGGATATGGTCAAGTATTCGGTAATTTAAATTTACCAATCGGAGATTTTGTTTGTTCATTAATTTTTAATCGTTAATACGATTCACATGATTTAGCTCATATCGATGTGTTTACATTCATTCGTGGTCAAAAATGCTTGGATGCAATTAATTTTCGCGTTGCACGTATACCAGGATGTGATATCGAAAATCGTTTTCCTGATGCTGTGTGGGACGTATGGTCGATCATAATCAGAAGATGTCTCGCACCAGATGTTGTCTTTGTCTTTAAGTAAAACGGTAAAACGTGTTCGTAGAATAAATAAAAATAAGTCAAAAATTGACACTAAAAATGAATTAAAATAATTGTGATGTTAAGTCGATCGTCCAAAAACAAATTTTAATCTCGTCGCTGGTTGAGTTGGTTAAATGGTTAACCATAAACTCTGGTAAGAAGGACACCGGTTCGATTTCCGAACCAACTGACCGGCATTGAGATAAAACATTTGTTACGGATCTTTCACTTTTAAAAACAATTTTTTATTCTATTCAATTGAATACATTCATTTCTAGTGTCTTATAGTTCTAAACTATATAATGGTTAGATCCGTTGCTATCGTATAGATAAAAATCTTAATAAAATCTTGAATTTTATTTTTTAACGTAACAAAACAATTTTTGATAAAAATCTGATTCATTAGTTGATTTTACAGAGTCTGAAATTAACGTCACAGCATTAAAAATTTTAGTGTTGCTAACAACTAATTAGATGAATCCATTATTAAATTAAAAATTAGATAACGGTAGTTAGCTGACAAAAGAGAGGATATACATATTTAATGTAGTTTTTGATGCAATTTTTTTCATTTAAAATGGACTGAGCGTATTTTAGGTTGAATTTTGATCATCTTCCTGATTCAAAAATAAAACCAACTGTTTGCATTTGTTTTCCTATTACAAATAATTTCCAATAAAATATCCGGTCTACCGCACTATCGGTATTGAAATATTGATTCGGTTTTAAGTGCCCTCATTTCGTGAAATTTTTTTAACTTTAATCTCTAATAAACCGGTTGATAGCATCAAATGCAAATCAATAAAAATAATAAAAATTTAGCTTCAGCCAGCAGTGTACTAATTTCTTTGTTTTTTCTAACTGAGTCCTGTATGTGGACAAAAGTGATTATTTTTCCGTAAAGTGTTCTATTTTTTCCTACACTTTGGTTTTTGCTGTTTTTGGATCATATATATTATTCCAATTTTATTGAGTTAGGATCCTGTGATTCCAAAGGACTAAATTATACAGCTATAAATTTCAAAATAATCAAACAGTTCCATCCAACTTTGTGAATTGTTGCCATTTCAACAGTCAATTTAACATGGAAAATAAATAATATAAAATAATTATAGTTCATATTCTTCTATAATACAAATAAAAACTTGTCGCTTGACCGAATTGGGTGCTTTTGGTGGAGCTTTTTGTTTCAGGGACATATCGCGATATCGTTTTATTTGTGAAAAAATAATCTGCATTGTTTAAATTAGGTTTGTGATTTGTTTATTCTATTTTTGACACACAAAGTGAAACAACGCGAAACAATTACTCACGCAAACCAAGGTATTGGTCTGATGCGAAAGTAAATTGAAAGCTTGAATGGTTTGAATAATTTTTTCACAAAAATCATAAATAACTAAACTTTGTCTCTAGTGGAGGCGCCAGGTTATTTTCTATTTTTATTTTTTTATTTTTCAAATATAAAATAATAAATAAAAATAAATAAATAAAACATATTTTTCTCTACTTTTCAACATTTGATATGAATGATTTTATGTTGTACACAAAATTATTAGAAAAAAAATGTATTTCTATTAAACAATTTTTATTGTTGCGTGCAAATTAAATTTATGCTATTTCAAAAGCTTACGTTTCATGTTAGGAATTTTTTCATTATGAATTTTGGTTTCTTTCGTTTTGTGGAAGAAAAAAAATATTAATAATATGTATATAGAGAAACAAAAATAACTTAAGATTTTTGAATATTTTCATAAAAACCGTTTGACAAATAAATCAAGTTTATAGTTTTATTTTGTTAAGATATGTTGAACTTTTGCTATGTAAATCATATTAATGACTTGTGATTTTAACAATGTAACATCACGAAAAATTGAAAATATATATTTTTGGTTGAATTTAGAAAATCAATTATATTTCGAATTAGTAGTAAGGGAGTACTTAAGTACACTTTAAACTTAGTTCTCTTCTTTAATTTTTATTTGTTTAAAAGTCAAAATTTAATATTTATTTTAGGCCAGTTTTCCATAAGCTCAAACATTTTAAGATTTAAGTTAACAAATGTTGATAGTTTTCCAAAAATAGTTTTAAAAGAAAATAAAAACAATCGAGATATAATAAATTAAAATTGTCGTCAATTGGTCTATATGGTCTATGTATAACCTAATAAATTTTGAGATGTATTTGAACAGAATTGCAATGGTGCGTTGCGATTTTAATAATATAATACAGGATTATTTAGATTTAAGAAATATGAGTAAATTACAAAAATTTATCATTTTGTTACAGTTGGCCTTTTATTGTTAACTCATATTACGGCTTCAGCATTACATACAAATAATTTAAAATTATTTCATTATTTACTCTTCTGTATGTCATTCTCCCTTTTCTGTCACACATAAATTTTTGGACTGTTGTTAGTTTTTTCGCATTTTACATGCGCATTCTATTTTAAGAAAGACGTTTTACAACAAATTTAAACATTTCTTAATTATTAAGAAACTATAAGGTTTCATTTTCTTATAAATATTCTTTGGAGTTTAGTGTGAGTTAAAGGAAATACAACATAAAGAATGGCTTTTATGTATAATGGATTTTTAAAATTATATTTAGGTCATTCTGATGGTCATGTGAATTTACAATAAAAAATACAGTTCCAGAATGTGTGAAATATTTAGTATCGTTGTTCAAAATTATTAGAGCCAAATATTCGAAAAAATTATTACTAGTTACGATCATCAACAACACAAAGCTAATGGTTTTATTAGTTTTGCAGGAAAGAATGCTGCAGGTAATGATAGCAAAGTATTCAGTCCTTTGGTCATACAATAGTAACTAGAACTATTCTGTAGCACAAACGCGTACTCTGTTTGATTTTTTCAAATTTTAGTCATTCAAGATTCTGGAAAAGTTTTAATTTTTTCTAGACGAAGTTATTTTGCTTCTCCTACAAAGCCCAAACATTACCGGACAGTTTAGTAATGTTTGTAGTAGTTTAAGAGTAGTGACATATATTATTAGCGGCGTTACCTCTAAATTTTTCTTCTTACAGAAACACATATTACTTAAGATATTTAATGTTTTTTTAAGGGTATAGATTACAATTGATTCGTAGCGTCAAAGAAAAAAGGATAGGTCACGCTAGTGGGGGAGGTTTATTAGCTACTAAAAGATTTTACCTGATAATGTTGTAGCTGGGTTCAAAGTTTTTGAATTTTAATACTTGGTTTTGTTTACACCTAAGTCGGTCGATATTGTAATTTTACCGGTGCATTTAAACTATGGGGGGATGACTTTCGATTGATGCCAAAAAAAAATTGAGGAAAAGTTTAGCATCATTATTGAAGATTTGAATGGACGAGATAAAAAATATAAAAAAATTAGGTTAAAAACGCACACAAATATAGTTCTATTAGCGGACGATAATGAGATGGATGCTATACGGAATTAACCAATATGATTAAGATTGTATCTAGGCAGATTCTTCCAGCACTTAAATATCTTACGAAAAAAATTGTTACGATTGGGAGTACAAAAAATATAGAAATAGTTCCTTGATTATGATTGACTGAATTGTTGAAGGGTGAAGAGTTGGATCCGATACAATCCTAGGTGACTGAAACATTTAAATTTTTTTTAACTGTAATAAATAAATTGGAAGGTGTGTGTGATGGTCTTGGTTTCTTCATCTTTTGGGGTCATCAGAGTCCCTGCTCATTATTTTGCTCATTTAAATCCGTTCTGTCATTATTTTATTTTGCGTGCAATTCTGGTCTTGTACTGGGCTGGAGAAATACTTTCGCTAACCCGCAAGGTTGAAGCTAGTCGAAATTAAATCTTGATCCACTATACGAAATAATAGATTGCATGATTGAGTATATCAATATGATTTTAGGTATTATAGTGTAAAATTTTTGCTAGAATAGACATATAAAAACACCAGTTACCTTGGTCATAACGACATAATGCAGCGCCATCTGTAACGACTGGAATGCCTAACTAAAGCGCACAAAGAAAGGTGTGATGGTTATTGTTGTCAAAGTGTCGAAGGCAAACAAAATTTGGAACACCAAAAGTTCCTAAACAGATTCATGTAACAACATTTATGTGCCACAAAAGTCTCAAAGAATCTTTCTATGGAAGGTGAATCGCGAGTATAGAAACATTAGCGTGCATGTAGTTAATGAAAATTCTCAGCCGGGCTTTACAAATGCTTGGAATCTGATAAAAAATTTTCATTAAAATCCATAGTCATAGCATAGATATAGGAGATGTAAATTCAAAAACAACGTACTTGTTCTACGCTGACCAAATCTAAAAGAATAAATAAATGTTAGTTTAAGTTAGAGCACTTTTTATGTGATATAGGTCCATTATTGAGTATCTAGATTATCTAAGAAATAATTTTTCTTCAATAGAATTAACCAAAATTATAATTTATAAAAACATTTGAAACATTTAAATTTGTCAAATAAAATGTCACAGCACAATCCATGCTCAGCTTTACTTTGAATGTCGCTTGTGTATGAAAGAAGAAATTGATTGTGCAATGACACAGAAAGAAAAGATTTTTTTCTACTTCAAGCTACGAAAATGTCATTTTAATATATAGTAAAATCTATGTGAAAGGGAAACTTTTTCTAAGTACTGACTGAAAATGTTTTCAGTCACTAGGACTGAAAGTAAATAAGTTTCGGTGTTCGCCTACAGGTGGTGGTTATTTAAAGGATTGAGTATTTTGAAGGGATTGAATATTTTGAATATTTTGATCGAATCGAATCGAAACTAATCATTATATCAATTGTGTGTAATTAATTAATTAAACTAATAATGAGTGTGTTTTTTTTCTATATCGGAGAAATCGTGGCGATAAAATAAAATTTGTATCAGATATATCGTATAATTTTTTCCTCCGATATCTAACTGTCAGATGTAAAATATATTCTCTGAGTTTTTTCCGCCAAAAAAAAAATAAAAAAATTTATTAAATAAATAAATAAATTTTATTAAAAAATTTATTTTTATTTGTTTTTAATTGAAACTTTACCGACAATTTTTTAAATTTATACTTTAAACGATGACTTCCAGTCGGTAAAAAATATCTGTAATATCTGTAAAAGTTTTTAGAGAAAATATATGAACTATTTTCATTATTCATATTGTCAAATTAATCTACTAAAAACTTACAAAACGACATATCTAAATTTGACTGTGTAAAAAATAAGCAATTGTATATCGCATTTTTACCAGTGTAAAATAATGTTATTATAGGGCGATTTTTCTGTTCCGGTGTTTACCGCAATGGCGCTGCAAAAAGGTGATAAGAGAAAAAATCACAAAAATTTTATATGGGATTCCATTCAAAACACAACTTGAATAAATTTAAAAATTATCGGTTGTAATACCACAAGTCATTGAAATTTTTTCGAAAATTTTTTGATTTTACGAATTAAATTATTTAGCAACACTGCGAATCAAAGCGCACAATAAACCACGAGTCCGAAGGACGAGTGGTTTAAGTAGTGGTTTGATTGAGCAGTGTTGCTTAAAAATAATTTAATGAGTAAAATTGAAAAATTTTAGACAAAAATTTCAATGAAGAGTGGTATTTAATGAGATAATTTTTTTTGATTACAATTTTGTTTAGAGATAATTATTAGTTTCTAAATAAAATTTGTCTACAAATTATTCAATAATACAAATTATATAAAAATGCAAATAATAAAAATGTCCGTTTTCATTCATAAATATATGCATGTTTGTTTATTTGTGAAAAATAAATTACAAATTTATGCGCCTACTAAGATGAAATTACATTTCATTTTGTTAGAAGAAAAAATGATAACAAAGAATTTTCATAACGACAAACCAAAATTATCGACGACAAGAAGAATTGCCGACAGTTAAAACAAAGCCTACTGTTTAAATATCATAGTTTGTATGAATGAAAAATAAAATTTCTTACAGCAAAAAAAAAAATTATCGGTTGTAATACCACGAGTCATTGAAATTTTTTCGAAAATTTTTTGATTTTACGAATTAAATTATTTAGCAACACTGCGAATCAAAGCGCACAATAAACCACGAGTCCGAAGGACGAGTGGTTTAAGTAGTGGTTTGATTGAGCAGTGTTGCTTAAAATAATTTAATGAGTAAAATTGAAAAATTTTAGACAAGAATTCCAATGAAGAGTGGTATTTAATGAGATAATTTTTTTTAAATTATAATTTTGTTTAAAAGTATTAGTTTCTAAATAAAATTTTTTACAAATTATTCAATAATACAAAATTATGTTAAAATGCAAATAATAAAAATGTCCGTTTTCATTCATAAATGATTGCATGTTTTATGTTTATTTGTCAATTTATAGCAATTATGCGCCTACTAAGATGAAATTATATTTCATTTTGTTTGAAGAAAAAATGACAACATAGAATTTTCATAACGACAAAGCAAAATTATCGACGACAAGAAGAATTGCCGACAGTTAAAACAAAGCCTTCTGTTTAAATATCATAGTTTGTATTAATGAAAAATAAAATTTCTGACAGCAAAAAAAAATTATCTATGAAATTTCACATTTTACCACAATTGAAGAATATCAATTTGCTCATGAAGTATTATTAACTATATATTAAGCGTAATAAATAAAATATTATTCTTAAGTCGCTCAAAAAAGCAACTTAAAAATTGCCAAAATTTCCCATACAAAGTTGTATGAAAAATTTAACCTATTTTCGTATTTGTTTTACGGACGGAAGAAAACGAAATATTTTGTATATTATGCTTAATATATAGTCAATAATACTTCATAAACAAATTTAAACTATTTAATTGAAGTAAAATGAGACATTTCATAGATAGTTTTTAAAAATATTCATGTTGTGTTTTGTATGAAATCCCATATAAATTTTTTTGAATTTATTTTCTTATCCCCTTTTTGCAGCGCCATTGCGGTAAACACCGGAACATCTGGAGGCGAACACAATAATAACATTATTTTACACTGGTAAAAATGCGATATATAATTGTTTATTTTTTACACAGGCAAATTTTGATATGTCGTTTTGTAAGTTTTTAGTAGATGAATTTGTAAATATTATCATTTATATTTACAAGCGTAGAAAAAATAGCGTTTTCTACGCGTGGTAAAAACGTTTTTGCGTTCCTGAACTTATTAACTTAAAAGAGACCTTTTCACCACTTGTATAAAAATCTACTATATATTTTTTTTTCTTTTCAAATTTTATACTTCGAACAACGAAATTTTTACTTTCATTATTTTAGTGTATTTTTTAAACTAAAATTTAATAGTGTTAACAATAAAAGTTCTTGTTTGAAAAAAAACCGTAACAAATAAACGTCCATTTTTACTTCCTGTCATCTTTATAAACATAATATTGTTGGTTGCGTGAACTACAAACTTAAATGATTAACTAAACAGTGAAAGAAATATGGCAATTTCAAGTTCTACAAACAACTTCATCAAATTTTAAATATTCTCCCATGATAGACGCATCATTTCAAATTGAATTATGACTTATATTTTATGGATTTCAAGTCAGGCGTCTATGCCGTTACGTTTAGACTTTTAATAAAATTAATTAGGTCAATTGGAGTGACGTGTTGTGGAAGTGTAAATTTTCTACGACCAAGTTGGTTAAGAGAGTTCAGGACAGTCGCAGATGATGTGTCCCATGGTTTTCACGTCCGAGGAACAAAACCTACACCTGTAGGAAACAACAGGGTCCATTTTGTTAAGATTGTGGTTTAAAGGACCATATCCAGTAACACACCACGTTAAAATTCTGAGTGACTCTCTGTTTAAGTCGATTGTTTTAAAAGGTGAAACGGAGAGGTCACTTTGAAACTTCTTGGAATGTACTAGTCCTTATCTGCTTCTCCATAGCTTAGCACTTAGTACCTGTTTTCATGTTTAGATTGTGTTTTTAAGCGAGCTCTTGGACATTTAAAAGCATGGTTTCAGTCCAACAAACTTTTATTGGCACCGTGTTTAGCTAAAGCGTCGGCAATAGCATTTCCTTGTATTCCTGTGTGGCAGCTTACAAACACAAGTATGACTCTAATGTTATAGAAATTTTTTGTAGATTTTAGTTGCATTCCCATACAAATTTTGAATCAAAGCGGAAGAAGAGCGGAACTGCCAATGACAAAAATTTCTGGCTGAAATATTGTTTTTGTGGTGCCCAAGGCTACCTTTTGTTTTATTCTAGGACCAGACACTCGTCCTCCTGTGCCGACATTGGTTCAAGAATCATCTGTGAACCAGATCACCAGACCCATGGCTTTATGTGGAAGTGACCATATATAGTTTTTAATACGATTCCTGGGAAATATATTGACATCAAACTGTTAGCTTGTAACTCAGCAAGAATTTTAAGGTGTCCAGTTAGATTACCTGGTTTCAACCCTTACTTGAGCTGAGTCTATGAACGCTCAACACCCCTGTATATAATAGATTTTAAATGTAGGTACAATTGAGAAAGCTTTAGAAGAATCTATATTGCTGACGTTAGGGTGGTTTTGAAAGCACATGGAGCACTAAGCTACACAAGCTTTTGTATTTTTGTAAACATATTTTGAGCAGTTCTTTGGCGCGTTTTTTTACCACTAAACTAAAGTTGCATATGCTAGAATTGAATTTATAATACTTTGGTACAACCAAAGTTTCACTTTTTGGCTAAGACCCCATGTTTTCCCAAACAGGTTTCCACATATGAAGAGAACTTTGTTTGCCTTGTCAGGAAATATATTTCAGGTGAAAGTTCCAGGTAAATTGATAGCAATCATGGATCACACCTAAAGATCTAATCTTTTTTATGTTTGTTTTGGATCGCCGTTAAGAACAGGCGAACTGAAATTAAAGTTTTCCTGTTTGTGAAAATGACAACACTTCTTTTTGCGGGTTGATCGACAGTCCCAATATGTTACACTACTTAGATACAAGATTAAGAGCTGTCTAGGTTTGAACAGTGACAATGGAGTCATGTTTCCCTCTGACCATAACCACCAAGTCGTCGGGATAGCCTACAGTTTTAAAACCAAAATCATTTAGCTTGGTTAGGAGATTATCTATCATGACGATATCAATCGATATTTTTGGAAAACTCAATCATCAATCTGAATACAATTTAAAGTTCGGCTTTATTGACACGTGTTGGAACAAACGACCTGTGGAGTGTACAATTATCAACACAGTGATGATGAAGTTTCAACTTCAAAATAGTCATCACCTCAGTGGCGTAATTGATAGCTTATCTGCCAACTGATTCGAACATGGCACTGATGAGGGGGGTTTGAATTAATCCGAAACACGTAAATAAAAAAGTTTTTTTTTTCTGAGAAACTTCCAACCATATCTTCAAATTGAAAAAATTCAAATTATTTCCTTATTTAATTGAGTTTAATTCCTCACAAAAAGCCCCAAACCCTATTATATTTATTGGTTTACTTGTGATGTGAAATATTTGGTTGATATAAATCTTAATTAAAGATATACCAAAGATTTTGATCCTAAAACAGTAATGTAGTGAGCTAAAGTGTCAACAATACAATTAAATTTTGATGTAAAAGTTCAAAAAGTTTAAAAAAAAAATTTGCTGTATTTATTTTTAAAGTAATTTTGCTGTAAGGAAATAGTGGCTTAATTAAAAAATCTTTTTATTTTCTTCTAATGTAGACGAAGAGTTTTCAAGAACTCACATGTGATGGATCAATAATACAGTTCTTTTAAAAAAACGTTTAAATACCGAAACTAATCGTTGTAGAGAATATTTCATAAACAGAAAGTGCTTGTGTTGGAAAAAGATATTATACAAGTAACTGATGTCAAAATATTGTGTGCTGTTTGTTTCAACAAATTTTATAGCTATAAACTTTGAACAACATAACTTGGATTCATAGTTACTGTTATCTACAAAATAAATCAAAAACAAAACTAATTTTAATTACAAACTACAGGTATCTATTTAATGTTTGGTATTTCTGATCTAATTTTTTTTTCTAATTAAAAACAAAAATAAAAATTCGCACCTGACATAAAGGAGGCATAGAATTCATTTGATGTGCTCTAACAGGTAATGGTGATACATTCGCTCCAGCGTATGTATTTGTAATATTAGAACTAGCTGTTCCAGTTAATGGTCCTGTTCCATCGGTTAATGCATGACTACTTGTACTTGATGTTATAATACTCATTGGATTATTTCCCATCCCGCTTGTATAACCACTTGCACCTCCTAATGATGTTAAATTACTATTTGTTTGGGGTCCTATTGATGAAACAATTCCTCCTGTTGCTAACGATGAACTCATTATTGGTCCAGTCGTTCGTGGATGTTCTAATTCAGCTAATATTCGATTGTCCTATAAATAATTTTTTGTTTGTTTTGTGTTTCTTCGATTTTAAAATAAAAACAATTCTAATTTTTTTTTTAAATAAAATTAAATTAAAACTTTATTTTTTTCTACTTCCCACAGAAAATGTTAAGTTTTAAGAAAACCAACGAGTGGATCTTCCAATAGGTAGTAGAAAAATTATTAAAAAAACATTCAAAATATTTACAAATTAGAAAATTCAAAAATATAAAAAAAAATGTTTTTTATTCTAAACACATACATAAGCAATGGATAAACGTGCCTGTTCGATCTTTGCCATAATTCTATCTATTTCGGATCCTTGTGTCGGTGTTGGTGCCCATGTTACAGTTGCACCAGGTTGACACACTGTTGATGATTGCTGTCGTCCTGATCTTGATTTAATTGCAGATGATAATTCTAATTGTAATTCTTCACACCTAACAGTTTCTAGTGCAGCCTAGTTTTTGGTTTGATTATTTATTTTATAATTTTAATTTAATTTTTAATTTTATTATTTTTATTATTGATTATTATTTTATATATAAAATAAAAACTACATAATTATTTACAAACTACTTCAATTATACTAATTTTGGGATATTTTTGCTAGTTTAGGAATAAATTATATACATATGAGAGTGGTAATTTTACAACAGCGTTTGCGTGCAACATCAATGTTAATATTTGTTGTAGAGTTTTTGTGGATTTCATGCAATATTTTGTTTTTAATATAAAAAAATTTAATCGAATACGGTTTGAATGTCATTGTTTATACTATGTGATTTTGTGTAAATGAACTGTTCGTGTTTACAAATGTTTGAAAAGCTGAATTGATAAACAAGAAGTCATGCTGACTCGGAACTGTAGCATTTCATACTAACATCAAATTGGAAACTAAGAAATTAATCAAGCAAGTTTAAAGTATTTTGATTTAGTGTAAACAACTTAAATATTTCGATTTAATATTCGATTTAAGATTTATGAAAATTAGTATTTAGTTCATTAATACCAACACTGGAACAGAATCATAATAATAATTATAGACCAAAACGAAGTTGGATGTCATAAATAATATTTCATAATCATAAATCGATATATTTATAAATGCGAATTGGTTTTAGTATAACAAACAAAGTTACTTTTACAAATTGGTGACTCCAGTTTGATCATAAGAAACAACGAACTTCGCAAAACAAATGCTAAAAACCAAACGGTGCTCATAAGCACGATATCTATTTATATTAAAACTAAGAACCTATGCAAGTTTCCATTTTGTGTTTAGGCCAAAGATGGACTCCATGCTAGACTAGGGTGAAAGAGTAACTTTAAATCTAGATTTTTGTTTGCGGATTTTCTCATTGTATATCATAGCTTTGAAATATCGCTGTAAGTTTCAATTTTGTGTGGACAGAAACGGCAAATAGATTCAAGATATAGGTGGGGGTCATGCTTTGGCTAGAGTGAAAGTATGAATTTTGATCTAGACTTTTGTGTGCCAATTTGCTTTTTTTTTTTTTTTTTTTATTAATTAGTTAGACATGTTTAGCACACTAAATATGAAATATTCATTATTTAGACTCTTTGAATATCCGAAGATACCATGTCAACTATAAAGGAATGGAAGGAATGGGGATATAGGGATAACTATACTAATTTTTTTAAATGATAATGGACATTTTCTTTAAATGCCTGAGGAGAAAATTCATCGGGAAATACAGAGGAGTGCAATGAGTTCCATAATTTGGCCACTCTATTGAAATAGTCGTTTTGGAAGGACACAGTTCTACAACGAGGTATTTGTACAACAAATGGATGGGATAACTCGGCAGCTCTTGTTTGTCGATTATACTGCGCACACGATGGAAGAATATTTTGAATTTCCTTAGAGGAGAATTCGCCAAAGTTATATTTATAGTATATTGACAATTCAGCCACATTTCTTCTGTGCTGGAGTGAATCAAGCTGGTCCGTTAGTTCGGTATTACCAATCAACCGTATTGCTTTTCTCTGTACAGAGTCTAAACAATTTATTGTTGACTGACAAGCACCTCCCCAAACATGACAGCAGTACTCCATACATGGACGAATAAAGGACTTGAAGATTAGCAAAATTTGCTCGGGATTGAAATACTTTTTACATCGACTCAAGAATCCTAATTTTTGCATTGCAGATTTAGCGAGGTTGAACACATGTTTATTCCATTTCAGGTTATTTTGAATATCCACTCCAAGAAGTCTAACTGATTCAACCTCACGCAATTCCTCTTGGTTTATTTTAATAGGAAAATTTTTATGTCGCTCCATTCGTGAAAGACGGCATAATTTGGTTTTGGTTGGATTAAATGAAACGAGATTACGATCACCCCATTCCATTATACGCTCCAGATCTTTGTTGATGGAATCAATTAGCAACTCTCTATCAGTGGTAACTGCAGTATGAGATCGAAATTTAGGAGATGCATGTGATGCATGTAATGTGCTGTCATCAGCAAAACTATGGATTGGGTGCACTGTGGAAATAAGTAAGTCATTAATGTATAGAAGAAACAAGGTTGGTGAGAGTGCCGAACCTTGGGGAACCCCAGCATTGGTTGTGAAAATATTGGATGTGATACCATCTAAATTAACATGAAATTGGCGACCTGTAAGAAAACTATGAATCCATGAGACAGTAAGATGGTCTATGCCATAAGATTTCAATTTAGCTATAAGATTTTTATGCCACACTTTATCAAATGCTTTAGAAATGTCAAGTGAAATACTGAATGTTTCACCGTGGTTTTCCAGCGATTTGTTCCAGAGATGGGATACGTAGGCTAACAGATCACCTGTTGCATGACTTCTACGAAAATCATACTGCTTATCATCAATAATTTGCGACATTTCCAAATAATCTATCAAATTGTAGTTAACATATTTTTCAAATATTTTAGCTAAAACCGACAGAATTGCAATTGGTCTATAATTGTTAGGGTCTATCTTACTGCCTTTCTTTGATATGGGTTGAACGCTGGCCAGCTTCCAAGAATCGGGAAATATTCCGGTTTTATAAGATAAATAGAAAATTTTGTTAAAATTGGAGCTAGTTGCCTAGCAAAGTTTTTAAGAATGAGGGGTGGAATACCGTCTGGGCCAAAAGGGATGGCTTGCGGATTTCTTCGTTGTATATCACAGTTTAGAAACGCTGTAATTTAATAAACGCTAAAAAAGATTCCACCCAAATGTGGGTTCATGCCTAAGGTTTGGGGTGGCAGCCTAACTTTAAATTTAGATTACTTTTGCCATTCTGTTTGCAAATTTGTAACGACGCTGTTTAGTCAGGTCAGAAAGTTTATACGTTGAAACGTTTGTTCTTTGGTGATGGTGTAGGTAGACAAATTATTTAAGCCACCCCTACTCTTTGATTTCGATTTCAACATGCTATAGCTATTTTTACAAGAGAATAAAACTTGACATTAATGATCAGAAAGTCTTAAATGATTGTTATTTCTTGCAAATCAGTAACAAGTATTATCAGCAAAGTCTATTCGTTGTGACGCAACAATTTATATCTTACAATTATTATCAGCAATCGTCTATTCGTTTTGACACAACAGTTTATTTGTTCGATTACATATGTAACAATTATCGTTTAACACTCGCCAATGCAAGTTTGGGTTTCAACAAAAACCGTATTTATTTTAAGCAGTTAGAATACTTAGGATGCTAGGGTAGGACTAAAGAAGGTGTTGAGAGGTGTTGAGTTCTTAGATCTTCTTCAATAATGGGGTGAGTGACTCATATTTGATTAGAATCTCATTATGTAAATAAAGAACTAGTTCTGGAGTGAATGTGACGGTCTTGGCTTCTTCGATGCTAGGCTTGTCAGAGTCTCTTCTGTTCAATTTTTCTTGGTCCATCCGATCTATTTCAAAAGCGTGCATATTGGTTAATTTATGTTGGATTGGCGGACGTTCATTCTCGTATTCACATGACTTTCACTAGTTGGAATATAAAATCTGAAGGCCGCAGTTCTCCGATTGCTTCCTGTTGATATTCTTAACAATAGTTCAAGTTCCCATTTCAAATTTTATCATCGTATATCATAACTGAGAAACACTGTAAGTTTCAATATTTTGCTAGCTCTGATACGGAAAATAGATTCAACCAGAAGGTAAAGTCCATGCCTTGGTACTGGTGGAAACCTAACTTTCAATTTTGATCTACCATACTATTCACGAATCTTATGATTGTATATCATAACTTAGAAACGTTGTAACCTTCAATTTTCTTCAGATTCTGGTTCGGCAAATTGAATTCACCCAAAGGTGGGTTCATGTCTTGACTAAATCAGAAGCCTGATTTTTTTAAAGGTTTTTGTTTGTCATTCTGTTTATGGATTTCATAATTCAAATATCGTAACTTATACTTCGGGTTCATACTTCGACTAGGGTGAAAGTCTTACCTCTAACTGTAAATCTAGCATAGGCGTATTCAGGGGAGGGTGCGAGGGTGCTTATGCACCCCCTTAAAAGGCCATAATCAACACCATAATTATGCTATTGAATCACTTCAGATGTGTGATAAAGTACTATATCCCAATGTTTTTAAATTATTAAAAATTTTAGTGACGTCACGACATGCACTTCAGAACATTCATTTTCAACTTTAAAATATTTAAAAAGCTACTTGCGAAATTCTACTTCAGAAAACAGATTGAACGGCCTTTCATTACTTTATATATACAAGAATATAAAAGTAGATGAAGAAGAAGTGCAAAATATTTTGCAAAAGAATAAACGAAAATTAAACATTTGTTTGTAAAATATATACAAAAGTAATTATATTGTAGTGATACATATTAAATATTATAAAAGAAATAAATGCAAATTTGCGTACATAGTTTTTATTATTTAATTTAAAAAAATGCACCCTCCAAAAAAAATCCTGGATACGCCACTGAAATCTAGATTTTTGTTTGCCTTCTATTTATGGATTTTATCATTGAATATCATAAATAAGAAACGCTGTAAATTTCAATGTTGTGCGAGCGTTGATACGGAAAATAGATTTCACCCTTATGGTTCTTACCTAGACTATGTAGGGTGGCCTTAGTTTTAATTTAGATTCTTGGTTTAAATTCTTTTTACAGATTTTATTTTTTTATATCATAACAAAAATACGCTGTTTCAATAAACTTTCAATTTATGTGAGCAATAATGGTCAACAGATTTCACAAGTGATGGGTCCATCCCTAGGCTATAGGGAAATCTTACTTTTGATCTAAATCTTCTTCACCATTCCGTTTCGGATTTTATCATTGTATAACATAAGTAAGAAAAGCTTTAAGTTTCAGTTTTCTTACTGGCTAAGATTCGGAAAATATAATTAACCCTAGACTGGGTTCATGCCTTGACTAGGGCAGAAAATTAACTTTTAATTTAGATTTTTGTTTTCCATTTTGTTCATGAATTTGATCGTTTTACATCTATACTAAGAAATGCTGTAGGTTTCAATTTTACCCAAAACAGATTTTACCTAAAGGACAACAGATTTTATCTAAAGATGAGGTTGTGTCTACACTATGGCGGACACTGAACTTTAAATCTATATTTTTATTTTTCATTATGTTTGTGGCTTTTATCGTTGCATATCATAGCTTAGAAACGTTGTTAGTGTCAATTTTCTGTAGACTCTGATATGGAATAATAGATTTCACCCAAATGTGGTTCATGCTAACGCGAAAACTTTTAGTTCTCTTTTCAACATTCTATTTGCAGATTTGGTATTAGTCATAACTCATTTCCCAGATTTGTAATTTTTAAAGCAAGATAATCACGATAGTGTTTGAGTCATTATTTTCGTAGTATATGTGTAGTTTGTGTTGTTTGTATGTTTCTCCTTGAAAGCATTTAAAAGCACTATATAAGTTTTATATGTTAGAAAAAAGCACATAGATAAACAATAATTGAATATAATTTTCTATTAAAGCATTCACAGATCTAACTTTGAACATCGGTCATACTTTTTTTTCTTTCTATTATTTAAAAACTTAGAAATATAAAAGCTATAAAAACAACAGATAAAGTTTGATGGAGGTTGTAAGTTACAGTTATTAGATTAAGCAAATTGTTGTGCGACTTTCATATATACAAATCGATAAATATATTTTGATGTCTTAAGCTGTTTAACTACATTAAACTAACATTGATATAACTCACAAAATATTATTCAAACTTATTCTTGTCTAGTGTTTACACCTTAATTTTAGTTTCTATGCATCCCAATCCATCATAATACATATTAGACAACTTTGCGTTTTGTTAATAAGTAAAACTAGCACATTTAAACATATATAGACAAAAGTGACGAATGATAGCAGTTTTTGGTTTTAAATAAAAAGAACACGTTCCGAATAATCATCGAAGCTCTTTAAATATTTTTGTAGGAAATCTAATTCTCTACAAAAAAAGGTCCTAATCATTTTTTACTTAAAACGTATATTTCTGATAATATTTTGAAAAAAAAACTTGTAAACCTAAAAAACATAAACAAAAGGATGACAAAAAAGTAATTACTAATTTTTTTCTTTTGCATATGGAACTTTGATGATTTTGTGGCACGTGTTTTTTTTATTTAAAAAAAATCCCTCACGTTTTTTTTCGCCAAAAATAAATTTTTAGTTTGCGTTTGAGAAAATTTAATTTTAAACAAGCAGTCTAGTAAATATATACATATTCACCGATACCTACATATACAGACTTTTAACTGCTGATATTCAGACTACTCCAGTCACCGACCAAGAGCACTACAACACAATATCACAGCCAATCATAGATCCCACGCAGCCCCACAACACAATAATAAAATTGACTAAACACTCACTGAAGGTTAAAAGGAAAAAGGAAAAATCTCCTGTGACTGTATCCAACCTCAGCACGACTGTTGATGCAATCTAGCAGCTATGTTTAATAATCAGTTCAAGCTTATAAAGGTAAGCAGCGTTCGTTACTTTCAATTATAGTTCACCTCCCTTAGTCAAATAAAGTAAAACCTCCAATTGGATTTAAAAAAAACCTATGTGAAGAGCCTGATCTAAAAGAAACTGTATTAGGTTGAGCTTATTCAGCTTATCAGATGACTCCATAAATTTTATAGCGAGTATGCTGCCAATCGATATTGCCGCAAAAGAGAGATTCAGTGCAGACAAAATAGGTGAACATTTCATCATAAAATACTTCATATTACAGCAAGACATTATGGAAAAATTCCCCAAACGGATGATGTATATTTGTGATAATTTGAATCAACTTATTAGTTAATGTTTTTGCGAGAAATTATCCAACTATAATGCACCTAATCTAAACTCATTAAACTGTAAGTGAATTATTTAAACACTTTCGCGGTGGTCTTAAATCGTAAAAATATCATTAAAAAATCGAACCAAATATAAGAACTGGTCGGTCATCTAAATAATAATGAGATCCTGAAACAAGTGGTGAAGCAATAAATAAAGTCTAAACAAATGGTTAAAATGTCTCACGGTTATCGTGTATAAAGGGTATTAACCCCATTTCAATATATCCATTGACTATCCTAATACATTTAAAGTTATGTTTTGAAAATTATTATTAACATATGACACAGTTCTCATAAAATTGTAATTATTTCCTTCAAAACATTTTCCAATGTTTTTCCGTTCCTTCACCTTTCAACAATAACTCGAACTGTATAATATTTTAAAAAAGTAAATTAAGGAATAAAACAGAAAAACACAGACACAAGTCCCACTAAAAGTTAAAAATTAATTTTCATAAAAGCATAAATAACATCATTTTTACATTTTCGTGTGATTTAAGTGTATAATTTTGTGTTTGGAAATAGCAGTTGATACAACTAAAGTGTTTTTTTTTAACATTTTTAACGGGTGAAATGTATTGCATGTAGCAAGTTATTGGATATCTTTTGCACTACATATGTTGTTTTGATTATTTCTGATTCAAAATTCAAGAGGGTTCAACAGCTTAGTCGATTCACAATTATGTTAAAATGTTTATGAGTAGAACTGGATTTGCTGTTAACAATCGAGTTTTCTTATTAATTGTTACTCGACTATTAACTGCACCCTCTAGCGATTACTCCTGGAAAACAGATATTATCAGGCCAATTATAATATCAGCCACCTCTAGTATATAAGGCGAGCGATATTACTTGTTAATATCGACTCATAAAAAGCCGCCTTTTATGCGTTTTAAAATTGGAAATGATTATTTGCTAGGAATTTTCTGTTCTAAATTAGTCTTCTTTCTCGAGAGTTTGGTACTGACTTTTTCGTTGATTCACGCTTTTAAGAAAGCGGAATCCTGAATTTGATCCGTTAGAATATTTTAACAATCTTAAATGCCTTGGACAGTGTTCAATTAAGAGACCGAGCAGAAAGGCAGAGTTGTTTTTGAAATTTTCTTCAACTCAAAACCCATTATAGATTAATTGGCTAAACCTTTTAAAAATTTAACAAAATTCCTTGGCTGTAAAACATGATTTGATTTTAAGGTTGTATGCAAACGTTATTCTAGCTTGGCATATTTTTTCGATTATAAAAATACTTGTTTTGATCTGGGATTGTTTGAGAATTTGCAAACTTTTACCGAATCAACCGTTAATAGATAAAGTGAACAAATAAGACTTGTTACAGGGTGAAGCTGTAAAAAGGGATGAATATGAATAGACTAGAGTGACTGATTTTGTTCATTGCAAAAACCAATGTTGAATGGATGAAGAACCATCAAGTCGTTTGTTAAATTTTTTCGCCATTCTTGATTTGATTAAAAATGATTCGAATGTGCAAATTTCCTCCATCTCAAAACGCAGCTTCGATTTGAGCAAGCAATTTTGATTCATCAATTTGTTAAAATGAAATATGATAATTAGAATTTGATAACAAACATGACTCATAAGTGTTTACAATAGTATTTTATTGGGTTAGTGTTTAATGATATATTTTGTTTTTGAGCAAAGGTTTACAACAGAATAAAAATAATTTTCGAGAGAATAGAATATATTAAACACAAACCTAATACTAAATTTTATCCTTTCGAACGAGTGATATTAATTTAAATTTAATTATTTTGGAACCCATAGATGACAACTGGGTTGGATTGAGTTGATTGTTTATTATATAATTTTAAATGGGAGCGAATTTTTTTTTGTTGATTTGTTTATAAACTACAGTAAAATTATTTATAAAATACAACGAAAAAAATATATTTCAGAATTGAATTCAATTAAATTGTTTTATCCTTCCGACAACAATAACAATTAGTTTATTTTGTTTTTTTACAACCATAATTGCGTGCGTTATTATTCTATTGCACAAAAAGTTTTGAATCAGCGCAACAAAATAAAACCATTTATATGATTGCACTTAACTCTGAAATATTTTTTTTACAGATATAGAGTATTTTACAAAAATATGTTCTCTCTTATTTGAAACTTCATAAAAATAATAAATTCAAACTAATGCGCATAGTTCTCTTTCGAGAACCGAATAGAAATGGCTAATGAATTAAATTTCGAAAGTGAACAAATTAATTTTGTATATGATTTTTTGTTGGTTTCTCATCGGTGCAAAATTTGACATACAAATTTTTGTTTAAAATTTACTTAAGAATAAACACTAACCCAATAAAATACTATTATTGTGTTGCGTTGATTCAAAAATATTTGCCCAACAGAATAAATTTAACATATGTTTATTTTATTTTGGTAAGCATAATAACGCACACAATTATGGTTGTTAAAATCAAAAATGATTGTTTTATTTTTAGGAAAATTAAAATATTTTTAGCATATTTGGGTTATTAAAAAAAATTGGTCATGCTTTAGATCTTAACATGTTGAGATCTGAAATTTGAGTTTATTGTTGAACATTAGCGTCAAAAATAAAAACATAAATTTATATCGGTTGGTTAAAAGTAGTAAAAGTAATAAAATTTTTCTGAATTTCTAAAAGCATAGATTAACCCCTTGCATATTCTGCAAGTATTTGTTGATTTTATGGTCAAAGAAAAATTTGAAAAACAAAATAAAACTTTTAGGACCATGATTCAAGTAAAAGAATTGTCGTTCAATTAAAATAATTTTTGCTCTGATTGGTTGATGAGCGGTAAAAGTTTTTATCTGTACCACCATATTTTTGACTGTACGAGAAAAATAATATCTTAAAAATTGATTTTTTTTTGTGTAATGCCGGGTCCACACCTACAAATGTTTGCGGCGAACGCGTGCGCCTCAAATATTTACGGCGCATTCTACGTAGTGTGGACGTATGCGGCGCACGGAAAGGACTCAAGAATTTTTTCACATTCAACACACATGATCCGTAGCTTGTCGGTTTTTTGACAAACATCAAAGAGATTTGCTCCACATGCTGTTTCTAGTGTGGACGCTTTCCACAACATAAAAATTTATTTAGTTCATATCCATAATTATTTATTTGAAATAAATATTATATATTAATATAAATATCAAAAATTACAATTTTAACCAGGAAAGTACAAAAGCCTCGACAAAAACAAAAAATTCAGAAAATTAATATAACCTTTTCTCTCGGTTTCACGAATGGCTTGAGCGGAGTGACGTAAAAATTTACGTGAATAAATATTTGTATGATAAAATATTTTTGCGGCGAAAATATTTGCGACGCACGCGTTCACCACAAAAATTTGTAGGTGTGGACCCGGCGTAAGATATTAAAACATAACCTAGAAAATTTTGCTTGCCATAATTGAAAAATAAATTTTAAAAGTAAGTTTTACTGATGATTAATTACAAATAAATTGATTTGATTATTTTGACATTTGACAAAATTTTAAAATTTTTATTGTACATAAAATTGACCATAAATTGACAAAAATCAAGTAATCTAATAATAATTTATTTAAAATAAATTTAATAATTTTTCTTTTTACAACTTTTTTAAATAATATTTTGTAACGTGTTTCAACCATAAATGGTCATTGTCAAACATTTGAAAATATCAACTAACCGCCATTTTTCTATGTAAAACGAAAATATTAACTTAATATGATGCTTTTTTCCCAGTCGTTTTTATGTTTATTTGCTCTTCGTCAAGAACAACAACACATTCTTCTGGATTTCTTAAACCATGAGAACGGCCTTGCACCCATTTTTTTAAAAATAAATTTAGATATTGACATCAAACGACTTTATCGATGTTACTCCGTCGAGAGTGGTCAAATGCATGTCTAAGATGCTGCCATGATATTGTATGTTCAGTTAGACATACAGCTGCAATATGTTTTATGGTTTGGTCACATTTAGAGGCTCTGAAATGCTTCACTTGTAGAAAGAATCAGCACAACGTTATTGATTTGCTCGTATACTGTTTATTGTAGTTCAAATATTATGTGGTAGATCAAAACCAAAAAGAGAAGAAGCCGGGCTATCAAGCGCAAAGTACGAAGTGTTAGAGTGATGTTAGAAATCATCTAAAATATTAAAAACATTGAAAACAAAAGGCAGCAAGTCTGTCAGCTGGCAGTTTTCTTTAAGGGGGATTGAAGCGGTCTTTGGTCTTAATCGACAAAAAAATGAGCTTTATAGTCATCTTGATAAAATAATTTTGTTGGTAGCCTTTCTATGTACCCAATTGCGAGAGAGAGCTTATGAGTACAGGTGGAGCGATTGATCACAGGAAGCCAAGGTTAAGTGTTAGAGCTTATAGTAGTACTTATAGTATGTATCGTGTCCTGAAGCTGGCGATCAACTTTTTGAGTGTGTGTGCTATTCAATTAGACTAGTACTTTTTACTCAGCCACTGAGTATAACAGAGTAGTTATGTAGCAATTAGCTAGAGGTACCTCATGTCGTGCCGCCCAGTTTGTACAGTATGTTGGATTGTGTTATATACTGCAGTGAGATAGATGATAAGTGTATACAGAACTGGCACTAGGCTTAATTACGCCTTAAGCAAAACTACATCTGAAGCCCCTTGAAGCCCCAACATTTCTGCTCCCTTCAAATAAAACGTCCTAGGTTAGTGTTTAGTTTGCCTACCCTTTATGTTGGCTCTTTGTACCTGATTTTAATTGTTTTTGATGCCCAAACTCATCTGGATATTATAACCGAACAGTTAGTTCCTCAGTGGATCTGCGATTCGGACTGAACAACTTCTTTGATTGAGAGCTGGGCGTTCAAGATCGATGTGTTACGGTAATATATCAGCAATTCTAGAAATTTATATCTGGTGCATATAAGAAGGCGATCGATTGATAGATAGAATCTTGATCTTTTTGATCGTTTACCTCGCTTTAGTATTGCTATCACTTTCGTAGTCTTTCAATGCCTTGGAAGAATACTGGTTACTATAAGGATTTTCGAGAAAAAATTAGTTAGCCATTTTTTTTATTTATCCGCGAATTTTTCAGGAATTCTGGTAAAATTCCGTTGTATACAGCTGATTGGCCAATTTTCATTTTAGATAGAGCTCAGCAGTAAAAGAGCAAGCACATTTCAATATAGACTAGCAATTGTGCTTCAGTTCTCTTAATTTGTGCTTAATGCCTTTCCTGTGGAGGCGATCAATAGAAGAACGGGACATATTTACGATTTATGATTTGCTATATCTTTTTCATTTGTTTCAAATTCAGCATGTACCATTGAGTTTCAGTCGCCCAGCTTCCAAAATAGACTCCCAGCTTCTATGAGCCAATAAATGCTATCTACAGTTTTAGTCCACTTTTGCTTTTTAATGCGTCCGGTGAACGTCAACTTCACCATTATTAAGGTACTTTTTTATAATATGTTGCTTTCTGTACTCCAGCCAGGAATGTATTCTTTATAGAAATGTTTTGGAATGCTTTTTAGAGTACTTTTTAGAACCAGATTGAATTCAGCGAATAATTGCATCCAACTCGGATTCGTAATAAGTTCAGTCCGCTTTATTGAAATTCCATGTAGCTTAAGGGGTATAGTTTTCAAGTAGAATTTGAGTCCCTACCCTTAGAATTTAACCTTTAAAGACAACTCTAGACATTTCAGTAGGGTAACGTTGTTCAGTTTTTGTGGAAAACTGTAAATTAGGCTTGGAATAATTATTTCTTTCTAGCAAATTTTATGATTTTCATATCTTTCTCATCATAAACCAGGAATGTAAAGTTAGGCCAATAATCGATGAAATATATTTGCAAAAATGTTACCAAAATTAACTGACACGACCATTTTCAGAAACGAAAATAAATCTAGATTTATAAATGATATTAAGCAACATAAAATAGGATGCTAAATTAACAATGAACCAGCGTTGCTATTTTGTACAGGGAGTCGTCAATTTATTTTCATATTGTGGTCATATCGCCGATTAAATCTATCTATGAAATGAAATAAAATAAAGTTTCATTTTGCATCATCGTATATTGCCATCTATTTATAAAAACTAACGTTTTTTTATTTTGTGTTCCAGGATGCTGATGTTTAAAATTTTTGAATCCGTAGTCTAATCACGGGATTGCAATCCCGTGATTAGACTACGGATTGAGTGTACTATTGTGTTTTAATTAAATTACTAAATATATAAGAATATTAGAATATTTTAAAGCTACGTAGGAAAACTTCTCCAACTAAAAACAGTTTCTAACCACTCAATTGCATAGCATTGTCATCGACGCGCAGACATCTGTTATTATAAAATAAAACTTAAATAGCTTTCTGAAATGTTAATTCAATGAGATCTATAGTTTTTAAAACAACTCATAAAAGCTACAAAGGTGATAAACAATGCGTATAAAATAAAAATTATTTGGTTTTTGGAAACTGAACCAAGTTAAAACAACTTTACATATTTTTACTGTGGTGTTTTTAAATAATGTGTGCTGCTGTGTATACTTTATCACAACTGAACATTGAACTTGTCTGAAAATTAAAAAAAATTACATTCTGAAAATCTGAATAAAGAAATATATATGTATCTGTGGGGAGTGTGGATTGAGTTCGTGTACGTCCACTCTACAGCTATTAAGCAATTTTGATAAAACTTAATTGCACACTGTGGGTTTATATGGGAATGGCTTGTCTTTCTATGGATACAGAAAGTTATTATGATTAAAGTTTGAGTACAACTATGCATTTCTTTTATAGTAGTTAAACTACCGTCAGATAACATAATAATTACTGTAAAACATCAATTGAAATTTGTAATGATTTCCCAAAAGAATTTGCTGATAAATAGTTATCATTTACATTTCATATGCTTTTTTGAATGCATAAAACAATATGTGTTATGTGCACTCTAAAAAATAGAAATAATGAGGTGTAAAATCACGGCGATAATAACTGTAAATTAACATCGTTTTTTGTGTACTTTTCTAACCAAGGTTTAATCTTAAACCAATAGTTCGTATCTAAAAATCATAACTTTAAAAATTCGAACAAATGTGTAATATTGCGATAACCTATGTTTTTTTACGTCAACTTGTGCATCTAGTACACCCAAAGTTGTATTATTCATTTCATTTGTGTTCTGTTCCCGTCCAGCTACGTAAATTTAAAAATTTTGTATTGTAAAATCGCAACACTCGTTGTAAAACTAAGCTGTACAGTATATGCTCAATGTAATATTTTATAGATATATACTTTTCTTTGTTTCATTGAGCGTGTTGCAAGGTATTGGATCCAAACTAAAAATTAAAAATTAAATTAACAAAATTTCATTAATTAATTTTAGTTAATAGTGTAAAATATTTAATTATTACTTTTATTAAATAACTAAAACAAAAGCATTTATTTTATTTATTTTATTTATTTTACTAGGAAAATAGTGTATTATTAGGATGAACAATGCTTTGTTTAAATCACCCTTTACGATTACATGTGGACTAAAAATATTAATGCAATATTGCCCACTATCATTAAAATTAATTCCTTATATGTAAGTCCGTAGACCATTTTCATCGGCCCTTTATAGGATATCAATACTTTTTGTTGTGAGGAATTTTAAAGAGATTTTGGGTTAAATAGTGAAATAAAATCAAGTATAGTTTCGTGGAAATATGCTCCTTTTTTTAGTGTAAGAATCTGTCAAAAAGGTTTTAAATTTACATAACCCGATGTAAATTTACACAATTTTTTGTGGTTTTGTTTGTATATTTACTTAATTTGTAGTAAATTTACATCAAAATATAGGCAAACATACATCGAATATGGCTTATAACTAATACTTTTTGTGTAATAATGCATACTTAGACGAACTGTTGAATTACGACAAAATGTGTAAATTTTGTTATTTTACGCACTGTTGTAAATTTACGTTTATAATAGGAGGCATTCAGTTACCTCCTATTATAAGGGTAAATTTACACTATTTTTTTTTAGAGTGTGCCCCATTAGCGTCGGTTTATAAATTTATACAATTTTGTTTTTGATGTATTACAATATGAAAAAAAAAATATTTCATTGCTGCTAAGCCAATCTAAATAACAGAATATCGCAATTGAAAAATAGAGAAAATTTTGCTAAGCCACATACAAACACAATGAAAAAAAAAGTTTTGAATATGAAAAATTTCTTCATTAAAATTGCACACCCACATTATGTTTGTTATATCACTTAAGCAAACAAACATTATAGTTTTTCTTTCTACTAAATTTACAATAATCTAATAATTATTAAAATAGTTTCTACGTGATGTGATGTATACTGAATCTGAATAAAAACAAAAATTGTAATTAATGTCTCTCGAGATAGTGTAAATTAATAATGTGTGTAATTAAAATTAAAGTTGATTATAAACTTTAAAATTTTCGTTCCATACAAAATGTGCAAATAAAAAATAATAAAAAAAACTTAATTATTTACAGCATCTAATAAAATAAAAAACCATTCATCAGTCCATATCATCACATCAACGTGAAAACCGCTAAAACTATTTCAACAACATAAAAGCACAATTATTTGACATCAATTTAATTTATTCCTATTAATTCTTTTTACATTTTAAATAAAAAAAGTAGAGAAAAATATTTTTAAAATTAAATACAACAACAAAACAATGATCTAACCTTTTTCTCAAATTCTCTCGCTCTTGATTGTAAATTTTCTATTGTATCACTGCTTTTTGGTAGCCCCGATGACATACCTCGTAATTGAGCCAGTGCATCCTGTAAATAAAAATGAAATAAAACACGAAAAGAATTCATAACTTGAAATTTATTTCATTTAGTTTTATTTTAATTGAAATATTTTGTATAAATTTACTTATATAAACTTTAATGAGTTTTAACCTCACCAATGCTTTGATGAAAATGGTGAGAAAACTTTTCGTGATTCGTTTTGTAAAAAATTACGTATTTCTATTTCAGAAAAATAATTATTAGCATAATATGTTACCATTAGTACGGCTTTGCATTTGATTGAATAAAATAATATATGGAGCTTTTCTTCACTATATGGCAATAATTACCATCGGAAAACTGACAAAGCTAGATATAAGTAAATATTAACATTTAAATAACGAACTAATACCCTCCATTTTGGTCCATACAGATGTAAGATTATAACGGTTTTATTTGGTTATAGTCAAATATGTATGTATAAAAATTAAATTTATAGTAAAAAAACAAGCAAAATGTAAAAAATTGGGTAAACTTTAAAAACAAGAAAATAAATTGGCGTCTCCACTTGCACAAAGTTTAGCTATTTACGGTTTTAGTGAGAAATTCTTAAAACCGGCCACGAATTCAAATATTTTTAAAATTGTGTATTTCTTTCATATTTAATGCTCGAAAATTGAGAGAAACAAGTCGTTACGTGGGAAGAATACCGGCACAACTCAAAATAGAAATTTTGAGAAAATGAAAAACAAAAATTTTAATTAAATTGTAAATTAATTATGCAGCCCTGAATAAGCGAGTGAGGTTGAAATTGTGACACTTTACCACATAAAAATTTGACGATATTACGACCATTTTATGCAGAAAAGTCAATAATTTTATGCATTTTATGCAGTAAAGTCAATATTCTTAATTTTTGAGTTGTGCCGGTATTTTTCCAACGTAGCGAAGTAATGATTTCCCCTTTTTTGGGTTTAGATAAACACAAAAATATGACATTAGCGATGTTGGTTAATGATATATTAAAAACCACTCATTCAATTTTGACAGTTGGGCTCAATTAGGCTAACGCGTACAAAATTTAAATCAATAAGAAAAATGTAGGAAATGTTAATTGAAAAAGTTATCTTAACTTTCACTTCAAACAAGAAAAAAACTGGCGCCTCCACTTGCACCAAGTTTAGTTATTTATGGTTTTCGTGAAAAATTCTATTGAAACTGCTCAAGAAAATTTCAAGTCACTTTCAGAATATCTATTTTTTTTCATGTTGAATGCTTTAAAATTGGGAGAAAAGGTTATGGTTATGGGAGAAAAGGTTATGGTGGTTGGCTAGTGATATCTTAAAATCCGCTTATTAAGTTTTAGTAAAATAGGGCTCAATGAGGCTGAGGCGAACAGAACTTAACTGAATACGAAAAATGTAAGAAAAGTTATGGATTATGTTGGGTAAACTTTAATATCCAACAAGAAAATAAACTGTCGCCTTCACTTGCACAAAGTTTGGTTATTTGTGGTTTTGTGAAAAATTATTCAAACGGGCCAAGATTTTATATGTTTTCGAAGTATCTTTTCTCAAATTGAATGTTCGACAACGGAGACAAAAAGTTATGATTTACCCAGGGTAGTGAAGTAGGCAGCGACGCACAGCTCGACAGATTCAACTCAATTGACCTTAAGTTATTTTTGAATTTTTTTCAAATTTTTTTCATTTTTTCCTCAAATTTATTTTGCAAACATTTTTTGTTTTTTTAATCTTAGTTTTTTGTTTTTGAAAGTTGTTTTTTGAAATTTCTTTTATTGGTGATTTTTATGGTTCTGTATTTTGAAAAAGTAAAAACGGTACCATGCAGTGAGACACTGATGTCCGTTCGAATTTTTACATGATCGATTTTCTCACAAACTATAACTACTATCAACTTAAAAATGTTAACAGTTACAAAATGCAACTATCTACACCTACCGCCCTACTTTCTTGGACATTCCATTGATTCAACTGGAATCAAACCTACTTCTGAACGTGTCGATGCTATCAACTGTTACGAACGTCCCGAAACAGTAATGCAACTCCACCGTTTTCTTGGAATAATTAATTTCTACCGCCGATTCATTCCTCACGCTGGTGGCAATCAAGGCATCCTAAATGATTTTCTCAAAGGTTCCAAAAAGAATGACAAACGCGTCATTCAATGGTCTGACGACGCCATTCAAGCCTTCGATCTTTGCAAGCGGCAACTCAGTGAGGCTACAACTCTTTCTCACCCCTCACACTCTGCCCAACTTGCCGTTATGGTCGACGCTTCCGACAAGGCACTTGGCGCCGTTGTTCAACAAAAAATTAGCGATTGTTGGACTCCACTTAGTTTCTTCTCTGCGCGACTCAATGAAACGCAACAGAAATACAGCGCTTATGATCGCGAACTCCCTGCAGCTTACTCTCGCAATTAAACATTTCCGGTATCTCCTTGAAGGTAGAATCTTCACTCTTTTCACCGATCATAAGCCACTCGTTTACGCTTTGTCGCAGAATCCTGCCAAAGCTAGTCCTCGCCAAATCCGTCATCTTGATTTTATCAGTCAATTTACGACTGATATTCGCCACATTTCTGGAATCGATAATGTAGTTGCCGACACACTTTCTCGTGTTGAGCAAATATCAATTCCAGAAAATATTAACTACTACGAAAAGTTCAACTTAGCTCAGTTCAACGATAACGAACTAAAGAAATTAGTGGACACTAGTCCCACACTTCGATTCCGTTCCTTTCCATTATCGTTTGGCAATTCTAGTGCCAAAACTATCTTGTGTGATACCTCTTCTGGTAATCAACGACCTTTCATTCCCAAGCAATTTCGTCAATCTGTTTTCAATAGTCTCCATAATTTATCTAACCCAGGAGTCCACAGTTCTGTTAAACTTCTTTCTGAAAAAGTCATTTGGCCATCTATTGAAAAAGATGTACGACAAATGGCACAGAACTGCCTGGCTTGCCAAAAGGCAAAAGTTTCTCGCCATACTCAATCTCATTTAGTTAATTATCCTAAAACTTCTCAAAGATTTTCCGATGTTCATATGGACATTATTGGTCCACTTCCTACCTCTGAGGACAAATGTTATTGTATCACTATTATTGACCATTGTATTCGATGGCCTGAAGCCATTCCTATCTCGGATATCACAGCTGAAACGGTAGCATCAGCTTTCTACTCCAATCGGATTGCTCGTTTCGGAGTACCTTCAGTAATTGTCACTGATCAGGGCTCCCAATTCGAATCCAATCTCTTTAATGAGTTGTCAAAACTTATCGGTTTCGAACGTAAACATACTACTAGTTACAATCCTAAATGTAACGGACTAATTGAACGTTGGCACCGAACTCTTAAATCCGCGATAATGGCATACGACAGAACGGACTGGACACGAATATTACCGTCAATACTACTTGGTTTACGAACCACTTTCCGTGAAGATTTCCAATCTCCATCGGCTGAGCTCGTCTAAGGTACTAACATACGTCTTCCCGGAGAATTCTTTAGCCAAAATTCTAGCTTCACTCCACAATCTGATTTCGTTTCACAGTTGAAACAACATTTTACGCACCTTCGTCCATCTGCTGCGTCAAGACACACTTCTCCTAATGTTTTCGTCTTCAAAAATCTCCAGTCTTGTTCGCATGTCTTCTTACGTACGGATTGAGTACGTAAAGCATTACAGCCTCCATACGAAGGTCCATTTAAAGTCATCAGCCGTAAAAAATAAAAATTTCGTTATTGACCGTAAGGGTCAACATATTCGAGTTTCCATCGACAGATTAAAACCTTGCTTTAGGGAACAATCTGAAGATGACTCAACTCAAAACTCACCTACTTCGAGTACTAATCGCAGTCGCGCAGACGAAACTTCGTCTTCTACAGATATTGTCCATCCCACTTCTTTGGACACATTCCTGTCTTCTCCTTCTATCTCCGCAGAAACAAGGCAACGCGACGCTAAGGCAACTGTATCACCCAAAAGGGTTAGATTTAATCCCAATCCTCAGACACAGATATTCAATCCTGCATCCACAATTACACAAGCAGGTCGAACCACTCGTACCCCTGCTCATTTCCTTCGTGCTGTTGCACTATAATTTCTATATCGTCCCATCTTCGATGGCACTAGTGGGAGAGTGTTGTGGCGAACATCTTAATTAACTTTTAAAAATAAAAATTTAGTTGGCGATGTTTTTTACGTAACTTTAAAAAAAAGAAAACAAAAAAAAATTTTCCATTCTAATTTTTCCACAAATTTATTTTAACCACTCGTTTTTCTTAAAATACAAAAATTCTAATTTTTCGTTTCTGAAAAAGGCTTTAACTTTTTTGTAATTAATTGCTAAGCTACATTGTTATACTGTACTCATTAAAAAATTGTTTGATTAACTGAAAATAGTTTAAAAATTAAAGTATTTGTTAATTATACTTTTAATATATTTAATCTGTGTTTCTGTGTTTTGAATGTAATTTTATTGTTCAAAATAAAATAAAATAAAATATTACTTCGGTCTGAAAGACCTAAGTATTACATTCATGAGCTCAAAGTGAAATTCTTACCCCCACTTTTTTTGACATTTCTCGACGTTTTAGGACCTCCTGATTCTAAAAAAGCAAAAAAAAAAAAAATGTATGTCTGTCTGCCGGCCGTCTGGCCGTCCGGCCGGCCGGCCGTCATTACCTACGCTGCAGGGAAAACCGCTGGAGGGATTTCAAAAATTTTTTTTTTCTAAAAATAGGTATACTCAAGGGACAGGTCCGAAAGGACGCTGTGTTCGATAACTGTACCGGAAGCGTGTCAAAAAAATCATTATGTGTGTCAAAAATAGCAAATTTTCTTAATTTTTTCTTAAAAAACGTTCATTTTAAGTGATTACGAGTAGGAACATTAAATTTGGAGAAATCTTGATGGTCGGGATTGGTATGTGAGATCTAAAACTAGATTATTGCATTATAAGTTTGTCAAAAAAAAGTTGTCAAGTGTGTCAAAAGAAAGATTTTTATTAATTTTTTTACCTAATTTTTTGGAAAAAAAATAAAATTAATTGTTTATTTGAAATGAAGTTTTATTATTATTATTGAGAATTATGACATTACAAGTTTGTCAAAAAAGTGTTGTCAAGTGTGTCAAAAGAAAGATTTATATTTATTTTTTTACCCAATTTTTTGGAAAAAATAAAATTGTTTGTTTGAAATGAAATTTAATTATTATTATTGAGAATTATGGCATTATAAGTTTGTCATAAAAATGTTGTCAAGTGTGTCAAAAGACTTTCATTTAGTTTTTTACCTAATTTTTTGCAAAAAAAATAAAAATGTTTGTTTGAAATGAAATTTTATTATTATTATTGAGAATTATGGCATTATAAGTTTGTCAAAACATGGTGTCAAGTGTGTCAAAAGAAAGGTTTTTATTTATTTTTTACCCAATTTTTTTAGAAAAAAATAAAATTAATAGTTCGTATGACATGATATTTTATTATTATTATAGAGAATTATGGCATTATAAGTTTGTCAAAAAATAATGTCAAGTGTGTCAAAAAATGATTTCATTTAATTTTTTAGCCAATTTTTTGGGGAAAAAAATGTAGCTGTTTTTATGACGTAAATGTAATTTAAAATGAAATTGGACATGGAAATTTTTGAATTTGTTATAGTTTTTGAAATATTTTTGGAATTTGGAAAAAGTTTGTATTTTTGATTTTGTAATAATTTTTGCAATATTTTTAGAATTTCGGCAAAAGTTTTAATTTTTGATTTTGTAAGAATTTTTGAAATATTTTTAGAATTTTGAAAAATTTTTTTAATTTTTTATATTATTATAATTTTTGGAATTTTGAAAAAAGTTTCAATTTTTGATTTTGTAATAATTTTTGCAATGTTTTTAGAATTTTGGAAAAAGTTTGAATTTTTAAGAATTTTTGAAATATTATTGGAATTCTGAAAAAATTTAAATATTTGATTTTATTCTAATATTTGGAATATTTTTGGAATTTTGAAAAAGTTTGATTTTATTTAATTTAACAATATTTTTAAAATTTTGATTATAATTTTCCGGCAACGTATAGATGTTTTGTGTTAGTTTTGTAATAAATTTTTAAACAGAGATAAAAAATACTTGTACTTTAACAAAGAGTTATGTTTGATGTACATCGCTGCCCAAAACTAAAAACCATGTCCTCATAAAAGTTTTTTTGCCGAAAACTATATCAAAATCCTTAACCCAGACCGAAGTCTTGATATCTCAGAGCTGTGAGATTTCAGCCCCTCCATATTTTCATATATGAAATTAAGAGTCAACAAACGAAAGTTGAAATTAACTCTACAAAAGATTTATCAATTAGTTGTCGTAACTTAATTCAAGACACATTGCATTGATTCATGAGCATCATATTTTAAGAAAATTGCTGAGATCTGAAAATAGATCACTGGATTTTGTAAAATTTAAATTGCCTGTAAATTGAATACAGTATTTGATGAAATGTTGAAAGGATCTTCCAGAAGACTACTTTTAAAAATTTAAGAAGCTGAAGAATTGGCGTGAATTACAAGCCAAAGTTATAATTTAATTTCTTTGGAGGTGGGGTGTCGTATGAAAGATTTGTTTTTAGTTAAAAACAATTTTTTGTAATTTTTGAAAACACAGTTTTGGACTTATTTTCAAAAATTTTAATTTTTTTTCTTGTCACCAATTGAAAAAATTTAAGGTTATGGGTAATGTAGTAAAGATTGAACGAAAACTATAGCGGTCGGCTCATCATTTCAAGTGTTGTTTAGAGAGGGTTGAGAGAAGAAATTTTGAAAAAATTTTTTTTTGATTTTCATAAGTGGGGTGTCATATGAAAGTAGAAGTTTTTTTCAAGTCCAAAACAATTTTTTGTAATATGCGTAAGTACCGTTGATTGATTTCTAAAATTGTGCTTTCACAAGAACGATTCTCGTAGAATATATTACATACACGCAACCCTCGGATAACGAGTTATATTGCACTTGTCCGACCTTTTAATTTTTTTTTTGTATTTTGCATTTTTTTGTGTGGAATTTTTTTTTGTTCCGTTTTTGAAATCGTCTTGTTTTTCAAAAACATTTTGGGTTTGATATGTGAATTTTTGTATTTAGTTGTTGTTCTCATGGTGAAAGTAGAATACATAAGTCCTTGGCACCAAGACAATATATATGTTTTTTGAAATATTTTGTGTCTATATAATATACGAACTGCAAAGAATGGGGTTTTGAGTGGGGTTTACGAGCCCGTGTATCTTATTTGGATGGAAACTCTTGACTACAAGAAGGGGACCGTAAATGGAGAATCGACATGAAAGGGACCTTCTTAACCCCTAATGGTTTCCCATCCGTCCATCGTTATTTCAACAGGTTCTCTGGTTCTCAATTAGGTCAGCACAGTCATGTGTTACCTTCAAGTAAAAGTAATTTTCACGGTGTTTGAAAATTTTATTTGTTAGAGTGAAGACTTGTTGAAGGGAAGAAAGAGCGCAGACCGGTGGACGATAACAGGGAAAAGGATGTGATTGACAATCTCTCAACAACTATTCCAACCTCTTTATTCTTAACACAATGTATTACGGTGGTGTTTTTAGCTTACTAGGGAACATTCAGCAGAAAATGCTAGCTTTTGGCTTTCTGAGCTATAGTTAGACCACATTTGTCCTCAGGTCATCCGTCGTATTCACCGAAACCATCTCCCGAACCCCATTTATTTGTTAAATTTGGTATTTATGTTCTGTGTTTAATGTATTGTTTTGTGTTTAGAATATTTTTGAAGATTAAATTTGGTTTTGTTTTAGAATAAGCTCGATTATTCTACGACCACTTATCCAAATGGGTTTCCCATATCTTCTTCAAGATTTTTCTTTATTTTTTTTGTATTTTGACTATATTCGGTTTTTTGTTCATTGTAGTTTTTCTTTCTTAGTTTTAGACCGGCTATCTCAATAAGTAGAGCATGAGTCTCGTTATCTCTGGATTTGGGTCCAATACCCTACTTCAATTTTTATTTGGAAATGGAAACGCAGTTGGATTTGGAGTGTTGGATTGTGGTTTTAAGTTCCTTAAAGTTTGTGTTATCAAGAAACGAAAAAAATAAGCACTGTGACAAACAATCGAAATGAGGTCAAGGTCAAAAAAAAACAACCACCGCTGTTTAAATGGTTGATAAAAAACAAACAAATGTTTGAATGTTATAAAGAAAATCAAATCGAGCCGCTGAGAAAGGACTAACACAAGTGATCAACCATGGCAGCTGTCTAGAGAGGAAGTTAATGTTGTTAAATTAAAACAAAACGAATAGCTAAATAAGACTTTTAGGGGAGAGTTGTGACGTTTCCATTCACATCATCTGGGTGGTGGTAACTGATACACGATTTTCAGATCAGCTTTTCTTTTTTTTTGTAAACTTTTTGTGAGAGGGTGGTCGATAGAAGTGAGCTAGCAAGGGGTCAATAGTACAGCACGCACGACCAACGTGTTGACATCCACGGTCCATCAGACATCCTACTACAATCTGCTGAAAATCATGCTCAAAGTTGATTATAAAGAATTGATGTTATTGAAATTCCAACTAAACAGGTTGAAACAGAAACTCGTTTTGGATCCAGGTTTAAGGTCATTATTCGGCAAAAATCAAGTCTATTTGAGGATTTGAAATATTTCATTTGTATATATAAACAATTTTTTTCTTAGCTTATTATGATTTTTCTGTAACCAAAATTCGAACAAGAATATAACAATACATGTAATAATATATACATATAATTCCAACTAATCTCGATGAAAAAGAATCGTAAAAAGCTTCATTCCGTTTTATAAAATGTGTAAATATGTACTCAACTTCTTATAAGATAACGTCATTTTCTTTCGCTAATTTCTTTTGCTTTTATGTCGTATAAAAGAAAAGTAATTTCTTTGATAAAACATCGTTTGCTCAAAATTAAGTAAAATGAGAAAAAAAAAATTGAGTGAAAATTAAAAATTTATAAAATAAAAAATCGTAATTAGTGGTTATTACTTAAGCTTTTGTTTAAATCTCAAATATTAAGAACAAGTTTTATTATGTGAAAAGAAACTAATTTATGTGAAGCTCTTTCGGCAAAATATAATTAGTTGTTATACAAAGAAATTAAATATTGGTTTATTTTTGCTGTATTGTTGTTTGCGTTACTAATTTTTTTTTCCGGACGGAATTATTATTATTTTCATTTTCTTTTAAACATTTCGAAAAAAGAAACACGATTTTATTGAGTTTTCTCCACACGTCACTTTTAATGGTTAATTAAAAATTATTTTTCTCATTATGTCTGGATCGTAGGAAGAAAGGTTTTCACAAACTTTGATGTTATGCTGAGATCCGTTTTTAGGTCAGTTTAAACGCTTTATAATTGTTAATCGTATTAAATCGGGTCAGGTTAAAGCTGATTCAAACCGATCAATATTAGTTCGATAAGTTTGTTGGCAAACCTGTAAAACTGGTTGATGTAATTAAATTGTCGCACTGGAAGTTTCTAATCTAAAAATCTAATACAAATTATCTCCTACAACAAAAACAAAACGCTAGACTATAAATTCGTTAATCTCTATCATTAATCGGTAGAAATCTACTCGATGTTTTTAAATTTTATCTAACAATATATATTTATAATCTTAATTAGAAATTTTATATTATAATAAACATATAATACTTTATCTACAAGTACTTACTCTAAATCAAATTTGATTAACAATAAAGTACAAAAATGAGCCTATGAATTAAACGAACGAATACGAGCTTTTAGGTTACAAATTTATTTTTCTCTTGAAATCACTGCAGAATATATTGTTAACGGATTAAAGTTTTAAAAAAACTGTTATTAAGTAAATCAATTACTATTCGTTAAAACTTTCACTAAGGTCATACAGCATTTATACCATTTTTGAATCTGGAATAAAATTAGAGTAGCGCTCAAGTTTTGCGAAATTTTTCTGTTTAGATCCAGCATCTTTCTTGTAAAAATATACAATTTCTGACAGTTCGTGAAGATTCTCAATTACTTAAGGATGATTTAATTTTTATTTTTGGTTTAAATTGTTCTAACAAGTGTTGTGATTTTCTTTAATTTGTGTACAAATTATTTTTTAAACTTAATTAATTTAAAATATTAAAATTGTATCTTAATTAAAATAGGACAATTAGAAAATTGGATGTAGTAAAATATTGGTTTCGTTAATTTACTAAATGGTACCGTTGGTGTTAAATGTTATCCATTAGGAATCCGACAAGAATGTTTTGAAAAAGGTTAATACTTTGAAAAGTAACCATTGAAAGTGCTTCAAGGATTTTTTATTTGTGCGAATGCATATTTATTTTTGAAATTTTACAACTATGTTTATTTCATTGTGTCCAACCATTCATTACGGTGCCACGATTGGTTCGTCTAAAATGTTAATCAGTTATATTAATGTCAACAATCACTGGATGTGTCGGTGCAACGGTATATTGATCTCCACTATGCTTGGGTAGTGGTTTGAGAGTTAGATGGTTGGTGGGACCTTATAGGTATCATGGGTTGAGTGAAATTTTGTTATTAATTAATTATATTTGATGTGGTGGTGATTATCTTGTTTCCTCTAGCTTTTGGGGTTGTCAGAGTTCTTTTCCGATGAGGAGCTAGATCCGAACTCACGGTCTGAAACTGGTCGGAGTTCTCTCTAGGCGCGCAACTCCTCGAAAATTCCAGATTATTATTCAATGATCAGGAACTCACTGCTGCTCGTTACACTCTGCACTTTCAAGCACAAAACACTGAAAATTTGAATTAGCATAAATTTACTTTGACGACTGTATAGAGATCGTTCAATCGTTCAATAATATTATATCTAAAGCAAACAGTGCGAATCTGAGATTGGAGGCATCCTTAGTGGTGATTTCTCTGGAGAAACATCAACACAGGACTGGGGGAGTTTAACGTGTTTATGATTAAATACAATAAATTTTTTAGTTGTCAACGATTGGTTATTAATTATTATATTGTATTATTATTCGTATTCAACAATCGCCTGTACCATTGGTGCAACGTTTGCTTCTTATTTTCTATTTTTTTCTTTTAAACAATTGCCTGTACCTTTGGCGCAACAATTGATTTTTGTGAAACCAGTTATAAGTAACAATTTTTCGCTAATGTTGAAAAAGTATGGAGGGTTGGATCATGTACAAATAATGGGGTGAGTGGAATATTTTTTTAATGTAATCGTTATATTTGATGATTTGGTGTTGATGGTCTTGGTTCCTCTGACTTTTGAGGTTGTCAGAGTTCCTGTTCTTGTTTTCATTTGAGTCTTTTTTCTTCTGAAATGTCACTTGCTATTCAGCATTTGTGATGGACTGAGGAAACTTATTCGAACTCACGAACTGAAATAATTGGTATTTTAATCTCAAGGCTCGCAACTCCTCAGATGTTTTGGATTCTGGCTCAATTATCAGGAACGTACGGTGTTCATAACAATTTATTTGAGCAGCTTAGCGGAATTTCGCTAGAAGCTTCTGAACAAGTCTCACAATGACGCCAGGGAGAATCAAAAGACATAATGTGCTATGTAGGAGGAAAAACTTACATTTGGGTTTAATGACTTTTAGGAAAATAGTATATACGAGGAGAAAAAACTAGCAGTTTTCAACCTTCTTTGGGCTTGTGGAGGACAATATGGCTCCACTTGACCTGAGCAACGTTAAAATTAAAAAACGATTATCCATTTCAGTGATTATGATAAGCTAAGCAACATAACTTTACTAAAAAAGGCATAAATGATGTTGGATTCATCTGGTTAAGGGTTTAAAATATTGCAAATTTATAAAACTAATTCTTCAATAGAATCATGAGCAGAGAAAGGATATGTTTAGCTTTGGTCTCCTAAGACTGATAATTTTTTTCACTAATAAATACTGATAAAGACTGATAAAGACGCGACTTCCACTCCGAATTTACAATAAATTAATTCGTACATTTGATATTATTGAAAACATTAGCTTGTTGTCCGGTTGTGTAGTATAGCTCACGTACATACTATTTTTTATCAACAATTGCATTCTTGATGTATTTTCCTGTCTGTCATGGTCTAAAAAATTTAAACTAACCGTTTCTTGATTTAAATAACGATCTAGTAGGTTAGAGTTGTTTAAAAAATTATCATCTGCTTTGTCCTTTTAGAGATCAAAATATTGTGCCTTGCTTGTATTTAAAAGTGAATCTTTGAGTCATCTTCTTCCATTCTCAACCATACTTTACGCTTTTTGACAATATTTGACAACATAAAAAGAGAATTTTTAGTTAAATTATTATGTGATTCACATCAAGACATATATGTAGTCAAAATTAGCCAAAATAAGACGAGTTCTACATACCACTGACCATAAGTTTGTAACGACGAAACTATTTTGAGGTTTACTCTAAAACAAGAATATTCATATCTAAAGAAATTCTCTAACTGATTTAATGTTTTCTTTCGGTTTCGGTCTTATTTCAGTTCATTATATTGAAGTAATCCATGTCAACAAACATAAAAACATAAAAATAAAGTTAATGGATTTGTTGCGTCACACAAGCAGTAATACATGATTCTATCTACATAAATTATACAAACATTTTTATGTAAAGCTTTTGTCATAATATTATATGTAGATATAATAAGGTTATTCAAATTTATAAAAAGTAGAATGGTGGTCTGTAGTTGTAGAGGAGAATATTTTTTGGATTGACTAGAGTTGTTTATTGGGATGATATGTTTGTTGACATGGATGATTTTAATATAATGAACTGAAATAAGACCGGAACTGAAATAAAATAGTAAATCAGTTAAAGGAATTTCTTTACTCGAAATAGGCTCGCCGTTACAAATCGATAACTGTTCGCCATCTTTTTCATACAAAATGAAAATATTCACAAAACATGCCAACATCCTTAGATCCGTTATTCATTTTATCTCAATCTACAGCATGGGGCAAGTTATGATCTCCTCTTTCATTTGATGCACTACTGGGCCAAGATCAGTGGCAGATTGTTACTCTGGATTTCCAAAAGCATAGCTTAACCATAGGTTTTTTCTCAAAATTAAAATGAAAAGAGATGACGAGAGCATGTTCAAGACATTCATGTAGTCAAAATTAGCCAAAATAAGACAATTGCTCCTTTACAATGACTAGAAAATAAATCGTTCAAGTTAAACTTACGTTTAAGTTTTAACATGCAGATTGTGGGCTGTGAAATTTATAATTGATTCGCAAAAAAGAATTTTATATCCGCCACAAAACTCTTGTTTTTGATTGGTCTGTTACAACATTCACAGTTCATGGTTTATGTTTAAACTCAGCTCCATAACGTATTCTAGTTTATATAAACGATCTGTTTATAGCAAAAAGGTTACCAGTGGTATGCTGTTGCTCAAAAATTTTCAATCCATAGCAACAACCAAGTAATTAAATTTATGTAAGATGCACTTAACTCAACATAAAACTGCAATGACTGGTGAAGTTAAACTTGCACATTTGCATATTTCATTGCTGTTTAAAATGTCTCTACTGCTCAAAGGATATGTGGTACTGTCGATAACATGCCCAGCAAAACAAAAATTATGGAGAACAAAAACGCTTTTATTTCTTAAAGTGTAAAATTAAAAAACTAATATATCTATATAAAACGAAAAATAAAATCATCTCACCTGATGTGCGCGCTCAGCTTCCGCTCGTCGAGCTTCTGCTTCACGAAGTTGCAGACTAAGTGAGTCCAACATTGCGTCAGACACCCCTAATGTATCGTAAGACATTATCTGTAACAAAAATAAAATAATATTATTTTTTTTTACCTATTCATATTTTATAATTTATTTATTAATTCTGGTGGAAGAAACATACAAGCTCTAAAGCAACAAAATCAGTACTTTCAACTTCAAAATCTTTATTGTTAAATTAAGAATAAAATCTTTGAAGCTACAGCTATGTTATTAAACCATTCTAAGCTATTGCAAAATTTTAATCAATTTCTAATTCCATATCCAATATCTGGGAATTGTTTCATTTGAGACGTTTTTATCTTTTACATTTTTCGTTTAGTATAAAACTAATTTATCAAAGTTGTTCTGTAATTGGATGCAAAAATTTGATGTTTTCCATCGTTTTCATTTATATTAAGTTTGTTATCAGATTCACATGATTACTATTTATTTTTAAGAAACTGGAAGACTGGAACTATTTCTTTAAGCAATGAAGTACGGATATTAAGTGGTGAATATGGTGGAAAATATTATTACATACCCTGGCTTTGTACATATTTTCGTTTGGTAAACATTAATTGAAAAAACAATAAATGTTTTTAAATATAGCACATGAAACGCTGCGAAGTTCCGACGGCTGAAAGTTCGTTTTATTCGTTCTTTATGCCTAAAAAATTCTGTTTGGTTTCAAAACATTCGTAGTGCGCTGTGATGCTAAAATTACTCCTACGTTAATTCATTACGCACTTGTGCGTAATAGTTTTGTTCCGTTCTAATACCTCGACGGTTTTATCGAAACCAAAAATTAATAATAAAACGTTCAGTATTAATTAAATAAAAACTGAATCATATCTTACATATCATATGTATAAGAAGTATAAATATTCGACAAAACGTCAAATGATAAATTGTTGCAATATGAAAAAAAAAACAGTAAATATAATTCTGAACTAGAACCGATATAAAAAAATTACGTCAAATGTCTACACAAAAGGTGTTTTTATGAGTTGATGACATAAAAACACGCAAGTTTTCGAAATATATTTAATTTTAGATTCGGTTATCCAACGCTAATTTTTATTTCTGATAGTAATAAAATTATCACGTGAAGAAAATTCATATGTTGAAATTCCAAGAAAGTATAAAAACTAAAAAGTTTTAAGAAAACGTGAATAGCTTTAATAAAGGATACAAGATAGAGCTATGAAGCTTTTTGCAACTGCATCTTTAACCGTACGCTTAGAAATAAATCTTCAATCTGTAATGCTTATAAAAAATGATGGTGGAAAATCTATATATGTATATATATTTATCTTTGTGGTTATGTTTCAAAAATGGTAAATTGTTGTGGTTCATTTTTAATTAGATAACCAAATTTTTTCTATTAATAATCAGTTCACAAATACAGTGAGCTCAGATTTGACGTCTTCTTTCTTAACAATATCAATATTATACAAATTCAAATTAAACTAGCAAATTGATATTTCCGAACCAACTGCTATTATCTTCTTTTCCAAATAACACTATATTAAGAGCGTAAACCATGAAGATGATAACGATTTTTTTTCAACTTTCTTGGATAAATTTACAAAAGCAATCAATCAATCCAAAATAAAGAAAAACAATTTTATATTAAAAAGAAAGAAACTAAGAAAAATGACATTACCATATGCTAAAATATTCATTTATGTACATACTTATGTATGAGAGCATATGTTACACTCTTATAATTTATTCGTTTAAAATACGAAAGCAGAATATCATTATTAAGAATAATGATTAACATGAAAATAAAGTCATAGTTTGATATCAACTTCGGCTTCGATATAGTCAACTTTGACGTAGACTTAGACTTCGATAAAGTCAGCTTTGACGTAGACTTAAACTGTAACGCCCAACAAAATTCTGATCAGTGGACATTTTCATTTAAAATTCAAAACCAAAGTCATCACATTAATCATACCTTCATTTCGTACTATCAAACAACTTACGATCATTTAATCAATAATATCTGAGCGTATACAACGTTTCACTGTAAGTATATCTTTTATTGCAACTCAATTAATGGATCTTATATTTCGGTGTATAATCAATTGTTGTTTTATTTTATTTTTTTAATGAGAAAAAAATATATTTTTTGTTAAACAAATAATGAAATAGTGTATTTTGATTCTGCGCAGGTGTGTTTGAATCTGCGCATTTTGCCATCATTGTTAAGGTACTTCATTTTGTGATGTTTGAACTGACATACGTTCGCAATATTAAAAATTGATTGTACCTTGAAGGACCTTACTGTTATGATTTGATGGTGTGAGGCGTTTTGTTTGAATAATTTTTCTCTGCCTATTTCATTTGTTTTTTATATGGCAGATTTTCAATGTATGGGTAATGTTTATTTGAAAAATGAGACAACTAAACATATTGATGAGACAAATGGTTTTTTTTTTAAATAAAGTCGTTCTGTGAAATGATTTTAATTATAATTTTAATTAAATCCTTTTCAATAATAGTTATTTATTTATCAAGAACGAAAAGTGAAACTTTAAAGTACGAGCTAGTTGTTTACGGCCGAGGCATCTAGCCGAGGCCGAAATTACTATTGAGTTCCTTTAAAAACACTTTTCGTTTGAGGTAAATACAAAATTTTATTTCATACTGTAAATTTATTAAAATAAAAAGAAATGAGTTTTAAATTTTGCTCAAAAAGTTGAACTTTAAAGTCCTAGGACTTTATAAAATTTTATAAAGTCCTAGGACGTTAAAGTTCAACGTTTATGGTACAAAAAGATGAACTTTAACGTCCTAGGACTTTACAAAATTTTATAAAGTCCTAGCACTTTAAAGTTCAACTTTTTGTATCATAAATAATCCGAAAAATGTCGTTTTAGACATGGATTTTATTGGCTAGAGATTTAAAATTGTGATAAGCATAGAATATTTGTGCCACTTATAAATTTGTTAAAAGAAAAACAAAAGAAAAGTTTCATAAATTTTAAATTTAAGTTTAAACATTCGTGATTTCATTAGTTCATTCGTGAGAAAGAAAAACCAGTTTGTCTTACAAAAATTTATTTTGTTTAATTTATATATTAGTATTATAAAAGTATATGGTGAGCACTAAAGCAAATAAAAGACTTAAACTTAGACTTAGGCTTAGGCTTAGACTTAGACCTAGACTTAAACTTAGACTTAGACTTAGACTTAGACTTAGACCTAGACTTAGACTTAAACTTAGACTTAGACTTAGACTTACACTTAGACTTAGACTTAGACTTAGACTTAGACTTAGACTTAGACTTAAACTTAGACTTAAACTTAGACTTTGACTTAGACTTAGACTTAGACTTAGTCTTTGTGACGATTCTGTTTACTCAGGTACAAAAAGTTCATGTGTTGAAACGTTTTTCTTTGGTGACGGTGTAGGTACACAAATTATACAAGCCACGCCTATTGGATTTCATATTCTACATGCCATAGTCCCTATTACAGGAAAATTAAGCTTGATATTAATGATCCGCTGATATATATTTCGAAAAATGCTTAAATGGTTGTTATTTCTTGCAAATCACGGTTGTTTCAGATAATCTTTGAATAGTTCTTGATAAATTTGTATTTAGATTTAGATTTAGATTTAGATTTGCTTTATTTCAGTTATAATTTTGGATACAAGTATTAAATTTTATTCAGTGACCAGTATGATACTTTTCATCTTTGAAATTGATTTTTAATTTAATATTTTAATAATTCTTATTTTTTATAAATAAGCTGTAAGTGAGAATAAAAATGTGTTGAAATATTTTTGGAAGAAAAGATATATAAAAACTTCATTGTGTTTCTTAAGATTAAATAAAACTATCGTATAACCTAACTTAACCTAGAATTGACCTTAAAATTAAATGAAAGCAATAGCTATCCTCCGGTGAACGCTAGATCGACTCGACAGACTTAATAGATGTCTGTCAAGTCAATACAGCAGTCACCAGAAGACAACCACTACTTATGCTTATTAGTGTAAATTGTTTATTAGTATGTTATCAGATAATTGGCATGAGTGAATGAATTTTTGTTGTGCTCCTACTATGAAGTCTTTTATTAATGGGATATTGGATAATGCAGATAGTCTTCTGGTGGAAAAATCTCTTGGTAGACGGTAGATGATTTTGAGGCATCGGTTTTGGATCACCTGTAATTTTTTAATGTGGGTTTTAGCAGCGCAGCTCCAGACGGGGGAGCTATAAAGCATTGCAGATCGAATAATAAGTAGATAAATAAGTTTTTTATTATGATATGAAAGTTTTGATTTAAAGTTCAGAAGTCCGTATAGGGCTCTGATCAGTTTATGACATTTTTCCGATATTTTTGAAAAATGTTCTTTGAACGTAAGCCTACGATCCAAAGTTAGGCCAAGATATTTGACCGAATTTGACCATGTTATATAGTGTTGGTTAAAACGTAATGATTGGTTGCTAGGCAGATGTTTGGCAGCCCTACGACGGGTGAAAAATATGGCTTGGGTCTTAGAGTGGTTTATGGAAATGTTCCATTTTTGAAAATATTGATCTAATGAGTTTAACGTGAGTTGCAACTGCTTTGTGATATTTTTGACATTATAGGAAGACTTAAATATAGTTGTATTATCTGCAAAGAGTCCGAACTCAACTGAACTGGGTATAGCGTGTTTGATATCCGATGTGAATATATTATATAAGATGGGCGACAGGACAGCACCTTGAGGTACTCCAGCAGCTACATGGTGAATTATAGATCGCTTGTTGTTTATAGAAACAAAAAATTTACGATTAGTTAGGAATGACTTTATAATCATGATTATGAACCGTGGGAAGTTAAGTTTTATCATTTTGTATATTAACCCATTGTGCCATGTTTTGTCGAACGCTTTTTCAATATCGAACAGTATCATACCAGTAGAGCATTTATGGCGTAATTTTTCTTTTGCATGCTGGCAAATTCGGTGTAGCTGGTGAGTGGTTGAATGATTGTATCTAAATCCGAATTGCTGCTTGGGTAGTATTGGGTATTTATCTAGAAAGAAATTAATTTCTGTTAATAATATACGTTCCAGGATTTTCCCTAAAGAGCTAAGAAGGCTTATGGGGCGATAAGATTCAATTTTGGATTTGTCTTTTCCGATTTTTGAAATGGGTATTATTTTGGCAGTTTTCCAGCTATCTGGGAAATATGATTTTTGAATACAGGCATTGAAGACATATGTTAGGAATACAATGGCCTTACGTGGTAAATGTTTAATAAGATGGTTGTTGATTTCGTCTTCGCCTGGTGATTTGGATTTCTTTATATTTTTAATCAGTTTGGCTAGGAGGCTTGGTTTAACCAAAAATATTTTGTTATCTGTGTTGATGTTATTGTTTATGTAATTGTTTACCTCTGTTTCTACTGTTGTACAATGGGTGTTGTTGGGAATGATTGTATTGTGTATGTTGGCGAATTGCGAAGCTAGTGCTTCACATTTTTCCTGATCTGTGATCAATAAATTTTGACGTGTAGTGACGTTACTTAGGTTGCTAGTACTAGATATCAAAGTAGGTAACTGTTTTTGCTTATTTCTTAGGATTTTTGAAACAGCCCACATTTTATTTGTATGCCGATTCTGTTCGATGTTTTTTAGAAATGTTTCCCATTTATTGTTGCGTATTTCTTGAACTTCTTTACGTATTCTCTCATTTAATTCATTTGTAATAGCTTTTAGGATTGGGTCTCTTTTCCGTTGCCATTGGCGTCGCCGGATATTTCGTAATCGCTGTATAAATTTGATATGAGGCGGAAGTATCAGGAGTTCATCATTTTGTGATTTATGTTGTATGAATGGAATATAGAGATCTCTGGCTTCTATAATTTTTGAGTTTAGTTCAGCAATTAATGTGTCGATGTCCTTTTTAGTATTGATGTTGCGAACAGCTGATTCATTAGAGAGATCGATGTAATTGTTCAGGAATACTTTAAAGTCGTTCCAGTTCCCTTTTTTATAATCATGGTAAGACATTTTATGTATTGATGATCTCGCATTTGAAAAAACATTGAATTTCACAGGCAGATGGTCTGAGCTAAGCTCGTTGATTGTAGTAAGCTCTGAAAGTATGCTAGTGTTATTTGTTATTAGAAAGTCGAGTGTTGACCCAAATTTAGATCTGCTGGAAAAGTGAGTTGGGTTTGCTGGAAATTGAATAACGTAATTGTTATTTGCTAGTTCATTATATAGTGCAGTACCGGCTGCGTTGCTTTTGTGGCAGTTCCAGAGTGTGTGTTTGCTGTTTAAGTCTCCACCAATTATAAAGGAGCTTTGGTGATTGGTAAGTTTTTGTAAATCTGATTTAAATAACTTAAGAGTTTGTGATTTTGTAGTGCCAGGAAAGTATACAGAAATTATAATCAAATTCCCTGAAGTGGTGGTAAGATTTATTCCGATTGCTTCAATGACGTTTAGGTTAAATGCAGGTATAATGTGGTGTTGCAGGCTTTTTTTAACTAAAATTGCCACACCTCCTTTTTTCCTTCCAATACGGTCGAGTCTATGAATTTTGTAATCAGGATTAAATAGTGTGTCGTTAGGACTTAGATGAGTTTCACTTATTAGCAGGACATCTACATTATTTTGTTTAATATAATCAAATGTTTCATCACATTTATTTCTAATGCTTTGTGCGTTCCAGATAATGACGTTTAAAGCCATTATTTGGAATTGTTGTTGTACAGGTATTTAATTGTTAAATTTGTTATCACCACCAGCTGATCTTGTTTCGTTTTACAATTAGATAATTGTTTAATTATATCGGTAACTAATGATGTAATTTCGTCTAAAGAAAACAGTTCATCATTGTTTTCATAATTACTTATAGTTTTTTTTAATACATTTGAGTAATGCTGATTTGTATTAGTAATTGTATTTTGATGTAATGAATTATTATCAACAGTATTGGTTTTAACATTTAGATTTTTTCGTGCGTAGTTGTTTGAGATATACGGAAATTGGGAAAGGTTATGGATATCCATATTGAAATTTTTTACTGATGATATATTCTTTATTTGACGATTTATATTAATATTTTCTTTAATTAATTTAAATTCTGTGAGCTTAGGGCATTCATCGAAATTTGCCGGATGGTCGCCGTTGCAATTTGCACATTTTTTTTCGGCTTGACTGTTGTTGCACTCAGACGAAAAGTGATTGAGTCCACAGTTAACACATTTTGGAACTTTATAGCAATGTGAAGTGCCATGTCCAAACATCTGGCATCTTCTGCACTGCGTAGGTTTGTTGCGTGAATTAATATAGTTTGAAAATCTAACAACTATATGATTGATATCTTTTATATTTTGTAATGATTTGAGATTGATGTTTTTATTATTAAATTTTAGTAGGAAAAGACATCTCGCTTCACGAGTAATTTTGCAAATTTCATAAATATCGTCCTTATTAATACCATGATGTCTAAGTCCGGTTTTGATGTCATCAGGTAGAGTATCATTTGGTAGACCGGATACGATAACTTTTAGTGGTCTATTGTGTTTTGATTGATGCGTGAAAAATTCGTTTTTGCTTTCTTCGAGTTTTGTTTTTAATGTATTATAGGAGTCAATATCACTTAATAAAATTTTTAAATCGTTACCTTGTATTTTTAGTCCATAATTATTGATTTTGAGATCTTGTAGTGTAGACTTACAATCACTGATTGATATGCCCGAAACTATGATAGGAGGTACATGTAATTTACTTTGCGGTTTATGTGTTGTTGAGGTTGTATTTTCTGTTGAGGGTACAACATCTATGCTTAGTCCATTGAAACTGTTGCTTGTAGTAGTATCCATTGTATCATCTAGACGGCGGTTTTTATTTCTTCCCATGTTAAGAATAGTATTGTTGTTGTCTCTGGCCTTGATAAGCTTGCGGAGATCTTCACTGTTATTAAATTTGATTATTCCAGAATGACGTTTAAAAGTAGTTTTATTGTCTACTTTAATGTGGTTGGCAGAAACATGCTGCTTGTTCACGGTAATTTTCACTTTTATTACAATTACACTATAACTGGATTGTTTTATTATACTTTAAAACAAAAAATAGAAATAATTATTTATTGTAATAAATCCTTTCTTTTTTTTTTAAATAATCGATTATTCTCAATAAATTGAATAATTGTTCATCGTACGAGTGTCGGTGAACGAATGATAAATTTGTATTATTGTTGGGCTTTTTGAAGCAAACTTTAATACATAATTGCTGATTCCTGATTTTCATTGTTGTATGTGGTCTGTAGGATACCTACGGCAATACAACGATTAGTTTGTGAGGGGAAAAGCAAGAAGAAAGTCATCAAAATAAAATATTCATTGATGTTGGTGTGTTTTGGTTTTGTGAAAAAGTTGGAATACAGTGAAATTGAATTGGGATATTGCAGGAATTTTCATCATTTTCTTTAATTATTTGTTTTTTTAATTAATTTAATTGTAATTTTTTGTTGTTACGAGGGCCAATTTTTTTTGTAAGGGATTAATTTTGAGTTTGTGTGATTATAGTTGAAAGAAAAATATATTTTATAATTTTTTATCCGCAATCATCTGTTCGTTGTGACGCAACAATTTATTTGATCAAATATATATTTTACCAATTATTATCAGCAATCGTCTATTCGTTATGATGTAACAGCTTACGTGATCAATTATTTATATAACTATTATTATCAACAATCGTCTATTCGTCGTGACTCAACAATTTAATGGATCAATTGGATATTTTATATTTACCGTTCAACACTCACCCGTGCACATTTGGGGTGCAACAAATCAATATATATGAAGCCGTCGTATTAAGTAGGATGATAGATTCAGGCTAAATAAGGTGTTAAAAGGTGGAGTCTTCTGTCATCATGGGATGGGTGATTCATTCATTTGATAATATCGTTTGTTTAACTAAAGTACAGTATTGGTGTGGATGTGACGGTCTTGGGTTCTTTGCTGCTAGGGTCGTCTGAGTCTCTTCTGTTTTTGGTTTCTCTGTATATTTTCGAATGAGTGCTAATTGATTAATTAACGCTGGAAAGGGAAACGTTCATTTTCGTATCCACATGACTATCGCTAACTGGAATATAAAATCTCAAGGCGCGCAGTCCTCCGTTGGTATTCTTGGTAACAGGTACAGTCTACATTACAACCTATATTTGAACTTAGACTTAGAACTTGAAAATGAACTGCGGTGTGTAATTCGATTTTTAAGTTAACCACAACATTTGTCGTTAATTAGATTTTTTTATTTTTCAAATGAGCAAATCTAAATTAAAAATTTCTAAAAGTAAAATATTTATTTCCATTTGAATTCATTTAATGATAATCTGTTTCTGATTTTCCTTCTCTCCGATGCCCTGAAAATTAACCAAACTAAAAAATAAATTATTGAAAGAAAATCTATTTTTATCTAAAAAAAAATATAACGAAAAAATAAATTATCCAATCGATTGGTGGTTATTTTTTTTCTTTTTGTTATATTAGTTCATTTGGCTTGTCATCGTAGTTTATCAGCACAAAAAAAAACGTGTACTCGTTTGTGTTTATGTTGTGCTAAAACTAATAAAAAAGTGCATATCATTCCGTTAGTTGTGTGAAGATTTTAAATTTAATGTAGGTTAATGTGATTCGAAGTTTTATTAATTTTCTTTTTTACATAAGTTTCACACTAGAAAATTTCTTCTTACATCGATTATTATTTTACATTAGCTTGACTTCATTTGATTAATTGTCGGGAGGAAATTTAAAAAACTAACAATCGAACACATAATTAATTATCGATTAAAATTAATTAATGTTGTCTTTGTTTTGGATTTTTGGGCCAAAAAAATTTTATTATTTGAATTATTGAAGCGTATCTTATCGATACCAAAGTTTGATTTTAATGGAATAAATATAATCAAACAATGTCATTGTGGTTGTCGAAGCTTTCTTGTGATCCCACATCAAATGGTTCCCTGATCATTACGTGTATATCCACAACCCTCAAACTAAATGATTTAATGAGTATCACTCGAGATGAATCAAAAACAAACATCACAAACAAAATATTTGTATATCCTTTTTCATACATAAAAATTATTTTATTTAGTTTATTTTTCCCACATGAATTGTTTATTTTATATTTTTTATTACTCAAATTATGTTTAATAATAACGAATATTGATCCATATGTTGAATACTGTCTTCTCCAGGGAATAATTTTTATGGGTCTACCAATGATGTATTATAATTATTTTTTTTATAAAACCAAATGAAAAAATAAATTACAAAAGTTATAATGCAGTTTAAATTTATATCGGTTATAAAATAAAATAAAAACATTTAAAATTATTTTACTACTTGTGACGATAATTTAACTTTTATTAAATTTACATTGCTTCTGGAGACAAATTATGTTTCCACTAAAAATTCAATATAAAATCAATCAAAGCACAATCGCAGCATGGCACATTTTTTAAGACGACACAATAAATTGTGACTGCCACAAGTCATATAGCGTACATACACAACAATTGATTTATTGCATACGAAATTCAATAAACGTGATGTGATATGGTTACTTGGATTTCCATAGGAGTTAACGCCGTTAGAGCAGATAACATTTTTGAAAGATTTCGACAAGTAAAAGTTCAATCAGTTGATTCTTGAGAGTTGAAAACAACATTCAACTACAAGTCCATTCCCTTTTTAAACTGTCGTTCACCTTTTTCATTGACATTGGATTCACCTAATCTAACTGATCATATCCCCAAACGGTGTAATCAGATTTAGATTGACATCAAAATAAAGAAACCAAAACTTATCTTATAAAAAAAAATTACGGACTTAAAATGAAAAGAAAAAAAAATTAAATACATTTTCAATTATTATTTCTACTGAAATTAAGTAAAAATCAATAAATAAAAATCATTTTCTCTTATCTTTATATATGTATAGAAGTTTTCCACTTCTCTCTTATCATCGTACTCTCCCTTTAACCGCTACACCATCGCATAAAAATCACAAAGATAACAAAAATAACGTTATCGATAATCTTTGTTGTTGTTGTATGGCTCGTAGGTTTTTTTATTCCCATTTTATATATATAGTTTTTTTGATTTTAGTTTTCTGCTCGTTTGATAAAAAATTATTGAACTTGGAAAATCGATAAAATTATATTATTTTGTAGTTGAAGTTGGTTTTTCGTACAAATGTTTTTTATATTAAAATCTTGATTTATTATGGTTGAATTAGAAGTGTTAGGTAAACTTGAATAATTTTTTTAGATTTAATGAATGATACATCCAATCTCAGAGAAATTTCAAGTTCATTTTTGTTATTATTTGGTTTATTGCTTCAAAGACATCGACTAACTGGCCCGTTACTGGTTACATCTCATGGACATCGCCTTGTCATGCTGGTAAAGTCTGAAGAGAGAAAGAGTATAAGCTACCAGCAGCCAAAATCTGTAACTGTGAATCGGTGAAGTGATAAGTTTTTTAATGAAAAGAAACGAAGAAGTTTTTAACACTTCACCACTTCACAGTTACAGAATTTAGCCGCTAGAGGGTCACAGGTGGCAAATATGGTAACCATTATGCTGATTTTATCATTTACAAGCAATACGATCGCTAGCATGATAGACTCCTATAACAATTAGGGACACCGAAGCACACTAGTGCGGCGATTAAAAAAGTAGTGCACTGTATTCTGTTGAATTGAACTAGACGACTTTTGGTAGCAAGAGGTATCCAGTTGATGAGTTGATTAGTTGAGTTTTGGGTTGTGGCAATAACTTGTCATATTATTTTGAAAATTAAGCACTATAAGCCTTGTTTAGCCATTAATTTGATTATTTCGTTATTATGCACATAAACGATAAAATAACTCCAAGAATTAGTGTACATAAAATGATGAGAGTAGTTAAAAATTCAATGCATTAAACAATGTATCAATTGTAACAATACTGCACGCACATAAACGATGAAATAACTGCAAGACTTGATGCTCATAAAATGATGTAATAGTTGAGAAATAACTGCAAAACTTGATGCTCATAAAACGATGTAATAATGTAATAAACGATGAAATAACTTCAATCATTAATGCACATAAAATGATGTAATAGTTGAAATTCAATGCATTAAACAATATATTAGTTGTAACAATATAGCACATAAGCGACGAAATAACTGCAAAACTCAATGCACAGACAATGTATTAATTGTAACAATACTGCACGTACACGATAAAATAACTGCAAACATTACTGCATATAAAATGGTGAAATAGTTGCGATAACTTCGATTCCAACAAACTGCAATCTTATATCAAAATTTTTCACAAATAATAACACAGGCTCTATGATCAAAAAACTTAATCTGTTTACCTTATTAAGTAAAACAGCACAAATTTTATTATTACAGAAAATCTTACAAGAAAAATTATACACGATTTTTTTTATTACATTTTACCATGTTTTCACTGGTAAGGTAAAATATATTAAGAAATAAACTTCAACAAACTTTTGACTTTTATAACAACAAAAAAATTTCATTGCTGTCAACTGGTAGATATGAAATACGTTCCACAATAAAATAGACATGAAATACGTTCCACAATAGAATGAAATTGAATTTAATGAAAAGACTAACTGCGTCTAGGAATTCTTTTGTTTATTTCACGAATTTTGACATTTCATTTTAATTAACAATGAAGATGTCAAAAATTCGGTATCAAAGGTAATGCCTAGTTAATGTAAATATTAATATGAAATTAAATTGATTTTCTTTTTATGCAGGTATGCTAGCCCGAACACACACACTCTCACTTAATCCAGCGGTGGCAAACTTGCCGGTAGATCGATTGGCTGGTGGTTATCTTCATTCTAACGGAGTAGCGCAGGGCTGACCACTCCTTGTAGTATTCTGACTTGGTCGAGTAAGGCGACTCTGCTTGATTTGACTGTCTTTCCGACCATAATTGTATGACAAAAGATGAAAAAATATATAAGAAAAAACACAAACACACAACAAAACACGAACAATCAACCAACAAAGAGTGTTATAACGTTCACAGAGACAAAATTTGTTAGCACCTCAATTTCTACTCCGGAGACTAGTGAAAATCTTCGGGTCTTAAAAAAGTCTCTAAAAAGTCTCCATCTGGTACAGCCAGATCGAATTGGAGCTAAATGCATCTTCGCAATTAAACACTGTAAAATTTAGAAAAAAAGAGGATGAGGAAAAATGCCTGTGGGAGGAAAAAATGGGGGAAAACTAAGAACAAGCAGGACACTACCGTTACTGGCTTCATTGCGTTATCTGCTTTGTGCACGAGGGCTGAGATGATCGAACAGACTCGTCTCCCGATCACCCCGGTCTCGCGTCACAAAGCTTGCTTTCGTATAAGTTATAATAGGAGTACCTGTGAAGTTGGTCCAAACACTATACAAAGATACGGTGAGACAGCTCACCGAGAGGTCTTAATGTACTAAAGCGGCAAGCTTTCGAGTGATAATGTCTTAAAGATTTAATCGAAATCGACGACAACGACGAGTCCAAACAAGGTTGGATCAAGCGTAAGAGAGGGCCAGTCGGAATTATTGGATCAATCGATAGAATGATCAGCCAGGACAAAGCAATTTGATCTAACAATGCCTGTTTGAAGACATGTTGAAACAAACAGTAAATTTGGCTTAGTTTGAAGGGGTGTTGATGAAAGAAGGAAAACTTTACTGTCGTTGTGCAAACGACCTCTCATTGGGCTTATTGGGAGAACCACACTGAGAAAAAAATAAAAATATATTTTTAAACAATACAATAATTGGTATTGCCTTAAGTAGTAATATTCTTGTGGTTACTACGCGCGAGTTAATACGCACGAGGTAACTTTTATACACATATTTTGTTTTGAAGCTAGTCTTTCCAGCAACGTATTGTATGTGAATCAATCCATATATTCAACTTATCGTATTTTGCTGAGATTTCTTTCGGTTAAACCAGAAGCCCTTTCTATTCCCGAACACATATTTGTCAATCGACAATATTGTCAATTTCACCAAAATGCTTAACAACTTTGTATAAAAATGGTATTATGTAACTCATATTTGTGTATATTAGACACAAACCAATTATAACAAATTTTTACAAAATTATAATAGATTTTTGGTACTAAATTCGTACTTTTGACATCTAACTTTTTTAATCTTAAAACATGCAAAATAAAATAAAAATATATTTAATAAATATATGTTTTAATGATATTTATATAAAAATATGATTATTTAATATTATTAAAGACTTAGTTTTGCGTTATAAATTAATTGATGAAATTTGCAAAAAAAGTCAACATACAAAACATAAAGCAAAATTGTGATTTTGACAGTAACTATATTGTTCTTGTCAGATTCACTATATTGTGTTGAATTTTCACCAAACTGGTGTTACATAATACGAAATTCACAATATTGTGTGAATTTACAATATGTATTGTGATGACATTTATGTGTTCGGGAACAGGGCCCCTAGAGTAAATATTCAAGAAGTGTGTGACCAATTTAGTAAAAATCTGTGTACACTTTTCAACTAGCACAGAAAATGAGGGATTGAACTCGCAACCGAAAAATCAACATTCACATTGTTTACGAATTAGAATTGTAGAATATATTAGATTAAAAAGGGAGCATCTACCCCAATCCATTTGGGCACTTCAGGATATGCAGAAGGTTAAGTGTATGCGGGTCATGTCTTTAATGCCTTCTTATATAAATCAAAGCTTCACAATTTTTGAACGATGGGCTAGGATTTCTCCAAAAGACAGAAACATAATTCAACTCTCTCTTCCACCCTATTATTCACTGAAAAAAAAATTGAAGTTCATCAATGAAGTTCAACCTCATCTCGAAGTTGGCAGTTAATTATTAATGCAAAGAAAAATTATTTGCAAACAATTTCACTGTGATTGGGACAACTACACGATAACATTTTCCTAACAACAGAATGCGGTTTATTTAAAATATAAAGTGTTATATCCAATATAACAGTAGTTGAATAAAGACAATAACTTTTTCCCTGAAAAAAATTTTCTTTGGCCTTATATCATGAGTTTTTCATTTTAAAGTTTAAGTATTTGAGATTAATTGAACTATATTTTATTTTCACATAAATATTTCGTGTGATTGTGTCAACTTCATCGATATATAATTGTAGAGTTGTTGAAGCAATTTCGTAGTTTGATTCGCCATATGTGACCGCACGGTGAGGTTGAGACAATTGCATTTCGATTGGAAATAGGACATGTTTTTTTCAGTGTTCTTGACGTGTTTTTTTAATCTGCAGTCTACAGTAAGAACGCCTTTCAGCATATTCTTAGATTATTTCTATTCAAATTAGAGCACATTAGTGATCTTTTTTGATTAAATAACATAATTAACTCCTAAAGACTGCTTAAGCTTGTGATGTTATTCTAGGTTTTGGACCATTCCGTCATAATTTTTTCCCACATCCTTTCGTGGATGGATTTCATCCCTAGTCCAAGGTTGGATCAACAAAATATTTTTATGCATCCTCCTGGTTAATATGTTGGGTTCTTCAATACCTGTGATACCCACTGTGATGACCAACTGTTACATTGTTACCATTACCAAGCTTGGGTAGCACAGTCTCCTACCGTTTTGAATGTGTAGGGTTTAGTGCCTTAACGTCTGTTTGTCTGTCCGACAAAATAACAATTCTTTTGAATGAATGAATGTATTCAATGCAACTGATCGTCTTTTTTTTTATATATTACTTCGGTTTCGAAAAAACCAAAGTATAGAATTCATGAGCCAAAAGTGAAATTCTTACCCCCACTTTTTCTGGTATTTCTCGACGTTTTAAGACTTACTGATTCTAAAAAAGCAAAAAAAAAATATATGTCTGTCTACCGGCTGGCCGGCCGTCCGTCATTACCTACGATCTAGAAAACCGTTGTAGGGATTTCAAAATTTTTTTCTAAAAATAGGTATACTCAATGGGCAGGTCCGAGAGAACGATGTGTTTGATAACAAAACTGGAAGTGTGTCAAAAAATCATTAAGTGTGTCAAAAATAGCGATTTGGCTTAAAAACGTTCATTTTAAGTGATAATGAGTAGGAACAAAGAATGTGGAGAAATTTTGATGGTCGGGATCGGTATGTGACATCAAAAACTAGATTATTGCATTATGAGTTTGTCAAAAAAATAATGTCAAGTATGTCAAAAAAATGATTTCATTTATTTTTTTAGCCAATTTTTTGGGAATGTAATTGAACATGGAAATTTTTGAATTTGTTTAAGTTTTTAAAATAGTTTTGGAATTTTGAAAAAGTTTGTATTTTTGATTTTGTCAGAATGTTTGCAATACTTTTAGAATTTCGGAAAAAGTTTTAATTTTTTATTTTGTAATATTTTTTGAAATATTTTTAGAATTTTGAAAAAAAAAATAGAATTTTTGAATTTGTGAATTTTGTATATATATTTTTTGAATTTTGAAAAAAGTTTCAATTTTTGATTTTGTAATAATTTTTGGAATATTTTTAGAATTTTGAAAAATAGTTAAAAATTTTGATTTTATTATAATTTTTAGAATATTTTCGGAATTCTGAAAGAAATATGAATTTGTGATTTGTAATATTTTCTCGAAACGCTAAATGGAGAAGTTTTTATGTAGTTTGCTGAGTGTATCATCTTTTCACCAAATTATGTTAATATATGATATAATATATGAGAATATATGATATGATATATGATCTGTTAATATATGATCTGTTATAATTTTAAGGAAATTGTATGGGTTTTTTATTTGTATCGTTAATGAAAGTGAGTAAAACGGAATATAATAAATGCACAGCCAAACGAAAAAACTGTGAAAATTGATTCATTTCTATGCATTCATTTTTAAAATTCATTTAGTCAATTAATTGAGTTATTATTTTGCATTACTTGAATAGTTGCCGACTTTCATTTTTGCTACATCAGTTATTATATAATTACTAACAAATTCAGCAATCTTATAACATCAGTTAATATATTGCCAACAACTGCCGACATTATTTTTTTTACATCACCTATTATATTTCAAACAAATTCAGCAATTTTTTTACAGCATTGGATATAACACCAACAACTTGAACAATTGCCGACATTTGTTTTTGTTACATTATTTGATATACAATTACAGTTGTATTGTTGTTGGTGTGATAATCTCTGTTTCTTCAGTCTTTGGGGACGTCAGAGTCCCTGCGCTTTATTTTGCTTATTTAATTCCGTTTAAACAGTTTTTTTGCGTTCATGTTTGAGTTTTGTGCTAAGCTGGAGGAAGGAAGGATATCTTTGTTCGAACTTACATGTCTGAAACTTGTCGGGCAACTCTGCCAGACAGCAGGTCCAGTACTCATTACAGTCTGCGCATCTTTCAATTTCACATATTTCTGCTTGGAAAATGATGGAGTACGTGTTCCTTGGTTCAAAAAATTTGTCAGTCCAAATACCTCTGTTCTAGTCTAGTCCCTCCCGCACTGTTTAAACCAGCCACGTGCCATTTTATAATCGGACTCACTGCTGCTCTGCGCTTTATTGCTCAACCAAAATTTATATTTTCTATCGAAATTGTACTGCTAAATCATTTTATCTTTAGGCAGCTAAAGCAAGAGATTGCTTCTTGAAAATCTCTTTCGATGTTAAAACTCGATAGTCACTCCCTTTTCTATACCCTCCATGCTATATCTCAGTATGGTTTCCTGTAATGGATATGCTCTTAATATGCAAGAGAAGTACCACCAGCCCTAGCAACATCTAAATTGACACGGAATGAGATGTTTTCATTGCTCCCGTTATGCAGATATAGTTCATCCTCCGCTAAAGTTAAGCTAAACTGAGCTCTTATGGCTTTGGTTACCACTGTTTGGTTTGTGTGGTTTCTCGACAGGAGTTTTCTAACAATAACTTTAACCAGATATTTTGTCTCTTGTATCAGTTTTGTCTGAATTGGATTTCTTTTCATTTCTTGACGAACGAAGCGACAATGTGTTAACGACAATGTCATCCACACAGCCAAGACATTAAATGCCCTGGTTATCTAAGATAGTCAGCATTTCACCCACCACTACACTTGAAATGAGGGGTGATAAGACCCCGCCCTATAAATAATTTTTTTTAGTGACAAGCGTGGTTTTAAAATCACCAACTTTATTAGTTCCTTCTACTCTTGTTTTCAGCATCTCACACATCCAGTCAGTTGTGGTGGTGTCAACGTTTTTCTTACTTAAAATCTTCTTCCAAGCTCTATCTCTATGTGAGGCATTTTTTTGAAGTGTTCAAAACTATAAACAACATCAATCTTACACTGCACATTACTGGATGCAGTCTAATGGCACATCCGGATAATCTTTGCTTCAAGAGTAAATTCCCGTTAAGACACATAATAATCCCTTGACTAACCAATATTAACTGTGGTGTCCCACAAACGATCACGATCCAATCAACCATTTATTTTATGATAAAAAAAGTTTAAAATTTGTTTCAACCCAACAGATCCATCGAAAAAATAGGCCTACAAAGCCAGGATATAGTAGGTCATAGTTTACCTTCTCGACCAAAAATTATATAAAAACTTAAAGCAAAACTCAAAAACAGTTTTTAAATTATTTCTCATTAAAATAACTAAATTTATTTTCATTAAAACAAACGAAAGTTTGTCTTAATTACCCGTTAACAATTCTTTTGTTCCTTGTTTAAAAAAACAAAAACTTAAAAACATTTAATTTGGAGTAACTTTTAAAGCTTTTATAAATCAACCAAAAATTTTTAAATAATTTTTAAGCTAAATGTATGCAAATATTGTTTGCTAAACATTTTTTTTAATTAAATAGCCACAAAAGAACCTAAACAAACAAAAACCCCAAAAACTGCTTCCAAAAGCTTATTACCAACAATTAATGTAAAAAAAGAATCAACATTTTCTCCACAAAAAAAAATATATTCATCTTGAATAATTGACCTTCTAGAAAGGTTAGGATATTCTTAAAGATGATAATGTTTTGTAACTGTTAACATGTTATAGAATTAAATAAAGTTTAGAGAATTTAGCAATAATAATAAGAATTCGATAATATGATAAAAAGAGCTCATGTCTTATATGAATGTTTTAACGCCCTTTTCTTAATCGGTTACAAATTCCTTTCTGTACATTATGGAAATAAAAAAATTTCATTCAAGTTTTTAGGGATAAAAAAGAGAACAAGAATATTATTGACTAAAATCGAGCAAAAGAAAATACATATAATAAAAATATTACGGAGAAGATGCGGATTGCGGATACGAGAATAAAGCAAAGTTTATCAGGCAAAAAAATCGATATCAAGAAACGTTTTGTTTTTTTAATTTTACTTTTTTGAATTTTTATTAAAAATTATAATTTCTTATGTTTTAATATAAAATAAACGTAGGTGAATTGTCATTTTTCAACATATTTCATAGAATGGAAATTGAATGGAATATATTAACTAAATACATTTATCTACTTCATACATTCAGGCTATTGTAGTACTAGAAGTTTTGTTTTTATTTATGTAAATCAACGATTTACAATTCATAATTCATGATAACGTTTTCAACTACGAAACAATCATGTCAATCATGTCATGCGGTGAAGATTAAATGAAAACTAATCTTACAAATGTTATTTCTAGTGAGCTGAGGTTATATAAAGCTGAGGAGGGAGTGTTATATAAAAATATATTTGTTTCACTCCAAGACAAAGCTTTATTCAACATGTTTGTTTAGCACTTGTTAGAGACTATAGAAATAAGGGTAATCTGTATTTAATTTTCATTTGTATGCTTTTAGGCACACGTGAACCTTACTACAACGTGTTTTTATTCAAGATTGTGCGTTTAGTTGAATTTTAATACATATTTTTCTAATTTGAACATTATGTAATATTTTACATATTCTACATCAAATGTAGAATATTTTGCAGAAATTTTGATATTCTGTTTAAAAAAATGTGGTTCTAAATTTCAAGATCCTTTAGAAGAAAAACTATTAGTTGCATAAATAACCAGTTTTAATATTATAAAAAAACGATATTTTGAAGAGAAAAGAAATTGGTTATATTTAAATTACTATGCAAATCTATAGTTTTAATTAAATAAAACGAAAAAAAAAGAAATTTATTAGTGAAAAGAAAAAAATCATTCCGATCGGATTAAATTAAAATTGAATGAAAGATAAATAGTTACATAGAAATGTTTGGATAAAAGTGAAGAGATGAAAATTTAAAACGTGAGTCTGTGCCGTTATAAAATTATTATCTCGTTCATCATCAACATCTTCCTCAACAAAGTCGATAATATCTCCCTCGCAGTAGTTAAACTTAAATACACCATTAACCTCGCCTGTACATTAGCGCCACCATTGTCTTATATTGAATAATTACTTATGACCAACTAGTGCCTGTACATTGGCGCAAAAATTGCATTATATTGATTTTTGGTATTACTAATGTTAAACTGTCGCCTGTAAATTGGTGCAACTATTGTATTATATTAATTTTTGGTGTTACTTGAATATAAGCAACTAACTAGTCCCTAACTATCACCTGAATACTGTTGCAACTACTGCAGAATATTAAATAATTGTTTCGGTGCATCAATCGCCTGTACATGGGTGAAACTATAGTTATTTTAAGTACTATAGGCTACTCAGTATGATTGGCTAGGGAGGACGAGAGTAAAGAGTGAGATCAAACATGAACTAGTGGGGTGAGTAAAATATTTCAATTTTTGTTTTAACATGTAATGAATATATATTAACGTAGTGTGTGTATAACGGTCTTGGTTCCTCCGTTTTTAGAGGTCACCAGACTAAATGGTTCTTACTTATCCGTTCTCTAGTCAATGTTGTTTGCGTACAATTCTTTATTTGTTCGGGGCTTGAGAAATACTTTCTCGAATGCACAAGATTGAAACCGGTCGCAATTAAACCTCGCAAGGCACGCATAGCATGTTTCTGATAGTAATTTGTTCATTACAATACAAATGCTGTAAAGAAGCTCTAAACAATCATGTAGTCAGCTAAAATAAGACGAATAATACATAACACTGACCAAAAATCGGCAAAACGACAAAAACAAACAACAATCGACAAAATGGCGTTTGCCATTTTTCCATACAAAAGCGAAAACATACACCAAACATGGCGGCATCCTTAGAGCCGTTATTCGATTTAGCTCAAACTTCAGCACGGTGCATGTTTTAGTATCCTATTTCATTTGATGCACCATTGGTCAAGATCAGTAGCAGGTTGTTTTCCACGTTGAGCGCCTTCTTGTAGTAGGATGTTTTGTGGCCCGTGAAGGTGCCACCAGTTGGTCGTGCACGGGGTTCGAGTTTCACGGGGTTCTATTCATCAGACTTTTTACCGAGATAGCGTCCAACGGAGCTCCAGAGCGACAATGGTTGGGGCTTTGAAACAGGGTTGTTCTGGAGACAACTAATTTTTTTTTATTTTAGTTTTTTAAGTGTTTTTTCAGTACCGCAGGAGTGAGTGTTATTCGTTCAGGCTAATGCTAATCGGCACTTTACGATCCCACGGACTCTGAGTTAGAGTAAAGTTTTTATGTTGAGGTAGGGGATGATGGAACAACAGGGGATGGATCTTGTTGGTTATTGGTGGTTTCTGCCAGAACTATCCCACTCTGTGATGTTTCGTCAGACCTTGGATATTCGGCGAACTTTGCTCATCTAAATTATTTTTACCATTGTCCTCAATATTGTTCATTGGGCATAGCCTGTTAGGGTGTACGTGGAGATAATATTCGTTGACGATAACAGAGATGTATTCGTTTGTCCTTCGTGCACGATTGTTAAATCTAAGAAACATCAGTTCTTACAACCCTCTTTCTCAATACAGGTTATTTAGGTTTTGGCATTGGACTGTCAAGGAAACACATGGAAGAAAAATACTGGCACTTGGCTTTCCAAGCCATAGCTATACTACATGTAGTGTCCTGCCCGACTGATGTCATCACCAGAACAACCTAGTAAAGCCTGTTAGTAAAATTGTTTAATAACTTCCTAGTTCATGAAAGAGGTTGAACTGTCGACTACATCTATGCCCGGTTTTGTTTTAAAGAAATTGAAGAATAGAGGATAGTTTTTTGTTAGTAGCATGGTTAAGAGATTTTTGGAATACTGAAAGTTTTTTTTAAATAATTTTGTAGATTTTTTTTGAAGTTTTTTTTTCAATTTTGAATTTTTTTGGATTTTTTTAATTTTTTTTTTTTTGGATTTATTTTGTGGAATAAATAATATATTAAAAATTAAATAAATTTTTTTGATTTTAATTTTGTTTTGAGATTTAGAAGGAACTTTTTAAAAAATAATATAGAGAAATAATTTTTGAGAGTTTTCTTTGTAGGAAGAATCTTTGTACGATTTCTTATTTAAGTTTAAAAAATAAAAAAAAAATTTAAAAAACACACTTTTTGAAAAACGAACTAAAAATTAGAAAATAAATTTTGCATTAACACCAGCGTTATGTCTTTTATAATTATATTTCCTTTGAAATTGTTAGAAGAAAAAATATTTAAATGGTATTTAACACATCTTAGCATAGATGCAAATATTAAATTTTTGACTAATTTAAAATGCTAATTTTCGATTGACAAACAGTTTTCCGTTCCCATTTGTTACATAAAATAAAAGTGGGTGACGCATACATTAATATAGAAAAGGAACAAATGTATTCTATGTTAATCTCTAACAAGAGAGACTACCAACATTTATTCCCTTTCCTTTCTGAATGCGCCACCCACTTTTATTTTATGTAACAAATGGGAACGGAAAACTGTTTGTCAATCGAAAATTAGCATTTTAAATTAGTCAAAAATTTAATATTTGCATCTATGCTAAGATGTGTTAAATACCATTTAAATATTTTTTCTTCTAACAATTTCAAAGGAAATATAATTATAAAAGACATAACGCTGGTGTTAATGCAAAATTTATTTTCTAATTTTTAGTTCGTTTTTCAAAAAGTGTGTTTTTTAAATTTTTTTTATTTATTTTTTTATTTTAGAGTTTTTAGTTATATAATTTTACCTACAAATAAGTTAACCACATTATTTCACAGAAAATACACCATAAGTAAAACTAGCAATTAAATCACTTACCGAAAATTTAATATTCTTTGAAATTTAAAGTAATTTTAATAAGGTTAATTGCACTATAACGTTATTTAAACATCCAGTGTAAAATTTTAGTACGTTTCTTTGATCATTGTATTAATTTTAAGTTGTACATAAATTATTAAATATATATGTTCGCACCAAATGTCAAGTTTTTTTCGGAAAAAAGGTCTGAATTATAAAGCTTTTTCCTTAAAATTCGAATCGTTATATTACTGTATGTAATTGACAGATTACATACAGCAATGATAATTAGAAATCATTAATTATGTATTAAAATGTATTGAAAAAATAATAATTATGCAACTATAGTAAAAAAAACTTAACGAGAACACAAAACAATTTGGATTTAGAAGAAATAACAATTATTTAAAATTTTCGAAATACAAATCACTCATTATTTACAATTTAAGGCCATTTTTTCATATAAAAATGACAAAAATGTGTAATATGTCCTCTATTATAATGAGATACTCAGTATGAGCAACATTTCAGCGCGGTATATGGGCATTCAGATCTTATGGATTTTCATATTTTCATACATAATAACTGATTTTTAATTATCATTGCTGTATGTAATCTGTCTAATACACCAAAATAACGATTTGAACTTTAAGAAAAAAGGTCTACAGCTTTGAACGAAATGTCATACTTTTATTTTTTTTTGTGTTCATTATTTATAATGTAAGGCTTTTTATCCATATGAAATGACACAAACATGTATGATGTCTGTGATTATAATGATATACACAGTATTACCAAAATTCCTTCGCTCAAAATGAGTCAACCAGAGGATGAGGACTTCAGTGCAATTCTTTAAGGTCTTTCAGAATGAAGAAAAATTTGAATTTTTTTTCTTCAGATTTATAAAGTTTTTTGGTTTAAAAGTTTTAGAAATACGTACTGACTGCTTCAATAAACTTGTCTTTTCAATTTGGGATCAATCACATAATGGGAAGTTACTGAAAAATGAATCACAAAATTCCACCCATCAAAGCTCTCAAGAGTCAAGTTAAATAAAAGTGTGTAAAAAAAAATTTATTGCATTATATTTTATTTTATTTTATTTATTTAAAAAAAATAATTTTGAGGATATCTTTTGCTAGAATAATTCTTGCTAGAACTATTAGAAATTTTATTTGAATTTATTTAATTCTTGAAAAATAGAAAGTTACAATTTTTTTAAAGGCATTATTTTTAATTGATTTTTAAATAATTTAGCAAGTTTTGTATTTCGTGAATGTTGAAATTGAGAATAACTCTGGAATAATTTTTGAGAATCTTGATACGTTTTTAGGTCATTTTAATGATTTTAAAATAATTTAAAAAATTTTAAATTTAATATTTTTTTTGAATTTATTCGTTTTGAGTTTTTTTCGTATTTTATTTTATTTTACAATTTTTTTGTAGTTTTTAAGCTTTTAAATTTTTTGAAATTTGAAATTGTTTGGTTTGATTGATTTTTGCTTTCAAAATAGTTTTTTAATTCTAATTAAGTAATTCTGAACTTTTTTTTAACTTTGACAATTCAACTCATTAAATAAAGTTTCAATAAGGTCCAATCAAAACGCTTCATTTACTATTTTTTAGCAAATCAAAACGATTTGTTTCGATTATTTTTTTCTGGTAGGAGGGAACAGCGAATATTTTCGAATATTTTCCGCCTACTTAATATATTAATTTAAAACAAAAATGCACATACAAAATTATGTGAAAATGCAATTTTCAAATAGTAAATATGTCCGTTTTCATTCATAAATGATTGCATGTTTATGTTTATTTGTCAAAAATAAATTATAAATTTATAACATTTATGCGCCTACTAAGATGAAATAATATTTAATTTTGTTTGACAACAAAGGATTATGTTGTATGAAATAATGTTACTATTTCTGTTCGTTAAATTGTCTGCTAAATACAACTCGTCATCAAATTATTAGTCGATTATTTTTCAACATTACCACTCATGCCATTTGAGGTCAAAAATTTCCCTCGTGCGCTACGCGCACTCGGGACCTCAAATGACATTCGTAATAATGATTATGAAAAATAATCGACTATTATTTGACGACTCGTGGTATTATATATGAAAATTATATTTTATTTTCAGAAAAAATTCTGAAAATCATTTTTTGAAATAATCTTTGATTTAAATAAATATCCTTATGGAATCACATCCAGTATTGTTAAATTTAATGAGTATTGGTGAGTTGTTGAGTTTTGAGTAAATTTATTTGGTGGTATTGAATATTTTTGAATTTCAAAATTTTATGGTGAGACCTTAATGGATAATCAAACCTCCTACTACAAGATGGAGTCTAGTTTAAGGTATGGTAGGACGGTAAGGTCGGGTTGAGATAGGCATCCGGAATACTAACAGGGAGGTTTGTAGTTGTAAAAATATTTGGCTGGAACGGTTGGATTGGAATTTTTGTGAAGTGTTGAATATAGTAATATAAACAAAAAGAAATAATTTCATTTTTTTTTGTTACATTTAACAACATTATGCAAAGGAAGTTGGAATATAAAACAAAGTTGAATAAACCAATAACAAAAGAAAGAAATTCATTGGAGCAGTGTGTATTATTTTGATTGGAGAAATTCGTACATGGGATTGAACAGTATATGACGGTAAATATAGTATGTAATATCTGAATTCTTTGAAGCAGCGTCGATTTTCCTGAAAATTTGAGATTAAGCTCAACTTCTCGTTCAATTCTAAATCTACCCTATGCCAATATGCGCTTTTTATTTTTAGGGGTGAAAAACAACCCCTTATTCTCAATACTAATTAAACTAGAAATTAAATCTTAACATATCGAAATAAAGTTCACATGAGTTGTATAAAAGTTGTTAGATATTCTGAGATATTATTTATGATTTTTAATAATATCTCAACCCTTAAAAACAACCACAAATTATGTTTACATAATTTATTTTCATTTTTTTAAATTTTAAATTAAATTTAAATATTTTTTCATTAATATTTAGAACAGTGAATCCTCATGAGAACTATTATCAGTGTCAATCTCCTCCTCTTCTTTATCTAACATTGTAGCACTCTTATAGCAGTTTTTACGGAAGCACACTCTACAATTTGCTTTGCGAAAAACCCAACTATTTTGCTGCTACATAATATGCCACATCCTTATTTTGCAATTACAGAAAATCATTTTTAAAAGGTTTTGCACAGGCATTTTTTGTATTGTGATAGGTTGCAAAGATAATTCTTGTGTATTCTTTGGAGATAGTTTTTGAGAACGACGGTTTCTTTCTACCACTTTGTTCATAATAACTGTCAAATACAACAGTCATATTATTACCACAATTCCTTCTCAAATAATAGATGTATTCCTAGAAAACAGCTGTAAATGTGTCATTTATTGATCACTGTCCTCGATAACGTATTCAGAATGGTTTTCATTTAAGTTGATTTAAAATGCTTGAAATAACACATACAATGAAGTTAAGGGTACGGTACTAATTCAAATTTTAAATAATATTTCAATGCCGCATCACTTTTTTTCATGACGCAAATCCTTTGGAACAATAATAGCGGACCTACAGGAATTATTTTATCGCCAATCTTCAACCTACTATTGACTTCATGTAAGAAAATTACTTTATCTTTTTTGAAGTGTTTAATTTCATCAAAATTCCTAACTTTAAGTGCTTTCATCGCTTTAATCCTAACACCAGTACATTGGAACAATTTATTTTCTCTGTCTCAATCAATCTGGTGACTATTTCGCAAATTAGCAATATCCAAATGGATTGTGTTCTAATAAAAATCCTCGTAAACTCAACACATCTTTTCTTTCTCTTTTATACTAGAATCTCTTGAATCTACATTATGGTGACTCTTACTGAATTTCAAATCACAAAATTTATCAAAACCATCAATGATGTCTTTAGTGCATATAATGCTTTTTTTTCACTTGAACACAACACTGTTTGTATAACCTCGTTTTAACGGTCCACCTTCTACACTCACTGCTCTTATTAACGTCTGCTCAAAAGTTTGATCAGAAATAATTCGCAGTTAATGCCGGAGTTAATTGAAGTAATGTTTCTTGTTTGGTTGAGTTGCTGAAAACAACAATTGCTTCGATTGTACGAAATTGACATAAAATTGAGGCAGCCGCTTATGCATTGAAATGTAAAAAAATATATAGTTGTGGTAAATTTCACACAATTTCACAAAAGGGAGGAAACCGTTACAAAATGGATCAAAATAAAAATGTTTTTTTATACTATAAAGGGTGATTACTTCGTAAGGTAGATCATAATTTATAACACTTACCAAAACATCAAAAGATCCCAGTTGCTACGACGCTGTTTCTGGCGGTAAAACGGTTGTTGTTTGTGGACGGTGTGGATAGACAATATAAGCTCCGCCCTTATCTTTGAAAAAGTTATGGTAGAGTTCAAAAGTGAATGAAACTTGACATTAACAATTTTTTGGTAATGATTGTAAATAAATTATAAATTGGGGTTTTTTCGCGTGAATCGGTGTGGTTTTGGGTCCTGCCGAAATGTTTTGATGGTTGTGTACTATTGATATCTTTTTTAAAACGAGATTTAATTTATACGTTCGGATTTCGGGTTTTCTATGCCGTATGTATTCTGTTTGATAGATACGGCTAGACAACGATATGAAGTTGGAAAGACGAAAAAATCCCTTATTAAATAGTGTAACACAAAGAAACTGTGAAAACCATAGCAGTTCTGGTAATTCTGTCACAAAGAATAATAATTTCTAATGGAAAGCAGAAACGCAATTGTCTGCGATTGGTGCAACTTTTTTTTTTACTATCCATTTTTTGTCAATCACCTATTGGTGCAACAATTTGTTTATAATACATCAACAATCACCTTTGTTTTGTGGCTCAACAAATTAATTGCTTTGTTAAACTATTTTAAGGAATTTAGATCAACAATCAATCACCTTTGATTTGTGGCGCAACGGATTATAGCTTTTTTTTTTTTTTTCAAATATTGGTTTTTGGAATTAACATCAACAATCGCCTTTGTTCCTTAGAACAACCAAGTCATATAATTAACATTACAAATATGATAGGCTAAGCAGGGCAAACGTGCTGAGATGTGGAGTCTGGCCTATTTATGGGGTGAGTGACCTTTATATAATTTTTTGTTTGATTCAATTATGTTAATAAAACCTATTATGGTGATGTTTGTGGCCACTATGTGATGGTTGTGGCCTCTTCTAAGGTCGTCAGAGTCTCTTTTTTCATTTTATTTCGATTGGTCTGAATATTTTCGAAATGCGTGCTTATCAGTTAATTTGTGCTGGAATGATAGATCTTCTTTTTTTTCGGACTCATAAGATCGAGCTAGTTGGAATATAATATCGCTTGGCACGCAGTCTTTCAAATTGTGTCCTTTTGATGTAATCGATGGGCCCAGTCTCCATTACAAAGCTACCATTAATAATGTTGAGTTGACAACACTCAAACAATTTTTAAATATTGATGATCGTATAGCAACAGTAGCGGGTGTTACTGATGAAAACATAGTAAATAGTTCATTAGAAGCTTCAAATAAAAAATTATCTAATTCGATTGAAGACGAATTACAGAATCGAACAAATTTTTATATTTTGTCTACGGTTGTGATGACCCTGCTGTCAAGCCGGACTGTCCAATTTACATGCGTCTAAATGCCGAAAAAGAGATTAGTTTTTTATCGATGTCCTCCTTAATTTTAAAGCTGACGGATCCCCCAGAACACTATTTATGAAAAGTGAGAGAATTTAAAGAGGACAATATAAATTTCTTTTGAGCCCTCTGATTTTAAAAGATATGAGCTGCAAAGGGTCAAAGAAGGTACTATTCGCAAGCAACACATAGTTTGAATGGCCATGTCTCATTTATTTTTCGGCTTATAAAAACAAAAGAAAGGCCAATGCATTACTTAAAAAGTTGGTGAAGTATTAGTATATTTGGCTAACGATTGACTAAAGCGATTAAACTGACGGCTAGAAGCCAGACTGACTAAACCGACGTCTAGAAGCAAAATACAGAGAGGCTGTAACTATAAAATTTACGTAAAATTTTGTAACTATAAAATTTGTAACTATTTAATTTAATTTAATTTAATTTTATGCGTTCATACCTAAAGATGAAAAAACATTACTCACAAAAATATATTCTAATTCAGTTAAAAGTATGTTTTTAAGATTGGTCTATGTAATAATTAAATGGTCAATAAATTTCTTTAAAACAAGAACTCTGGTGGTTTTAGTTAAATACATGATTCACTGCACTGTTTAAAAAAAAATTGTATAAGAATTTTATTTTCAAAACTAAAAATAACGCTTTCGGGAAATTTTCGTTTTGGACTAAGAATCAATGGAACAATTTTTTTCTGATAATGTGGTAAAATGTGGCTACCCTCAACAGCGACATCTTTGAAAATATTTTTTAAGTTTAACACGGTTTTAAAAAATTACTTCACTATCAATTACCTTTTCAATGAACTATAAATGACATAAATCGGTTAAGTCAATCAGTAGCCAAAAATACTAATGTTTCGCCAACCCATAAAACATTGCTTTCGACCTGTGTCATTTCCGGAGCAAAATTTAATTGCTCGAAAGAAACGATATTTTTATTTTATCATTTGGTATCTGTGTATGAAATTTTATCGAGTTCAGAGGGAGGTCAGTCCGAATGCCAGAAAAAATGTTGTTGCGGTGACGTGGAATTGCTCAACTTGCCTTAGTTTCAATGCAAGGGAACTTTATCAGTAATCAATATAAAGGTTTTTAAGTTTTTCAAAAAAGATTTAATTTTCGTAATAACAAATCTTTTTCCCGTTATCCAACATTGAATGTTTCGATTTTTGAATTCGATGAACAATAGTCTACATTCAAAAAGCCATAACTTGGTTAGTATTGGGTTTATAGTGTAACAACTATAAAAATTAAAATGAAACGACAAGTTTATATTCTTCATACTAATAGAAGCGACCTCATTTTTTGAACACAAAAGTAATAAATTAAATCTAACTTCAGAGTACTTTTGTTTTGATAGCTTCGAGTCGTCGATTATTTTGTTATTATTTTTTTACTAAAAATCAAATGTGAATTATGTATTATATTAATTAAAAATAAATGAATCATCGAAGACCAAAAGCAATGTTTAAATATAATTTAATGAAATTACAAATCAGAAGTGGGATCAATGTGGATTTTTTTGGATTTAAATTCATCATCGCCGTAAAACAACATAATTATTTATTAACATCATCGCCGTGTTTATATTATTTAACACACGTGACATCATCGCCGTGAAAATTAGGATAAATAAACTAAAAATGTCACGCAGGTCATCACTAAGAAGTTCAACACCGCCGGAAGTAAACTGCAATAATTCAATTGGTTACCCGCAACATAATGTGGATATCAGAGCCAATACAATATCGTACCAGTCAGCCCCGCCGCAAATTAACATCGTGGAAGCGTCCATTTAAAATTTCATACCACAACAATCATCAAACCAATACGTTGGAAATGTCCGGTCAAAACATTGGGAACAATCCGCCCGCATTACAACAACAATATAATGGTGGTGAATTTAATAGTTTTCAAATTGCGCATTCGCTACAGGGCAAGATGTCAGATATCCTATGAATGTCCAAAATACAAACTTGATAGGTTCTAGAGTGAACGCTGATTCAGGTGATGTTAATCTTAATAATAATAATTTTGGGTTTTCTCCGCGAAATATGATTAATGAGTTCAATCCTGCAAGACGAGACTGTGTGTCTATAAGGCGCTGGATTAGATCCATCGAGCAACTGAAATATACATATAGGTTAAATGATTTTATTATTTTGTTTGCCGCAATACGTAAATTAAAAAGAAATGGTAGTTATTGGTATCAATCGGTCGATTCAAAAATTCGTGATTGGGAATCGTTTCGATATGGCATTATCTGGGAATTTGATAAACAACGGGATGTTGACGAGGTTCGTTCAACACTGGCAGACAGGAAGAAAAGAATTTCAGAAAGTTTCACAGAGTATGCGTATGCCATACGCACAATTGCGAGTAAGATTGACTTGGACGATGAGACTGTAGTAAAATACATTATAACAGGGCTTAGTGATAGTGATGAGAAAGTAAAATATGCATTGGCATGTCACAATTTAATACAATCAATGAATTAATGGATAGGTTAAAAGTGTTTGAAAGTATGTGTAAGAATGATAGTAATAAAACCAGTTTCAGGAGCGAAGGGTATAAAATACCAAATTATAATACCGCTAAATCAAATCGTAGTTTAAATGAAATTCGAATGTGTTTTAAGTGTAACGGCATAAATCACATTGCGCGTAATTGTAGGAAAAGAATTTGTTCATACTGCCAAACTGAAGGACATTACGAGGTTGATTGTCCCAGGAAAATTAAAAATATCAAACCGATTCAGAAAGTTGAAAGCGTGTATCATAAAATTGTAAAATTAAATGGAAGTAAACTACAGTCGTTTATTGATCTAGGATCCGATTGCGTGACTATTAGAGAGGAGTTGGCAAATAAATTGAATCTAAATTGGAATAATGAGCGACAACTATTGAGAGGTTTTGGAAATGGAATCTCTACTACACTGGGTAATGTGCAGGTTGACATTGATATTGATTCGATTAAGTTAAACGTTGACGCCCTTGTTGTTCAGACCAAAACGATGAGTTAATGATTGGTAACAGTTGGTTGGATGGAAAAGAGCTAATAGTAATGCAGTTTTCAGATGAATTGAAGGTTTTCAGACTGATAAATATAAAAACGGAATAGAAATGGAAGAAGTTTTGTTTGGCGAATTGAGGAAATTGGATTCGATTAGTGAGTGTATTCTACCTATCAATAAGGTTAATGTTAATTCTTTAGATAAACTTAGCGATAAGTTTAAGTTAGATACATCCAATAGTAGTTTAAGTAGTCAAGTGAAGACTAGTGAATGTGTTAATAATATTTTTGAGATGGATATTAATAATTCTATGGAGATTATTCCAGACATAAAAAACAAAAATGATCGAAAAGTTTTGAATGAAATTCTTTCGTGGCAGCGCCAGTAAAAACAAGAAACTAATAAAAAAATCTCTGAAAAAACTGATAGTTTCAAATACAATATTTATAATTTTGAAGATGACATATGTGATTGTGAAAAGGTAATGGAAAGCAATGAAAAGTTGATTTTAAATTTAAAACAGGTTGAGTTTACTGAACTAAATATTGTAGATTTGGAAAAAATTATCAATCCTCTAACTAACGCCGAAGAAAAAGAAGATTTTTTAAATTTAATTTTTGAATTTCGTGATTGTTTTGCAATTAATATGAGAGAGCTAGGACTTAGGAGTGACAAGTAAAACTTCGATGAAAATAAATTTAAAGGATGAAAATCCGTTGACAACTTCGTTAATCCGTATAGGTATTCTCCTACACAGCGAGAGAGTATTAGGAAAATAATTAAAGAACTTTTAGAGCTAAAAATTATAAGAAATTCTATATCTGAATATTGTTCGCCAGCAATGCTTGTTCCTAAAAAGGAAGGTGACGCGAACGAATATGTATAGATTACAGAGAACTTAATTTGAAAACTATAAAATGTGGTTTTCCGCTACCAAATATTGAAAGATTGTTTACCAAAATTAGCGGGCTATAAGTATTTTAGTGTTATAGATCTAGTATCAGGATATATCAGATCCCGGTCGACGAAAACAGTAGAAAATATACGTCTTTTGTAACACCTGATGGACGGACAGTACAAGTTCTTGAGGATGCCGTTTGGATTAGCTAACGCCCCTTCGGTATTTCAACGAATGATGAATCGTTTTGTCTAGAAACTGGATTACACTATTGTTGTATGCCTAGACGATATTGTAATTCCCAGTAAATCTATTGACGAAGAAAAAAAAATATTGAGAAATTTTAAATTTATTTTGGATTTTTGAGATCAATTAAACTCAAGTAAGTAAAGAAGTAATTGGAATATTTTCAATTCAAAGGTATGGTTTGAAGTTTCTCAGAAAAAAACTACAATTCACATTTTACGTGTTTCGGATCGGATATTGAGAAATTTTTTAAATAAATTAAGAGAAAACTTTTTAATAAAAATAGAACCGACTTCGAAAAACACAAAAAAGTGAAAAATAACTCAATTGTGACTTCAGAGACAAAAATACAGCTAACAATTGATTTATTTAATTTAATTATATTTAACTACCGACAAACAAAAATTACGGTTTTAAACAAAGTTATTATATTATAGAATTTATTTATTATTATAATTAAGAATTTATTTATTATTATAATTATTACAATTACAACTATAATAGTTGTTACAATAGTTATTATATCATAAAAGTTATTTGTAGCAGAAAACTGTTGGCAATCGGTGCCAAGCCGATGACATGTTAGTCAGTTTTTCGTCAATTTGGCACCGACTTCGAACAGTTTTGTGCTACAAATAACTTTTATAATATAATAACTATTGTAACAACTATAATAATTGTAATAATTATAATAATAAATAAATTCTATAATATAATAACTTTGTTTAAAACCGTAGTTTTTGTCTGTAGCAGGGTTGCCACGTTTTAAATGTTTCAAAGTAGGACACACTACCCCTACGGTCTTAAAACAAAAAAACTCGTTGGATTTGTGCCACTTCATTTTTCAGTTAAAAAATAAATTTTTTTAAAAAAAATTAGGTTTCGGTTTGGTGTAAGTATGAATGTATGGGCGTTATTTCTGTAATGCTAATTGATTCATTTATATTGAATAATGGCATACAAATTCGCATTTATGTTATCAGCCTCCAATGCGGTAACACTCGAAAATTAAATTTAAAGTTTTTAAGGACTCAGAAATACAACTAAACATACCGTCTGCTGATTCATTGGCACTTTTATTAAAATCAATAAACTTATGTTGTAAGCCAGTTACTCATAAATAGTTATGTTTTGTATATTTACATTTTCCATTTTACATTTTACAGGAGCAATCACGATTACTTATTTTGCTAACGCGAATCTTGAGAGAAATAGGTTGGAAAAAAATCTATTTTTTTCAGTGTAAGATATTGTATTACAGTTTGCCTAAAGTAGGACATTTGTATAGTAAATTAGGACGTAGGACATTCTTGCTCCAAAAAAATACTGTCCTACCGAAAGTAGGACACGTGGCAACCCTAGTCTGTAGTCAAATATAATTAAATTAAATAAATCAATAGTTAGCTGTATTTTTGTCTCTAAAGTCACAATTGAGTTATTTTTCACTTTTTTGTGTTTTTTGAAGTCGGTTCTATTTTTATTAAAAAGTTTTTATTTTTTCATTTTAAGTTTTATACCCAAATGTTGGTTAATGTTGGTTGGTATACCCAATTATATTTATACCCAAATATTGGTTAAAAATATGTTTTTGAAGTAATAACTAAGTCTCGGCATGTATTCATCAATGACAATCAAGTAATCAATGGTTTTTCGATTTTTTGAGAAAAAAAGGTAAATTTTATGTCATAGAAAATTATATTGGACAAACTCGGAATCTAAAGCAATATAATACAGCTGAAACCATCAAAATACAATAAGCGGTTTCGAAGAAATCGACGAAAATACATAAAAAATACAGGTTTTTTCAATTTCCTGAAAAACCGTATTTTTCGCGTCTTAGAAAAAAATACGAGACTTTCTCGAAATCAACCCAAATAGAATACAAATAAAACCATTCAAATCGAATGAGTCGTTTATGAGAAATCGGTGAATATATATAGAAAATACAGATTTTATCAATTTTCTGAAATGTAGTATTTTTTGTGTCACAGAAAAAAATATGGGACCACTTCGGCATTTATCTTAATCAAATACAATTTAAATCTTCCAAATCGAATGAGTCGTTTTTGAGAAATCGGTGAACATGCATTAAAAATACAGCTTTTCCCAATTTACTGAAAAACTATATTTTTCACGTCATAGAAAAACAGATTAACCTCCAAAACAACCTTAATAGAATGCAATTTAAATCATCTAAATCGTATGAACCGTTTTTGAGAAATCTGTAAACAAACATACATCAACATTTATCCATTTACCAAAAAACACAGTTTTTTTCGTTTTTCTAGAAAACGGGTATTTTTACGTCATAGGAAAAAATATGGGACCATCTTGGCATCTACTTAAATAGAATGCAATTTAAATCATTAAAATCGAATGAGCCGTTTTGGAGAAATCGGTGAACAAACATCAACAGACATAAAAAAAACCCCAAGTGAAACACAGAACCTCCTTCTTTTTTTAAGTCGGTTAAAAATGGACTAACGTTGAAAATGGAAAAATGTAGATTTTTGTTTCAAAATATGGATTTCCTGGGAAATGAAATTACTAAGGATGGTGTTCGGCCCAGTAGGTCCAAAATTGAATGCGTAAAGAAATTTCCTAAACCAACAACTGCTCGCGAAATAAGACAGTTTGTGGGGCTTGCGTCGTACTTCAGAAAATTTGTTGAAAAATTTTCATTAATAGTTGAACCACTTACTCGTTTAACAACAAACAATGTTCGATTTGAATGGAAAGAAGAACAGGAACAAGCTTACGATCGATTGAAAGAAGAATTATGTCTGCGAAATATTTTAGTTCTTTACGATAATAGTAAATTGCACGAAGTTCACACAGATGCATGTTCTTTAGGACTTTTGGTGCAATTATAATCATATAATAAATGGCAGGGTGTCATATTTTAGCAGACAAACCACACATTTAGAAAGCAAGTATCATAGTTATAAACTTGAGGTTTTGGAAGTAGTTGAAAATCTGGATATGTTTCATCCATTCATATTGGGTAGACTAGTAGTAGTAACAGACTGTTCATCGCTAAAAACGGCAATTTCAAAGCGCGATATAGTTCCGAGGATCGGTAGATGGTTTTTCCGTCTACAAGAATACGATTTTGATATTATATATAGGAAAGGTACACAGATGCGACACGTAGACTCTCTAAGCCAAAACCCTGTGGGGACTCCTAGGGAAATGTCAACAATCTGTCTGGAAGTATTGAGTATAAAATTAGATGAGGTTGATAAAAATTGGCCCGAGTTATTACAAGCTAATGATCCTGCGATTATCGATGTTAAAAATAATATTTTGGAATCAAACAACTTCCATTTTGTGATAGAAAATTCTATACTGTATAAGAAAGTTGTTGATAATAATTTAAAATTTGCAGTCCCGAGTGGGGTAAGGGGAAGGATTATACAATCGTGTCACGATGAAATGGGCCACTATGGTCTAGATAAAACCTTAATGGCGCGGATGCCTCAATTTACCAAAAAGTATATTGCTTCGTGTTATGAATGTTTGTATCATAGAGAAAATAGAGATGCAAATAAAATTTCTCTGCACCCAATCGAAAAGATTCCACTACCGTGTCATACCCTACATTTGGATCATTTAGGGCCTTTTGTTAAAAGCTCTAAAGGAAATATGTATATTTCAGTTGTAGTCGATGCGTTTATGAAATATGTGTTTATGAAAGCTGTCAAGGATACATCCACTAGTTTTGTCACAAATCCTATAAAAGAATTTTCGATACATTTTGGGACGTCTGTAAGAATCATTACAGATCAGCATTCACTTCTAAAGCTTTTAAGGCGTTTGTGGGCAAGCACAATATATTGCACGTGTTAAATGCAATTTCAACATGGCGTGCTAACGGACAGGTGGAGCGGTATAATCGTAAAGTTCTACATGCTCTCCGTACAATGTCCGACTCCGACCAGAAGAAATGGGACCAATATTTGATAAATATTCAGTGGTCTTTAAATAGTATCCCACATGCTATCACTAAATTAACGCCGTAGCAACTACTATTTGGCTTTAAACCTAGATCAATCAATAATGATAAATTAAAATTAGTTTTGTCAAAGAATTAAAAAACCAATTTCAATACTGCAGAACGATAAGGTCTACGAGAAGAGGCTTTAAATAAAATAAAAGTAAATCAAGCCAAGCAAAAGGAAAGATTTGATTTAAAATTTTCTATGCCACTAGAACACAAGATTGGAAATAGAGTAGTTGTTTTTCGAAAACCTGTATCAGCAGGAGAAAGTTGTTGAGAAAATATAGAGGGCCATATACAGTCACAGCTGTTCTGCATAATGCTCGGTACCGAGTTGAAGAAACGTGCGTCGTGTCAGCAGATCATCTAAGACTTGTTGTTTGTCCTGAAGATGAAGACATTGACACAAACAGTACCGAAGATGAAGAAGAGGGTTGAGGACAATCCTCATGTCAGGATGCCGAATATAACAACCATAAAAATTAAAATGAAACGACAGGTTTATAATCTTCATACTAATAGAAGCGACCTCATTTTTTGAACACAAAAATAATAAATTAAATCTAACTTCAGAGTTATTTTGTTTTGATAGCTTCGAGTCGTCGATTGTTTTGTTGTTTCTATTTTTTACTAAAAATCCAATGTGAGTTATGTATTAGAATAATTAAAAATAAATGTATCATTGAAGCCCAAAAGCAGTGTTTAAATATAACTTAATGAAATTACAATAGTAATAATAAAAAACGCAATCTCTTTTGTTTACAAGCTACAGGTTTCTTTAAAATGATTTTCTCAAAAAATGTCAGTTTTTGAGATATTCGGGAAAAAGTATGAAAAAATAGTAGATTTTTATACAAGTGGTGAAAACGTCTCTTTTTGCGTGACTGAACGGTTTGTCCTCGAAACGCGATAGTGTCGAGTGGAATAAGTTCAGGAACGCAAAAACGTTTTTACCACGCGTAGAAAACGCTATTTTTTCTACGCTTGTAAATATAAATGATAATATTTACAAATTTATCTACTAAAAACTTACAAAACGACATCTCTCAATTTGACTGTGAAAAAAATAGACAATTATATATCGCATTTTTACCAGTGTAAAATAATGTTATTATGTGTTCACCTACAGATGGAATAATAACAGGCGAACACAATAATAACATTATTTTACACTGGTAAAAATGCGATATATAATTGTCTATTTTTTACACAGTCAAATTTAGATATTCGTTTTGTAAGTTTTTAGTAGATGAATTTGACAATATGTATAATGAAAATAGTTCATATATTTTCTCTAAAAACTTTTATAGATATTGCAGATATTTTTTTTACCGACTGGAAGTCATCGTTTAAAGTATGAATTTAAAAATTGTAGGTAAAGTTTCAATTAAAAACAAATCAGTAATAAATTTTTTAATAAAATTTATTTATTTAATTAATAAATTTTTTTTATTTTTTTTTGGTGGAAAGAACTCAGAGAATATATTTTATATCTGTGTGTGTGGGTGACATTTCTGGATCTTGATGAAAGGATCTTGATGAAAATTTGGCAAATGATACTGGTTTACTCGAAAATGGAAGATCTTGATTCATTTTAAATTTGGACAAAATGGCGGGGGGAGGGGGGGGGGGTCTCCCGAACACCTCTAAGTTTAAATCTTCTAATCCCGGCATATGATCTTATTGAAGCTTGGTATATAAGGTTTTAGTGCAGTTTCCAATATTTTTGCATACCAACTTCCGGTTTGTCACTTCCGGTTAAAAAGTTTTTTTTTTCAAGTGTTTATCCCTTCTGTAGCCTACAATTACCGATCGATTTTCATGAAACGTTGGTAAAACCTTTCAAGTATCATGAGAAATATTTTATCAGCTTTTGGAGTACATTGGTTAAAGGGTTGGGGGGTCTACCATACAACAGGTGGTTTTTACCAGGGTTGTGCCGTAGACAAAATAGATTACTTTACATGTATAGATTACGCATAGATTACGTGTAAATTACGCGAGATATTTTCGTGTAATCTATAATGTAAACTATTATGTAATCTATTTAATTGATATGTGCATTCTAAACTTTTTGAGCAATTAAAATAACTTTTTTCAAGATCGCAAGATCTTGTTGTTGACAATATTATTGATCATGTCTTTTGCGAAAAAATCGAAAAAAATTTTCAGTAGGGATAATACAATAATTCCACATATTTTTTCTTAAATCAAAATTAATAGATTACACCAAGTTTACATAGATGACATAGATTACACTACATAGATTACATGTAATGTAATCTATTTTAGATTACGCGTAAAGGAACAACCCTGGTTTTTACCCAATGTTTTTTATGTTTGGTGGGAGCATAAAACATTTGTTCGGGAATGAATTTTGATGATACTTTGGAAAAAAATGCAAATCTGTATTACAAAGAACTGATTAGTTTTTGAGCGATAGTGACCAAAGTGGTGTGGGGTCCCCGGAGCACCTGTTTTTTCGAAAGCTCAATAACATCTGTACCTGATAATTGAATTGAATGAAACTTGGTACATCAGCATTTTGTATGGTTCACAACAGTTCTGCATAGCAACTTCCGGTTTTCCACTTCCGGCAAAAATTTTTTTTTGTACTTTTCTGAAGTTTTTTTCAGTGTCTTTATGCACACTGCAGCCTACAATAATGAAGTGATTATGATGAAACTTATGGAAAAGGTTTCAATTAGTGTGAAAAGATAATTATCATCTCTTGGTACACATTGATCAAAGTGGCGGGGGGTCTACCATACAAATGCTGACTTTTCACACTTTGTTTTTAAAGTTTGTTGGGAGCACACAGACTTCATTCATAATTTATTTTAATGACAATTTGAAAAAATAGGGAGAATTAAACAACAAAGAACTGATTAGTTTTTGGACAATATTGAAGTAAGTGGCGGGGGCCTCCCGAACACCTGTTTACTGTGTCACAATTTTTTCAATGTTTGTTGGGAGCACACAGCATTCGTTCGTGAACGAATTTCGATGACACTTTGGAAAAAAATGCAACTATGTATGGCAAGGAACTGATTAGTTTTCGAGCGATAGTGAACAAAGTGGTGGGGGCTGTCCCATATACCTGTTTTTTTGAAAGCTCAATAACATCTGTACCTGATAATCGAATTAGATGAAACTTCATACATAACTATTTAGTACGGTTCAAAACAGTTCTGCATTCCAACTTCCTGTTTGCCACTTCCGGTTAAAATTTTTTTTTCTTTTTCTCGTGCAACAGAATTTAAGTTTGATGGGATACTACTGCTTTTTTAATATTTTTATAATTGGAACTACACGAAATCTATAACATTGGTTAGCTTTTAATTAAAGTATTTGATGGATTTTAGCTCATTATATATCCAGAACACTATGTTTCCAGAGCTGTGGTGAAGTCAGCCTATGCATCTGCGTCGCAATATTTTTTTATGAAAAATAGAATTTTCATTTTCAGTCACAAATAACACAAAAGCTATTGAATTTTAGAAAAAGTTTCATAGAACATTAAATCCTTAAAATCCATTCTTCTATCGATTTCCGTTGTTATTTTTAGCATGAAAATTTCCACCCCGAGAGGGGGTGGTAACCAACCCCAGAGTAAAAGTGCACATCGTCGAAGGGCAGGTTTTGCAGGTTTTGATCTTTGGGCTATTTTCTATATACCGTCAAAATTTCAAGCAAATTCATGCAGCTTCAAAGAATTCGAAGTCAAAAACCTTCAAATACAGGACTGAGAGTTTTGTGAAAGCTTTTCAATATGATTTTTATTCTATGATTTTATGATGGCCTTAAAGTTAATCATAATTTTTAAATTTTCTTGTGAATGACGTCGGCCAATGGAATCCCCGCGGTGAGACCATGCTCGGATGCTTTCCATACGCATAGGTTAAACTATTGCATATATGTCAAGTTTCTTACGATTTTTTTTCTTAAAACAAAATGATGCTAAAAAAGCTCTAGACATCCATGTAGTCAAAGCTAGCCAAAATAAGACGATTGTTCCATAACTCTTGCCAAAAACCACAAAAACTGAAGCGTTTTCCGGTTTCCTATACAAAACGAAATATTCACTACACATGCCGGCTTCCTTACCCGTCATCTGTTATAGCTCAAAATTCAACACGGTGCATGTTTTGGTCTCCTCTTTCGTTTGATTTGCTATTGGTCAAGATCAGTGGCGGGTTGTTTTGCAGGATTTATAGCATAGGTTAATGTCTTTGGCTGGTTTGAAAATTTTTTACGATTTTTTTTTCATAAAACAAAATAAAATAATAAATTGAAAGAAAGACATTCCTTGAATTGTTATTCGATGCAGCTCAAACTTCAGCACAGTACATGTTTGGAATTGGTTACATGATCGATACATTTCTAAAATAAAATTAAATAAGATCCTGATAGAAAACTCAATATATCCCACTTTCAAAGCCCAATTTTCGCTGACATTTCCCATATTTTTAATATTTTAGTTTCTTAACACCAGAATCGATCTGCATTCCAAGAACAACGAGGAATGATTTACGGTTTTCTTCCAACAAATAATTTGATGTCATAAAGCTTTTTCCAGCGGCAACAACCCAATTTTTTATTCAAATTTTTGTACGAATGATGACAACAATAAACTTGATGAATTCAACAGTAAATATTTTATTAAGATCATTTTTAATCGCAACAAGAGAATTAAATTAAACGACAAGAAAATTATGCCTGCACACCAAAATTTCATTTAATAATTGCAAAAGTATTAGTTTTGTTTGTATGTTGTATTTCTTTCACACATATATATTCAAGGGTGTAAAATTAATCAAAACATTGTACATTCGATTTATGAACTAATAAAATTTATTTAACGTTTTAATAGCATTTTGGATTTAAATATTTTGCTTCTATTTAACTTTGAAAACTTCACTTGTACTTTGCCACTTAGTGGTTGTTATTCAATAGATGTCAAATGTACACAAAATATGTAAAAACCTCCGCCATTGCTATGTTTAAAAATAACTTTAACGATTTTCTCTTATATTTGGGTTTGATTTGTTCTTAATCTATCACTATTAGAAATTCAGGACCTTCAATTTGTTTGTCCAAATTAACAATAATTAAATTATGAACAACACAACAATTAAAAAATTTCATGCAAAAATGTTATAATTTCTTCAATACAGAAAGGAGATAGATAAATTCAGCCATTTTTATATTTTTATAAGAGGCAACAGAATGGAAAGAAAATTGTGAAAAAAACTTGAAATAGAAAATTATGAGAAGAGAATAAATGTGAAAATAAAATAAAAATAGAAATAATTAAAAATTTCAAAAAAGTTGAATGAAAAGTTCGAAAACTCACCTCGCGAGCTTTACAATTTTGAAATAGAGACATTTATTTCATTTATTTCATTTATATATTTATAACAAACAAAAATTTTATTAGCTTTCTAATGTTACTTAAAATAAAAAAATAAAAATTTCACTAATTTACAAAATGCTTTCATTTTAATTTTTTTTTGTTTCGATTTTAACTTTTATAGATTTAGAAAGCTTTGTTGATTGATTGATAGATTGATATTTATTAAACAATTAATTTATTTAAGCTATTGTTTATTTACATAGAAAATCATGGAATAAAACAGGAAATTGAAATAAAAATAAAATAAAATAAAAATTTTACTAAAAAGCACATCAAATTTGATCACAAACATTTATTATTGTAACATTTTTAAAATTATTAATTAATCGAGTCTTTATTAAAATAAATATTAGTTTCACCTAAAATACAACATAATGGGGATGGACGAGATTTACAAAAGAAAATGAAGAGTAAATTTTCGGGTGAGTTTAACCAACCTCTAATGTGGGCTATAAATTATAGCATCTCCTTGATGGTAGATGCTGTATAGGGCTCCATTGAAAACCAAAATTTATGTTTTAATCCTTTTTATTTATAAATTTTATTTTCCGTTTTGCATTAACTTGAGACAAAAAAGAACAAACTAAGTTTAATTAATTTTCACTTGTTACTATCTAAAACAAAATTTTAAGCACTGGAAAATTTTCTTTTCT
>OY856188.1:50768695-50915022 GCA_963693315.1 Diogma glabrata
TTCTGCGATAGATTTATGGGAATTATACCTATCACCGATTTCTACATGGATGGCCACAAAAATCGCAAAATCTAAAAGGAAATAAAAGTAAAGTGGAACTTAAAATTGCTAAGTAAATTATTTTGACACATAACTTTTATCAGCATTCGCTGGAACATATTAAAAGTATTAAGAAAATTTGACCACGCGAATTTCAGACTCTTCACAGCCAACTACATCGGCCCTTAAATGGTAAAAGTTCTTTGACAGCGTTTAACAACGCTCTGCGTCTGCTGATACGCCAATCAAAGTTCTGAGGACAATAGTACCGCCAACCTTTAAAGATATCACACAACGGATCAAAGAATGCGCAGCTGCATGAGTTTCAAGCACCACAGTCAAGTAAAAACTCAAATAATGGGTTTTATAGTACCACCACAAACGGGGATAGTCTCTCTTCAAATATGGCGGCGATAAAACACTGCGATAAAAGTGTAAACGCTTAAGAAGAAAGAAATAGCTCAATCTTCAAGGCTCACAGCTAACCAAATTTAAAAATGCATAAAACTCAAAAACTTCGACCATAGCAAACGTAGCACATGTCCAGCAAAGCAGTTCTACCACTAAATTTTTTTTTTAAAAAGATCACAATTGACCTTAGATGCCTGTGTAACACATTTAAGGACAATAGTTCAAGGAGTTTTTAAGATATCTTGTCTACATATAGACACTCTGGCTGGATCTGAATACATCAGTCTAAATTCCTGTGAGGCTGCAGAAAACCTACTGACAGAGTCAGTCAAAGACCAGAAAGTGGACGTGGCATTGATTTACAAACAATGTAGAACGAACAAAACCACTATCTTTATTTGCTTTTCCATTTGAACGTAGATCTAATCGTTAGTATGAGAGTTTTACATATGCCAAAATCAAAGCTGTCCTCATCTGGAGCTGTTACATTTCTCCTAGAGCTTCATGGAACGAATTTAAGGAGACCCTTGACTGACTAATAGCATATATTAGAGGTAAGTCACCTTCTCTAGTTGCGAGTGATTTTAACGGTTGGTCTATTGGGTGATGAAGAAAACATACTACCCCTATAGGTAGGGCACTACTTTAGACATTTGTAAAGTTGGTCGTATATTAAAAGGGACGAGGACGTATAATAAAAGAGAAGCAGGTTCAGTTATCAAAATCACTTTTGCAAGTGCAACACTCGCAAGAGGGGCACAATGCAGGGTGTCTGGCTTGTAAACTCATAGTGATCATCGTGCTATTATATTTAAAAATCCAGCCACCAAAACGGTTTGACAAGCGGCAGGCACAGAAAAATGGATGGATAATCAAACAATTGGACACCGCAATGCTGGACTACATTGTTAAATGTGTGTTGATACCTGCGAATGGTGCTAAAATAGGGGCGAGATCTATCGCAAAATATCATAAAACCACCTGTGATATTGACGGTACCCAATATTTTGGTGATCTGATATTGCCCGTTTTAGAAAAAAGTGTCTCAATCGCCGTGCAGTGATCAGTTTCACAATGATTTTCCAAAAAAGCGGATAGAGTTTCGGAAAACAATCACTAATAGTAAGAGCGGAACATTCCAGTGTTTATAGATGAAGTTCAGAATAGCCTATTGTGTATTGCACACAAAATTTTTCTATCTTAACTAAATGGGGTTCAATCAGTTGTCAATCAAAACAATGTGTTAAGATATAACGACTGAAATGGTCTCTGGCATTTTACCACTTCTTTCTACCTTGAGAGCTGCAAATTGATAATTAGTCAATTTTGGTTTTCACCACCAAAGAGGTTCCGAATGCGATGCTGAGATTATTTATAAATTTAAAAACAACGATAAAGAAGAAGCCGATGATATTCAAGACAATGGAAACTGCATGCCTGAGAGATGGAGCATTTCCTGAGGAATGGCAATGAGGAAAGCCATAACGCAATAAGTGGTTTAAGATGGCTAGAAGGTGAAAAAATACTGTGATGTTATTACACTCGATATAAAAATGAGCCACTCAGTCAACTGGAACCAAATTCTGAAACTCCTAGACGAAACGCACGTACTCTGATTACGTTCAGGGAAGGAATCTAATCTATGACACTGAAACAGTTTCGAAGAAGTAAAATTTTACAGGAGGAGTCGTCTGTAGATCGGTCCTTGGACCAATGTTATGGAACATCATCAACAAAGACACACGAGAAAGTGTGCCCAAACAAACAATGATTATCCGCTATTTATATGTAATTCTTGTTGTTATTGTAGCTGAAAATCTCAGGACAACTACTAACAACAATAACCAGACCTTAACAATCATTAGAGGATGGCTGAACAATGCAGGACTAGAGTTGGTCGATCACAAAATGAAGTCATAGTAATGAGGAGTTGTAAAGTGGTGTAAAGTATCGATATCCAGGTTGGTGTCATGATCATAACTTTTAGCTTATACGCATCTTGGGGTCGCTTGAGGCATCTTGGGGTCATTTGAATTCACATACTCAACTTGTGAGTAGAATACCGATACATATTGCAGCAAAAATATCGGCTCTCCGTACGTATAACAAAATAATAGTCACCGATGAACACGTGAAAAATGTATCAAACGTATTCATATAAAATGGGAAGCTTTCGTCAACGGGGACATTTGTGACGATCCCGTTAGTGCTTATACAGGTATAATCAGGTAACGGACCCTAACTGTCTCTACTGTGAGGAAAAGACCGAGGGCGCATAGACTTTTTGAGCAGCATCTTTGAGAATCAATCACCCCGCATAGCTTCTTGCAGATGACAGACGAGACTCACACACTCACGGACTGCTAAGCAATCGCATTAACTATTTCAATACCTGATTATTTTGGTGCAACAATTTTTAGTAGTTACAATACATTTTCAACAATCATCTGTTAAATTTTGGTTCATCAATTTGATAATTTATATAATTTATTTCATAATCATACGTTATGGTGAAACAATTCATTCGTTTATGTAATTTTTTCGACATTCATCTGTTTTGGCGCATCATGAATTGTTGATTTTCGTTAAGCTATATCGACAGCGGGATCCCGAGCAAATCATGGAGAGTTGATTTTTTAAAATTATAATTTGACTGTTGTCAAAGCTATAGGTGGGCTTTGTTCTTATCGTTTTTTGGGTTGTTAGAGCCTAATTTCCTTTCAACCTTTGTTTCAGTGCAGGATAAAGTTTATCGAAACCACATACTGAAGCAAAGCGGATCAAACACAAGGCGGGCATATCTTTAAATCGTCTGGATTGCTTATGGTAATTTTGACCGGTAATCAACCGCTTGTTAATCATATTTAATTAACAACGCGTTAACTCTTAGGAAAGATCAGAAATTAATTACGTCAAGGACCTCACTCTGAGAATTTATATAACCAAAAAAATTATCAGTAACGACATGTCCTGGCAGAAGTTTCAATTCCACACACAAAACGATTTAACGATGTAACAGGTCTTTCAAAAGTTTTAGGTCACTTCAGGCTACTGTCGATAAGCGAACATTTGCAGTCTTAGAGCGGAACAGGTGGAACTACAATTTCAACCACTCCTGTTCTTAACTATAAAATATAGTAGCATGTTAACCCAGCCTAATAACGTTTTAAGAAACAGCACCACATCAACACGTTAATATTGATCAAACAAACAATTGTTTGGCTAAAAACTTATTGATCTGAAAGTTCAATAAACCATACATCACATATGGCACAAAACCTCTATCTTTACCCTAAATTAAAATTCTAAAAACTAAACATCGATATAATAATTTTAAACTTTGATATTTTAGTTTTCCAAAAAAAAAACCATAAAAGTTCAAATATTTTCATTATTTCCGCTGGTATTTTTTTTTGTTTGTTGTCATGTCACACTCGTTAAACTTTTTGCTAATATTTAAAAAAAAATCTTTTATTAAATCTAGACGAGACAATTTTTTTTTTATATTAAACTTGTTGCTAGAATTTTTTCGGTTTATTTTGTGGATTATTGGAATAATTTTTTAACAAACATAGTTCAAATAGATTAATTGAAAAAATTTAGGTTTAAAAGTTTCATTCGTAGGTTAAGCGATTTAGTACTCTGTATTGTTTTTTCGTTTACTTGAGGTCAAGGTTTCGTTTATTTCAGATCAAAGTTTTGTATAACTTTTGGGTTAACTGTGATTGATTTTGTAGTTATATAAGTTTTGACGAAATAATAGAAAAATGGAACATACAACAGTTACTTTTTACATATTTGTTGTAACATTTGCTTTAAATAATAGGTATAGTTGTTTTGTTACATTAAACACTTTTGCATAGTATTTGCATAACATAAAATATCTACTTTCCCTTACGACGGTTCACTTGTGAATAACATTTTTGTCACAAATGCGCTTTATTTTAGTAATTAGAACGTTTTAGTACCAACATTTAAAAAATTTAGTACGCAACATTTGGTTTAATATTTTGGTCGAACGTTTAGGTGCTATTATACTAGAACCGATATTTTAGTACTAATATTCTACAATGAATAATATTAATATTTTTAAAAACATTTATTCACTTTGTTTTCTATTCGAAATATCTACCTTCAGTTATAACGGCTCTCTTGTTAATAACTTTTTTGTTACCACTGCGCTTCGTTTTAGAACTAATATTCTAAGTTGAGTTTCTTAGTATTAATATTTTAACGTTTAGTACATTATATTGAGTATAATATTCTTGTCAAACTTTTAAGTGCTAATATTATAGGCAGTATAACTTAGTACTAATATTTTAGATTTTATAATACTAAGTTTTTACGGAACATTTATTCACTTTGTTTTCTTTTCAAAATATCTACTTTTACTTGTGACGGTTCTCTTTTAAATGACTTTTTTGTCTCAAATACACTTCGTTTTAGTACTAATATTGTAAGTTGAACGTTTTAGTACTACTGTTTGACCGTTTTAGTAGATCATATTAAGTATAATATTCTTGTCAAACATTTAAGTGCTAATATTATAGAAAGCATAATTTAGTACTAATATTCTAGATTTTGTAATACTAAGTTTTTAAAGAACATTTATTCATTTTATTTTCAATTCAAAATATCTACTTTCACTAATGAAGGTTCTCTTTTAATTATATTTTTTGTCTCAAATACCCTTCGTTTTAGTACTAATCTAATATTATAAGCTGAACGCTTTAGTGCTCAGCCTCGAACGTTTTAATACATAATTTTTAGTATAAAATTCAAGCTGAATGTTTTAGTACTAAAATTATAAAACGGATAGTTTAGTACTAATACTTTAGATTTGATAATATTATGTTTTTTGTGTACGTTTATTCATTTTATTTTCAATCCAAAATATCTATTTCCACTTATGACGAGTCTCTTGTAAATAACATTGTTATCACAAAAGCGCTTCGTTTTAGTACTAAGTTTTTAGTCGAAACTTTTAAGTACTAAAAATCGAACGTTTTAATTCTAATTTTCTAGAATTGACAACTTACATTTATCAAAGATGCTATTCTCATATATCAATCTTCTAACGGCCGTTATATTGGATCCTTCTCTGAAGACCTGCTTTCCTATAAACTAACTCAATTAACACATTAATAATTCAATTGAAGTCTTCTTCGAACATGTCTTATCAGCATAGCGGTAATCCCCTAACATTAAAAATTAAACGATGCCAAAAACATAACAAAAATAATAGAAGACACACAAAATTGAAACATAAAACTTTTTTCTTAATCACTTCTAAGTTGATTTTTTTGTTTTTGTTTTCGCTACTTCGATTTTCTTGAAATTTTCGTTGTTATTATTTTTTGTTACTAAATACATGGAAAACTTAAACTTATGACACAAAATTTTGAAGAAGAAAAAGATAAAGTGAACAACAAAAATTGATTTATTATTTTGATTTTGACACTTTAAGTGGAACACAAAAAAAAATATGTAGCAAAATATTCTAATTTCTAATTCTCATGTTTCTTTCCTCTGTCGATATTTTTTTGAGGGTTTTTATGATGGACGAGCGTAATTATTTAATATCTTTGTAATAATATTTTATGGTTATTAGTGAAAAGAAATTTTTTTTTTTGGAAACTATAAGTGTAGTAATAAATCTAAACGAAGGTGTTGAGTTTGACAGAATAGAGAAGAGTGATCCTACGAATGATAACGGTATATCATATTGATTAATCATAATGAACGGAATATCATCAAAACAAAATCTGAGTTGCTCATTGTGACTTATACCACAAACAGGAACAACATATTTCTTAACTACCAGCGAAAACAGCGGCGATTTTGAAATTTAAATTTTAAATTTTGAAATATCCAATATAACACAAAAAATGAATATTGACTGAGATGCAGATTTATTGATTACTCCAGTCACATATTTTTATTAAAAATATCTTAGGAAAGTTAGTTAGGGAAAAAGAACTAGAAATAGAAAATAAATTTTTTAATCATTGAATATTTTAGCATCAATTTATTATTCGATCTCATTTATAATTCTTATGGTGTTATTTTTCACTGAGCTTTATTTATTTTGTTTTCTGTAATAATATTACTCCATTATTTGCGAGACACTTTGCTTTGATCTCGACAATTTTTGACACGTTCAAAGATATAGCCCAAAACCAATCTTCTGGAAATCTTGACTCTCTACAACATCGTGAAACTGTTGCTGATTTTGCTATATTTATAAATAGCGTTACCAGTAGTGCTCGGATGAAATAAAATGCTTCATGGTTCAATCATATAGTTTTTCCTATTTAGCTCCTCAATCAGTTTGTTCGGACATCGTACAAATGGTACTTTTTCCATCAACAGTTTTGAAATCTTTCAATTCACAAAGGCTTAAAACAGCGTTCATCAACACCTTAGAGGCCATGTTGCGGAGGTTCCTTGGATTTAAACGCGTTTTGTGTGATGTTGTAACACATATCATAATCCCCCTTTCACAACACTCATTGTTCCAAAAATAATATTGAAAATGTGAGTTTTGACACGCAAGCTGATTTAACGAATATAAATTTATATTTGACTTCAAAAACATTTATCAACCACAAATTTAGTGTTTCTATTTGTGAACACCAAAAAAACATGCCTTGCAAACAAATTGAAAATGTTTTATCGAAAAACTCACATAAACAAATTTATGGTTGCATTAAATAATAAAATTATAGATTTGCAAGTTATTATTTGACCTATCGAGTTACGGATATTTTTTAAATACCATCAATACCATCATTACATGTTCCAGGCACCCTCCAAATCTAACAATCTACGACATACTCTCATTACAACGACTTTTTTTGCAAACCAAAATTCAATAATTTCTTAACATCATTAAATTTAATTACAAGCTCGTGCGATCAATTTGAAAAATTCAAAACCAAAACAAAAATTAAAATTGTTAAATCATTAATCATAAAACTTAAATCATCAATAATTTCCTTTTTTTTTTATTTTTTATATATTAAAAAAATCTTAACACAAATCGAAAACTACATCTCAAAACAAAACACATTAAAAACCAAATCAATCAACCTACAAAATGAAAATAAAAAAAATCCAAAATTTTCCACACAACCAACACATAATAATAATACATTTAAAAAAAAAGGAAAATGTTTTTCCTTTTGTTATTTTCTTTTTTCAACGAATCATGAATGTACCGATTACGTCAGAAAAACAGCAGCAAGACCCACCAACAATAACATCAACAAAACTAAAAATAAACTTAAAACAAGCAACACACATCAGATTACGTAATCATAAGAATATAAAAGTCAGACATTATCCATTTCGTTTATTTATATTTTCAATTTTGCTCCGACCAATCCGTCAAACGTTTTATGGGGCAACTCCATCGGTGGAACAATTAATTCTCCTTTTTATAATATTTTTAAAAAAAATCATTGTAAATAGTTTTAATAACCAAGTTGAAAATTTCGTTGTGGATCGTAAAAACACATTAATGGAATAAATTATAACTTTAATCAGCTTACTTTTAAAAATGGGCCTGGAGGAGTAAAGGAAAGTATTGTCGTTTTTAACGTAATATTTTCTTTCCGGATTTATTTAAACTAACTTCTCTGTTTGTATTTTGAGAACCAGATATTTATGTATTAGTCCCTAGGCCCACGCCGATTTCATGCGATGATTACCACATATTTTATACTTCGTGAAGCACCAGTCCTTGACGAGTCCTAAAACTTTTGTTCTGCCATTTTTCTCGATTCGGCTGCTTTTTCGTTCGGCAAGCTCCGAAAAATGCCGATTGCCCGGGATCTTGTCAATTTTTTTTTTTAACTATCGGGGCTGGAAATTTGTTTTAAAACACGAGGGTAACCTTGTCCGACAAAAATTTGTCTGCTATTGTCTAGTCCGTCAACCCAAACATACCAAAATGTCAGTTGTCGGACTCGATAATAGCAGACCCATTTTGGTCGGACAAGCTTATCCTCGTGTTTTAAAACAAATTTCCAACCCCCACAGTTAAAAAAAATATGTGGTAGCGAATTTACAACATCGCGGGCAATCGGTATTTTTTGGAGCTTGCCGAACAAATAAGCGGCCGATTTGAGGAAAATGGCAAAACAAAAGTTTTCAGACTCGTCAAAGACAGGTGCCTCACGAATTATAAAATATGTGGTAATCATCACATGAAATCGGCGTGGGCCCAGGGACTATATGTCTTATAATTTTTGGCACAATATATTTTTCTTAAGGTTCACAAAAATTTTGTCAGTGATCTTCTCTTTCTTTCTAATACTAATGTCGTTTTGGCAGCAACATACCCAAAAAAGAAATTACTTGAATGGTCGGTCGGTACAGCCCTTGCAATATATCGTGCCCAAGGAGGTTTTTACCGTATATTATGTCATTTTTGTGAAACTTGTTTGTGAAAACTTTGTGATACTTGTTTTGGTTTCTTTGGTTTAAGCTTTTTTTGTAATACTACTGACCAATGTGTTGCACCATAATCACGAAAAAAGAGGAAAGCTTCAACCTTTTTTTTTCAAATGATAAAAATATGTTGAAATTATATGTCGTTAAATGTGATAAAATGTGATGATGTATGATGAGATGTGATGAGATTTGGGAATATATGATTAAATGTGACCAGATTTGATGAGATATGATGAGACGTGGAGAAATTTGGTAAAACGAGATGAGATATGGTGATATGTGTTGAGATGTGCAAAAATGTGAATAAATGTCATGAGAGATGATGAAATGTGATAAGATACAATGAAATGTGGTGAGATATGATAAATGTAATGAAATGTGATGAAATATGAAATGTGATGTGATGAGATGAGACGTGATAAGATGAGATGTGATGAGTTGTGGTGAGTTGTGATGTGACGTAATGTGATAAAATGAATGAAATGTTATAAAATGTGATAAAATGTAATGAGATATGAGATGTGATGAAATGTGATGAAATGCGATGAAATTTGATAAGATGTGGTGTGATAAGATGTAATCAGATGGGATGAGACATGATAAGATTAGATGCGATGAAATGTGATAAGATGTGATGAAATTGAATGAGATATTATAAAAATGTGACTCACGGTTGATGGTGACCATGTTGTTAACTGTTGTTTTTGTTGTCCGCTCCTATTTTCTTCTTGTATGAAATGCGATGAAATGTGATAAGATGTGATGAAATGTAATTAGATGTGATGAAACGTGATAAGATGAGATGTGATGAAATGTGATGACACGAGGTGTTATGAAAATGATAAGATGTTATGAAATGTGATTAAAAGTGATAAGATGTGGAGAAATGTGATAAAATGCTATGAGATATGATGATATGTGATGAAATGTTATAAGATACAATAAAATGTGATAGGATGTGATGATATGTAATAAGATGTGATGAAATATGAGATGTGATGAAATGTGATAAAATGTGATGAAATGCGATGACATATGATGAGATGAGATCTAATGAGATGCGATCAGATGTGATGAGACGTGATAAGATGAAATCCGATGAGAATTGATAAGATGTGCTAAGATTTTATAAGATGTGATGAGATGTGAGAACACTGGATAAGATATTATGAAATATGATGTGGAGGAATGTGGTGAAATGCTATGAGATAAGATGATATGTGATATGATGAGATGAAATGTGATAAGAAACAATGAAATGTGACAGATGTGATGAAATGATTAAGATGTTATAAATATGATAAAATGTAATGAGATGTGGAGATATGTGATGAAATGTAATGAGATTTGTAATGAAATGGGATAAGATGCTATTAAATGTGATGAGATGTGATAAAATTTAATGAGATGTAATGAGATATGAGATGTGAAGAAAAGTGATGAAATGCGATAAGATGTGATAAGATGTAATCAGATATGATGAGACGTGATAAGATCAGATGCAATGAGACATGATAAGATTTGATAAGATGTGATGAGATGTGATAAAATTGGATGAGATGTTATGCAATGTGATGATAAGTGATCAAATGTTATGAGATGTGATGAAATGCTTTGAGATATAATAATATGTGATGAAATGTGACCAGTGGCGGATTATGCCTTTAAGGGGCCTGAGGCGGAACAAAATTTTGGGGCCTAAGATTTTACCAAAAATTTTGCAAATGAGTTTGATTAAGACTATTTCTTAAATAATTTTTTATCCGCTTCAGAACGGAGAAGATCGTTCCCCACTTGCGTTGCATATCGGCAATGTAAAAAATATTTTTAAAATAGTTTCCACATTGGGAAATGAAGATTGCAGGCCATCAATGAATACCTTGTACATCTTAAATGGACAAGTGATGTTCTCTTCTTTTATATATTTTAAAAAATGATGTACTTCGTCTTTAAAATATTGTACTTCTATATCCCTCGCATATGTTTTTGACAATTCTAAAATACACTTGTCAACTTCATCACTGGATATATTTTGATCAAAAAATTATTTAAAATTATTTAAAACAGTTTCATATATGGACGTTCTGGTAGACATTTCAGTGGCAAGTCTATCACAGATCATATTGTGAGTATTTATAATAAACAATTCTCGTCCTACTAGCTGTGTATCATTTGCAGATGATTCATCATACATAATTTTGCGTTTTCTTTTTCGTCCTTCTTTGTAGCTAATATTGTCTGTTAATAAGTTTGCTTGCTTTTCTATGCTCTCAAAATCATGCCGAACATCCCTTATAAATTGTGACAAAGAATTAAACAGTTTTACTCCTTGTAATGAGTTCGTTTGAATATTTTGAAATGATTTTCTAGTACTATTGATTCTTTGCAATAATATATCCCATAGAACGGTTAATAAGGCAATTCATATTCATCGAAAGAGCTAGCTAATTTTTTAACCTCAACTTTAGTAATCGGTTTTTCGTCTTCATTTTCGCTAATTTGCATAAGAACGCTTTTAATATTTTTGTAACTAAACCGCAAGGCGGATACTGCATCAGCTCTTGCAGACCATCTTGTCACTTGTGTCACTTAATTTTTTAATATGTTTGGAATTAGGATCGGAAAAATTATCAATAAGCAACTTCCATCTGTGAGTAGATGAAGAAAAGAATACATATATATTTTGGATAAAGTTAAAATAATACACCGCAGTAGAATAGGCATCTGCAGCATAATTTCGAATTAAATTAAGCGTATGACTTGTACAAGGAATAAAAATGGCGGTCTCACTTGGAGTTTTAATTCTGGCTTGTAAACCATTATATTTTCCGGCCATATATGTTTGACCGCGACAATTTTTAATATCCAAAGACAAATTGTTTAAAGTTTTCAAAATAAGTTGTGCTAGATATTCTGAATTGTGATTTTCAATTTGTAAAAATCCAAAAATCGTTCTCTCGCATCGCCCACTTTATCAATGTACCTTAATATAAAACTTAGTTGGTCAGTGTGGTTCACGTCTGGCTTAGAATCAACAATAATTGAATAGTATAAAGAGTCCTGAATTTCTTGAATTAGGTGTTCATTTACTTCAGTTCCCATTAAATTTATAATTTCATTGCATGTGGTATGTGATAAATAACTTACATTACCTTTTCCTGGATGGCTGTACCTCTCCAAATGATTTTTAAGAAAATCATCAAATTGGGATAGGTACTCAATGCATGTCATAAAATTTCCTTTTCTGTTCGAATCAATATCTTCTCGATGACAACGAAATGCTAAACCCAAAGTAGCTAATAGCTTTACTGTAGCTGCAACTCTTTTTAAAACTTCCCACCAGCATTTTTGTTGCACTTCAATTTTACGAGCTATTTGAGTATCAATACGTCCAGTTACAAACAATCTTTTTTTCAAATTTTTCAGACAAATTTTTTAGACAATCTTTTTTCCAATCAACGTTGATAAAACGAAATATACAACTAAAGCTAAAACACCTATACTATATCAATCATATCATATGGAAACCCTTTTCAAACGTTAATCCAAATGATGAATTTAGCATATATTGTATAAAAAATACACGGATTTTAAGCATACAATAAAAGATTTCAATTCTACACGTTAAAAAGTTTTCATTTATTTAGTTATATATGAAATTAATCTAAAATATGTACAATTATATGCTTAAAATTGAGGTTTTCAGTTTAATGCTTTCAATAAATTGTAGGTCTTAAAAGAAATCCAAAATCATTGATGGAAACATAAAACTCAAATATACTTCAAATATCCAAAAAATACTTATTTGGATTTTGTTTTTATCAATAATTTTGCGATTGATATAATAACAGCCCATTGCAAATAAAGTTTTAGTATTAATATTCATTCATAACAGTGGAACTTTTCAAAACAAAATGTTTTTTTACTATACAAATTGGAAAACGAATTTGTACATTAAAAAATTATAAAACCATCAAATTAGAATTATTAAAATAAATACATACATGAAAAAAGGTAATACAAATTGACAACCTAACACTTTTACATGTGGGATAATATTAAAAAAATCTTTAGGTTTAAAAACTTTGGTTGAATGAACGCAGTCATCTGATATTTGAATACCTATAACATATCAATACTATTTGTAGCGAGGGGGCCCCTGTGTATGTGGGGCCCGAGGCGGCCGCCTCTTCCGCCTCTATGGTAATCCGCCACTGAATGTGACAAGATACAATGAAATGTGATCAGATGGGATAAAATGTTATATGATGAGATATGAAATGTGGTAAAATACGATGAATTGCGATGAGATGAGATGTAATGAGATGCAATCAGATGTAATGAGATGTGTTGAGATTTGATAAAATCAGATAGAATGATATGTGATGAAATGTGATAAAATACAAAATATAAAATGTGATGAAATTTAATGAGATGTGATGAGATATGAAATGTGATGAAATGCGATGAAATGTGATGTTTTGTCTGCTATCATAAACCCTCTTACTGTACCCGCTTTAACATTCTTTATGCTCGGTTAACAAAGTCAGAAACGTATAAAATGGATGTCATAACTTTGCATGATGCTAAATAGCTGTATAACGAGATACGATCGTTTGGGATTTATTATCCGTTTTAAAGTAATGGATCTTCTCGTATCTTTATAATCCTGGTCACTTTTCGTACACGTGTAAATAATGAACGAGGTGTAGAGCGGGTCACGCACAATAATTAGAAACTGGCCAAATCAATCACAAACGGAGCCACCTGGATAACGAACGACCACCAGGTGTAATTTGCCTTGTCTACGTATCGAATTATTTTTATTTTTCCTCGCTGCTCGTTGGCACAATTTAGATAATTTGTTTTTTTTTTAATCCAACAAGAACCCATGTCCCTAGTAACATTGCTAGTGTCAATACTAAGGACACTGTAAATCGGTACACACTGCTACGAAGCGGTAAGTTCTAAAATAATTACCATCATATGCGCTGAAGCAAATACGTTAGAATTGTTTTAACCGAGATTATGGCCTATCATTGTAAACCCATATTATCATTTATCTTGATTATCAAAGGAATAAGGTTCAATGGATTTTAATTTTTTGTTTGGTTTTTTTTGCTTTCATTCAATTTTACGAATAAAACCAACTCTATTTGGTTTAATCCAGGCAGTTCGTGAAGAGCTTCAACCATTTTAGAATGATTTGATTTTTTCGGTTAAAATTATTCTCGATCTAATTTTTTTTACATAATAATTTTTTTTGTTTTGGATTTATTGTTTATTTAGAAAAATTTAGTAGTTAGTAAAAATTAGTTTTTATTCCAATTAGATTTATATTTTTTAATTCAAAAGGAAAAAAATCCATTATCAGTGAAATTTATTATATTAAATTTTTTGATTGATTTAAAACGGATTCGTTTGTAAAGGATTGTTTTGATACAATTAATTTTTTTAAACAAAATGATTTGTGTGGATAAAATTTGTTTTTAGTAAATAAAAAAAGTTTGTTTTAAATTACAGGAAAAAAATTATACAACTTGAAATAGTTATTTGTTTAACTAGGCAGCAAAGTAGTAGATTGACTGCCGCGGCTGATAGTTCATAGCCGAGCGAGCGAGGCTAGGAATTCAGCCAAGGCAGTCAATCTACCTTGCTGCCGAGTTGAACATATAATTTTTTCTCCGATTAATTACAATGATATGTAATTTAATAATTATTACTTTAAAAATAAAGCAAAATTTTAAAAATGAAAAAAAAAATCGATTAAAAAAAATTTTTTTTAATCGCAATATCTGTTTATTTCTATGAAGTCTAATTATTTTGCTGCCTAGGCAGCAAAGTACTTGCTTTGCTGCCTAGGCAGGGAAAGTGCCACTTTGCTGTCTGAAATAAGTCTGCAAAATTTATTTTTGCTCTCTATCGGAGAAAAAAGAATTTATTTGTAATTAAAAAAAATAATTGCACCCATTGGTTTTGGTGCAACAATTTGTTTATGATATTATTCAACAATCGTTGATTGTTTGGTGCAACGATAATTTTTATGATAAGTTTAAACAATCGCCTATTTATTTTGGTGAGAATCATAGCAAAGAAGGTCTTTCTATTCCAAACGCTTATAAATTTTAATCGAAATTATTTGCAACATCAATCATATTAATAATAATTTAGTCATTAATATGAGTGGTTAATTTTGTTTACTATAGGGTGAATTATTTTTGTTTTAGTAACATTTGATAGTCATAGTTGATAAAGCCGGGATGGTGATGGCCTTTGTCCTTTAATAACTTTCATCAAAATTTACTGTACTGCTAATCTGTGTTTCCGTTCGTTCAAAAACTTTCGCGTGCATTCTGCATTTATGAAGGACAGAGGTCAGAATAAGCTCAAGGCATGTGCATTCTCAAGTCGTTAGGAGTGCTTATGTTAATTGTGACCTCTAATCAGGAACTCGTTGCAACATGCGCTATTGAGGTAAGTCCTTCTAAGCCTGATTAGCTTTTTAAAGGGTAGAGGCTACTACAGATGTCAATAAAGTAAACTGGGGTCTATCCACTTTTTATTGGACAAAAAAAATTACCACATCTAAACCTGGAGACCAGACTAAAGTCTCTGCTTTTGAAAGGTAGAGATCGCAAGGAAAGCCCAAAGGCCCATAAAAAAGCAAAAGCTATGAAAGTCAGGTCTTTTAATAATGAGTATCACGTCTGCTAACTAAAATCAGTCGGTAATGGCACCAACTGATATCTGATGGCAGTTGGCATCAGAATATTTGACACTGTACAGGATGGCAAACAGTTTTCTAAGACAGGTTTGGGTGCGCCAAAGGAATCGATTAGAGTTTCCTTCTCATCTTTTGACCCTCCTATAAATATTGGCAGGTCAACTATCATGGTATATCAGTCAAGTCTACCGGTATGTAGACTTTCTGTAATATAGGGTAATATTCTGGTAAATAGGATCATTTTTACAGGAATATACTATTGCATTCTGAAACCATCATCAAAGGCGGCCTTCACTATTTCTGCCAGAAATAACTGGACACGTGAATTAATCAAACATAAAGGTTAAACGACTAATCGACTAACGACTGACAACTAATCTAAGTTATAGTCGTAAATTTGTGTTGTAATATTTAGAATTTGAAATGTAATTTGAATTTTTTTTTATTCTTTTTTTCAATAAACATATTATTATTATTATTATTATTATTATTAAAGGTTAAACGTAAATTAATCAAACAAAAAGGCCTCGTTGTCAGCTTCTACGTGGATGGATCGATATTGCCATAATTACGGACAGTCGTATAGCAATCAAGGGTCTAGAGTTAAGCCGCATCGCCAAGCTCTAGAGTCAAGCCTCGTTAAAAGTAACCCGGAACTATCTGGCATCTTTTAACGAGATGGCTAATCAGTTTAATTCACCCTTATCTGGGTACCAGTATTTTTTTTTTTTTTTTTTTTTTTCCTTTATCTCCATTTAGGAGCATAGGGCGTCTACTAGACTGGACCATCTGACTCTGTTCGGGGCAATCGCTTTCAGTTCACCCCATGTCTTGCCGATTTGTTTTGCTTCAGCTAGCACCGTTTTCTTCCACGTCATGGGTGGTCTTCCAACTCTCCTTTTTCCTTGTGGATTCCACTCTAGGGACATCCTTGTTATATCTTCGACTGATTTTCACAGTGTATGTCCTATCCATCTCCATTTTCTTTGTTTTATCTCGGTCTCAATGTCTAGCTGCTCTGTCTGCCGTAGAAGCTCCTGGTTACTGATGGTGTTTGGCCAGAAGCATTTGATCAGTCTTCTCAGGCATTTGTTCACAAACACCTGTAGTTTATTTGTGATCTTTCTTGTTTGTTTCCACGTTTCACACCCATACAGCAGTACTGACTTGACACATGCATTGAACATTCGTAGCTTTGTCTTTCTTGACAGGACGGATGCATTCCAGATCTTGTGAAGCATATTGAACGTATTTCTGGCTTTGTTGATACGCTGACTGATATCTTCTTCAGTCCCGCCTGTTTTTGCTACAGTACAACCAAGGTACACAAATTTGTCAACTTCGTCCACTTGTGTATTGTTGATGGTGATTGGTGTTATCGTTTTGGTGTTCAATCTCATAGCCTTTGTTTTTCTGATATTAATGTTGAGACCGACTTCATGTGCAAGGGTTGATAGCTTCTGTATTTTCTGCTGCATGTCCGTATGTGTGTGTGTAAGTAGACAGATGTCATCTGCGTAGTCTAGATCATTGAGCCGTCTTGTTGTATTCCATTGGATTCCATTTGGACTTGCATCATCGAGCTTTCTCATGATACTATCTAGTACTATTAGGAATAGTAGCGGGGATAGTACACAGCCTTGTCTCACTCCTCGGTGGTTGTAGTATTCATCACTTTGCTGTCCTTTGTATTGTATTCTGTTTGCAGCATCCCGGTACATTTCTTTGATTAGATCCACTATTTTCTTCGGGATGCCCATTTCACAAAGTGTCTGCCATATCGCGCTCCTGTTGATTGAGTCGAAGGCGCGTTCGAAGTCCACGAAGAGGAGATACAATGGTGAATTCCATTCATTTGATTGCTCAATGATGATACGGATTGTGTTGATATGATCGGTACAGCTTCTTCCTGGTCTAAAGCCGGCTTGTTCATTTCTTAGTTTCATGTTAATTGATGGAGATATTCTTTCGAGAATGATCATTGCTAGTATTTTCATTATTGTGTTGAGCAGAGATATACCTCTCCAATTTTTGCATTCTCTTAGATCACCTTTCTTTGGGATTGTTATGGTTAAACCTTCTTTCCATTTGGTTGGTATTTTACCTTCGTTCCATACATCAGCTAATAGTGGTGTTAGAGCTTCTGCTGTTGTGTTTACATCTGCTTTGAGTAATTCTGCTGATATATTATCTGTACCAGCAGATTTGTTGTTCTTGAGTTTCTGTATGGCATCTCTAACTTCCCGTTCCGTTGGTGGATGGGTGCTAATAGTTTCGTTATAGTTGTCATCCGGAGACTGCAAGTTATTTTCTTGTTGGTGGCAGTTGTCTTCGAAGTATTCTTTCCATCTATTTAGCTGTTGTTCATGAGTTGTGAGGGTTTGACCAGATTCATCCTTTATTGGTGGAGTGTTTGTATATTTGTTGGTGACCTTTCTCACGCATTTGTGTAGTGTGCGCATATTTCTATTAGCTGCTGCTGTTTCCGCAGTCTTGAGAATGCTTTCTGTATATTTTCTGCGATCATTCCTTGCCATCTTTTTAACTTGTTTTGCTGTACTTTCATATTTGTTGCGGATCTCGGTTGTGTTCTGGTGACACAACTGCAACTTGAGCTGTCGACGCTCTTCAATTTTCTTCCATGTATCATCGCTAATCCATGGTTTCCGTGATTTGTCTTGGTAGCCTAGCACATCTGTAGCAGTTTTGACGTAAGCTTCTTTAACTTGTTCCCATTTTTCATCAATGCTGGTTGTTTCGTTGTTTGGTAGATTGAGCTGGAGCAATTCTTTGAAGATGTTATTTGTATTTTTGTCGCTCAATCTATTGATGTTAAATTTCCTCTGACATGACTTGTTGTTTTGTTTTACAGCGGCTGGTTTAATTTTGAATGTTGCAATTACCAGTTGATGGTCGCTGTGTATGTCTGCTCCTCGTTTTGCTCTGACGTCTTGTAGTGAGGATAGAAACTTCTTATTCACCAGTACGTGATCAATTTGATTCTTGGTTCTTCCATTTGGTGATGTCCAAGTGTATTTGTGTATGTTCTTGTGTGGGAACTTGCTGCCTCCTATGAATAGTTGATTTGTGACACAACAATCGATGAGCCTTTCTCCATTATTGTTACGTGTTGATTCTAGTGCATTTTTGCCCATGACTGATTCCATTCCGGTGTTGTCGGTTCCAATTTTGGCATTGAAATCCCCTTGTATTATTTTGATGTCATTTCGGTGTGCACTAGCCAGCGTTGCTTGGAGCTGTTCGTAGAATTCATCTTTTGTCGCATCATCAGCTTCTTCGGTAGGTGCATAGCACTGTATGATCGTTGTGTTTCTAATTTTCGATTGGAATCTTGCTGTTATTATTCTGCTACTGATTGGTTTCCATTCGAGAAGTGCTTTCTTATACCAGTATAGTTTGGTATAAGGTAAAGCCAAAGCAAACAAATTCGCCGAATATTCATCTGGCTCTCGTAATTTCTTTCAGGCAGTTAAATCAGTGCAGTGCAATTTCACTCATTCATCTTTTCCAACCTTAGTATTAAATGACATTCCAGTGAGTCCTCAAAAGAAAATGCGGATCTTTTGGGTCGCATTTTCACAAGAAACTCTAACATATCTGAACCTCTTCATTCTTCTACACGCATTCAAAGGCAATACGGTTGATTGATAATTCTATGATTCATCCTTTAGAGAAATCCAAAACATCCTCCCATCGTGTGTGCAGCACAACCGACAAACACGAACTTCAGAAATGTACCACCCATTCGCTGTTCAGATATCCCGTTGTAGAACTGTCTCCTTTCAGAACGATTATTTCAACTGAGTAACCAAAATGTGGAACTTATTGCGCCTCTTAGTTTTCCCTGACGAATTCGCTCCTCAGACATTTAAAGAAAATGTCCATCGTCGTTTAAAACAACTTACCTAGCTATTACTCTATCCTCATTCCTTCCTTACCCCTTTCCCCATCCCTCATTCTTTCCTAGGTGACATGGTATCTTCAGATATTCAAAGAGTCTAAATAATGAATATTTCATATTTAGTGTGCTAAGCATGTCCAACTAATTAATAAAAAAACGAGCGAAACTTCAAGACCGATGAAGTAACTCAGTAAGGTACTTTCTGTCATGTGTGATCAAGCATACCATGCATTCAGAAATAACTCTTGCTTCAATAATTTAAAATGATTAAGGGGCACTACATGTGTGATGACCAGGAAGATCTGGTCTATACTGACCCGTTTCAGCTCTGATAAACTTATATCAATAATCCCATAGACATAAGCATAGTTGTGGGTGTCATTACTGGACACTGTCTTCCCGAGAAACATTCAAGTAGACTTATTCTATGACAACATACGACTTGTTTTTTCCTATGACTACTCTTGCAGCTGCAATGACGAGGAAGATGAGGAATCTGCAATCCACCTTTTCTGCTAGCGTCCAGATCTGGTTCAGACCAGACCCTGATTTCGCGGCGAGCAGACCATTCATAATCTGATGGATATCTGTGAGATGAACGTCAGGGATATTAATTACTTCTTGTGGTTTCAGGTAGTGTTTAAACAGTTAAAGTTCATTTCAAAGTTTGGCTACTGATTATTTGTGTCTATGCCTCTTGAGAATGGCCATTTTTGTATTTTTACTTAATCTAACCTTACCTTCTCCAAAAAGAGAGTGATAGCAACGAAAAAATGTATTACTAAAGAAGGCTTACATTGTTAATTCAAGCCCACACTTCTCATTGACGTGCATACATTTTATGAAACAAGAAAGGAAGTTAGGAAGTGACAAGGAAAGAAGTGATCTAAATATCCCAACTTGATGCAACTTTGGTAATGAAGTTTAAGTGTCTTCGAGACGAGGTCTCGGTGGAACAGGCTCAAAATAATGACATAGATTCCTCGAGTAAGAATTTAAGCATTAGGAATTAAAAAATAACGTTGTACATCAGAAAGAAACTGATGTTTCCCCGTTAGCCAGTCGCTTGCACAAATGGTAATGTACTGCTCCACCTTGAGTAGGTGCTCAAAAAAAGTTAGGGTGACAATCCTGACAAAGACAATTCCAAAACCATGCTAAGTGTAAATGATCTGGGCAAGGTCGAACAAGCTCTGGTGACCTAATATTCCTCGCTGAAAAAACTCCTATCTAAGGTCAACGTAGGTACACATAACCTTGTGGTGAGGAAACGAATCGATATGACGATAGAATTCAATGACAGATCTAAGGGATTAATCTTGATAGTGAGAAACATCTTAATCTACTGATTAAAGGAAAGATCAGAAAGATTAACGCTAATGCAACTAGAACAGGCAGGCAGAAACGAAAGAATGCAATGAGACACAAGAAAACACCACCAATTTTGCTGTTACCCGCCATAGTTGAACAGGATTGTATTTATTGTATTCTATAGTTGACATGGTATCTTCGGATATTCAAAGAGTCTAAATAATGAATATTTCATATTTAGTGTGCTAAACATGTCCAACCAATTAATAAAAAAAAAAATTTGCTTTCACTTCGATTGAGGTAATGGAGACCAAAAAGATCAATATAGGCAATAAAGATGCTGCTAGGATATGTACAAACGCTACTAAGAATTAGAACAAACGCCTTTTAAGGCACCCGGAAAAATTACCCGCCCAAAAAAATACATAATAACATAATTAAATCGTTTGGGCGTAGTCCATCCATCACACCATATCAAAATCAGTTGCGGTGGCTTGGATGGAAAATAACCAACAAATAAGACTCACTTTTATATAGACCCTGTGGTTTGATCGGACGACTTACTACAACTCTGCACGATGTTAAAAAATGTCGTGATTAACGCTTTATTTTGACGGCACCATTTTGAACATTTTTAAAAGTAGCCACATGTCATTGGAAATAGGACTTTAATTTATTTTTTTACTAAACCTCTCCAAATTTTGTTTGCATCGGTGGCCAGTTTGACGTGGAGCGTCCCATATACATATATTCTTACATTAAATAACAAAAGTCTCCAGAGTGTAATTAACACAGTAAAGAATAGAGTAGAATAGTGTAGGGCTAACTAGCTGACATAAAACAATTCGAACTGTTTTTTTCGATACGTTTCTTCTAACAACAATATTCTTAAGAAATAAAGTTTCATCATCGATTGTTTATATAAACGTTCTACTTCATAATAACAATTGAACGTCACTCATGCGCCGTTCATATGAAACGAAATGAATTGAAAAGATTTTTAATTTGTTTTCCATTTTATGTATGTCTTTGAAGTTAATGTTTTTGTAATTTTATTTGTTCGCTGGCAAATGTAAATAAATGTTAAATAAAAAGGATGTTTAAATATGTTTTGATAAAGGATTATTTTATTTCATTGTTTGACTAACAAGGATTATTGAATTGTATTAAATTTACAATTTGATATAATATTAATAGTTTATGGCTTTAATAAAATAAAAGAAAAGAAAAAAAGGTAAAAAATAGTAAGCGTAGCAAACTCTAATTTGTAAGTCAAAATATTGACCGTTAAAGTGACACCACACTATTGTAATGTAGGTTATGTGAAATTTTTTAGTTATTAGAGTTGAGACTATAACCGGCTCCAAGGACCAATCGTTTAGTATAAAAAACAAAACCGTTTGAGAATAAAATGTCAACAATTTGTCAAACATGTCAAAAAGATTATATTAATATGTATATATCTGCGGTCTATGGTATTGTCAGAACTCAAATCTTTTCCACCAATTCTTGTAAAGCTATCACATTACATTATATCGGATCAAACCTGTTTAAATTTCGCTAAACACAGTCGATGGTTGGAGAACTATCTACCTCTGGTCTACTTAAAGCCAATCAAACCAATTATTTTATTTCCATCCGATGGAACATCTGGAGAACACACACATTTGGTGGAAAGTATTCGTTTTCTTTTAAAAGCAACTTTCGGTTCTATAATCACTTGTATTAAGCTATTGTTTGTGCCGAATTAAATAGAGTAAAGATAATTTCCCACATCGAAAAAATATAAATAAAACAGTTAAAAATATTACTTCTTTATTTTTCCATTCGCCCTCACACATTATTTTAAATCCAATAATGCTAAAATAATTATAAACCCACCAACCTTTTTATCATCATCTATTGATGTTGGCATTGTTATTACCCCACTTGGTACATTATAAACGTATGATTTACGTCCCAGTAAACTTCCGAGCCTAAAACGTAAATCAATACACCATTCACAGCAACAGCTAAACTTCGTTTTATGATAACAACAAAAAAAAGTCATTATAAATTATAATTACACCCACATGGACACTTGAAGTCGTTAATTCGCTTTAAAAATTTAAATATAAAATATTTGAATATTTTTATGTCAAGCTAATATGAGATTGTGGTTGGAACAGAATTAAAATTTAATTGGTATAAAGTAAAACAAAACAAAAAAATGAATAATCAAAACTAAATACAAATTTCAGATAATTTATTTATCAGTAGAATTAATTGAATTAGAGTGATAGATAATAATTGAAATTAATTGATTATTAAAATAGATAACATATATATAGTATATATATATATAATAAATTTAATCAAATTTTTTTAATTTTGTTCATTTCTCAGGATCATTTATATAATTAATCATTCTTTGCTTTCGGTTCTTTACTGCTGTGTTGATGTCGAATCAACTGATTTACATTTTACTGGCTTAATTACATATATATTCAGGCTTGTTTTTTTTTTGGTCCAAACTTCAATCCAAAAAATATCTTTTACATTAAATTAAAATCTTGAAATCAACAGATTTATTTCCAAATAAAAACGGGCATGTTTTTGTTGTTCGTATAATATAATGGAGCTGGCTTTTATTTTTTCGTCAGCGATTTTATAGGTTAGTGCCAGAAAAATAATAAGAGATTGTAGAGGAAGAAGTTTCTCACTTCATCTTGACCTGTTTTGCAGAACCCCTTAGAAGGTGAACCTGTGCTTTTTGTTAACGAATTAAAACCAAAGTCAATAAGAGACAATCTTTCATGTACATGTTATGGTCTCCTCTTGCATTTGAGGTATTATTCGCAAAGATCAGTGACAGTTTGTTTTACTAGATTTGGAAAAGCATAAGTTAACCACTTGCCTATTGCGCAAATTTTTTATGTTTTTTTTTTCAAATAAAAAATGAAATAAAAAGCTGAGAGGAAGCTTTAAGCTTCCGTTTAGTGAAAATTAGCCAAAATTAGACGATTGCTACACAACTCTGGCAACGAATCGACAAAACTTAAGCTTTCGCCTCTTTTCCATATAAAACGAAAATATTTGTTTTGCTGGATTTAAAAAAGCACAGGTTAACCCCTTGCCTATTTTGCAAATTTTTTATGATTTTTGATTAAAAAAAACCAATGAAATGAAAAGCTGAGAGTAAGCTTTAGACCTCCGTCTAGTCAAAACTAGCCAAAATTAGACGAATGCTACACAACGCTGGCCATGGATCGACAAAACTTAAGCGTTCGCCTCTTCTCCATTTAAAACGAAAATATTTGTTTTACTGGAATTAAAAAAGTATAGGTTAGCCCCTTGCTTATTCTGCAAATTTTTTATGATTTTTGATTAAAAAAAACAATGAAATGAAAAGCTGAGAGAAAGCTTTAGACCTCCGTCTAGTCAAAATTAGACGATTGCTACACAACGCTGGCCATGAATCGACAAAACTTAAGCGTTTGCCTCTTTTCCATTTAAAACCAAAATATTTGTTTTGTTGGAATTAAAAAAGCATAGGTTAACCACTTGCCTTTTTTGCAAATTTTTTATGATTTTTTATTAAAAAAAAGAACAATGAAATGAAAAGCTATAGCGAAGCTTTAGACCTCCGTTTAGCCAAAATTAGACGATTGCTACACAACGCTGGCCATAAATCGACAAAACTTAAGCTTTCGCCTCTTTTCCATGTAAAACGAAAATATTTGTTTTGCTGGATTTTAAAAAGCATAGGTTAACCCCTTGCCTATATCGCAAATTTTTTATGACTTTTTTTCCAAATAAAGCAATGAAATGAAAAGCTGAGAGGAAGCTTTAGACCTCCATCTAGTCAAAACTACCCAAAATTTGACGATTGCTACACAACGGTGGCCTTATAAATGGACAAAACTTAAGTTTTCGCCTCTTTTCCATATAAAACGAAAATATTTATTTTACTGGAATTAAAAAAGTATAGGTTAACCCCTTGCCTGTTCTGTAAATTTTTTATGATTTTTTTTAAAAGAAAAAACAATGAAATGAAAAGCTGAGAAGAAGTTTTAGACCTCCGTCTAGTCAAAATTAGCCAAAATTATACGATTTTTTTGTCTTTTTTTAATAAAAAATGTTGTGTAGTAGGAACTACAATATCTGTCAGAACAACACATAGATATCTTTTAAGACCTAGGTCCCACAACAACATGCGTCTTGAGGTGTGGGTGGACGCTTTTTTTAAATTTTTGTGGATTGAAGGCACTCGAGAATATTTATTCGGGCAAAGAATTCCATTTGTACGATGTACGCACAAAGAAATCCCTTTGCATTTTATTACTATGACAGTGAGTAATCTAATACACTGGCAATGAATCAACAAAACTTAAGCTTTCGCCTCTTTTCCGTTTACAACGAAAATATTTGTTTTACTGGATTTAAAAAAGCATAGGTTAACCCCTTGCCTATTTTGCAAATTTTTTATTTTTTTTCTCAAAAAAAAATAATAAAATGAAAAACTGAGAGAAAGCTTTAAGCCTTCGCCTAGTCAAAATTAGCCAAAATTAGACGATTGCTACACAACGCTGGCCATAAAGTGACAAAAGTTAAGCTATCTACATTTTTCCGTATAAAACGAAAATATCCACAAAACATGCTGGCGTTTTTAGACTCGTTATTCGTTTTAGCTGAAACCACCGTACACGTAATGGTCTATTTTTTCAATGGGACAGTTTGTTTTACGCTTGCATATTTTACAAGCTATTTTTAATTTTGATGTATCGCTTTTTAGTTGTCTTTCAGATTAGTGCAAGTGGTAAACATACTTAAATTGCTGTAAATCCACCATCAACACATCGTTTACGATATTTTCAATTACTTACCCTTTTACGTGAATTTCCTTGTATTACCAATATAGAGTAAATCAAACTTAAAGAAAGACATACTTTTATAGTTTTCTATTCGCCTACATATTAAAGTGTTACTTTATTACTGTGATTTGTGGCCGTAAAGTGTCACTTTTTAACCATGCTGTCATACTTACGTCCATAAAAGCAAAAAACATTTGTACTTGTTTAAATTCTAAAAAAAATAGAAATTTTTATCAAAGCAACCTTAAATTCAAAATTTTACAATCCAATCAAAATAATTGTTTATTTTTTGTTGTCATAGGTATGAAATTTGTTGAAAAAAAAAATTCTTACAAATATTTTGGTCAACGGTTACTTGTTCAACATATTTTTATTTCAAAATTTATTCAAATTTCCAACTTTCATTTTGAATAAACAATTTTTTTAAAATATTTTGCTTGCGGCGAATAAAAAATAGTTTGGACTTAAGGCGGATTCAAATCTCGCCTTGCGTCTCGATTTGCAAACTCCACATTCGTCTAGAAACCTTAGCTTTACGTTCTTGCATCGTAAAATGTCACTTTTCAACCCTTTATTTTTTGACATAATTACGTCCAAAAATTAATAAAATTTTCAATTTGTATAAATTATATAAAAATAAAAAATTTTTAACAAAGCAATCTAATATTTTACTTCAAAATTTTATAATCCAATCAAAATATTTGTTATCATAGTTATACAGGGTGTCCGCCGGGAAGGTATACTACTTTGTTTGTTTATAATTTTTGATGAAATGAAAAAGAATGGATCTTATAGTGATAAATTTTTTATTTAATGTCAGCAATTATGTATGGAATACAATATCAGATAAATGTCCGCCTCTGTTAGCCTTACAAATGCGAGCCCTTTTGAGCACATTTTTCATTACATTCTCACACATTTCACGCGGTATTTCATTAATTTCATCACGAATATTTTGTTTGAGTTGCTCAAGTGTTTCTGGTTTGTTTGCATAAACCTTGCTTTTCAGATATCCCTGCAAAAAGAAGTCCGGAGCAGTCAAATCAGGCGACCAAAAATTTCACGTAACGTTTTCTACCAAAAATTTCACGTGACTTTCTCATCGTCACAGTAATCGATGATTGATTTTGATAACATGTTTTAACGATTAAAACACGTTGGTTTACGAATATTTTTCTATAATAAATTTGCCACGTGTCTACTTCACGACTGCCAAATATGAACTGTCAAAACTAATGTTTATCAAAATGGCAGCAAAACAAAGTAGTATACCTTCCCGGCGGACACCCTGTACTATGTTTGTTTGAAAAAAATAACAAATATTTTAGTCATAGGTTACTTGTTAAACATTTTTTTATTTCCAAATTTATACAAATTTTAAATTTTGATTTAGAATTAAACAATTTTTTTCAATATTTTGCTTGCAGCGAATGAAAAATAGTATATTACGCACGGACATAACCTATTTTGGACTTAATGTGGGTGCAAATCTCAGTTGACGCAACATTTTGCAAACTCCACATGCGTCAAAAAACTTTAAACTTACGTCCTTGCATCATAATCTACTATTATTTAAATTAACAATAAGGGCAATGATACATGTAAAAGAAATGTCTTTCAGACATAAAAAATTTGGCATCTAATTGGTTGAGGGGCGGTTACAAGTTTTAAATTTTACGAAAATATTTTTGACTGAAAGAAAGAAAAAATATCTTTAAGACATAAAAACATAACCAAAAAAGATATTTTTTGCTTGACAATTAAAACTGATTAACTGAAAAATGGATTTTAAAAGTAAGTTTTACCAATAATCAATTACAATTAACTTAGTTTGATGATTTAATTACAATTAAAATAATTTGTTTACTTTAGGCGATAATCGCAACAAAAAAATAAAAATTTGGTCTAATGTGAAAATGCCTAAATCTATATGAATAAGTAAACAAATTATTTTAATTGTAATTAAATCATCAAATAAAGTTAATTGTAATTGATTATTGGTAAAACTTGCTTTAAAAATCCATTTTTCAGTTAATCAGTTTTAATTGTCAAGCAAAAAATATCTTTTTTGGTTACGTTTTTATGTCTTAAAGATATTTTTTCTGTCTTTCAGTCAAAAATATTTTCGTAAAATTTAAAACTTGTAATCGCCCCTCAACCAATTAGATGCCAAATTTTTTATGTCTGAAAGACATTTCTTTTACATGTATCATTGCCCTAAACATGTTATTAGATTGAAAGAAGAAAATCGAATCAACTAAATTTTTAAATTTAGTTTCGTAAAAAACTATTTTTACCAATTTTGATCGGGAACATTCTCTGCTATTGTATTGTTCACTATCACCATTCTCACTCTGCACCAACAGTACCATATTTTCAAAATCGAATTTTTAAAAAATTTTATCGTCGAATCTAATAATAGAAAATTCAAACAAAATAAAAACAAAACTTTTTATCATCGAAATTATTTTGAAACTTTTTCTTTTATATTACGATATAGTTTGTAACAGTTTAGTTTTGCATCGATTAACTTTTGAAAACTTTTATTTCATTAATTTTTATTATTCAATTTAATTTATAAAAATAAATGCAATTTTCGAGGATTAATTTGATGTTATGTTTTTGTTTTTAGAAATTTCGTTGATTGAAATGTAAAAAGCATGTGAGAAGCTCAAAACCACTGTATTAAATTTTTAATGCTAAATTTTTTAGACAATTTAACTCACTAAATAAGGTCTTGATAAGGTCCAATAAAAACGCTTCATTTACTATTTTTTAACTTTTTTAACAAATCAAAACGAATTATGTCGATTATTTTTCTCTGGTGGGAAGGAACAGCGAATTATAGTGACAATTTTCGGCCTACTTAAAATATTAATTTAAAACAATGTCTGACACTCGTGGCTAGACCGTTTTGTCTGCCAAAATATAAAAACATTTTAGGTTATGTGAAATGTGAATTTACCGGACAATTTAATTTTCTGTATTGATAAACTAGAACATATTTCATCTAAACCAAATAATAAAAATAGGTATTATATTTAATCTTATCTTATGAATAATCTTATTAAATTAACATAAATTTGATTTAACAATGTGGCGACATCTTGCGCATTTTAATATAAGAATATATTCGAATTTAGAATCAGTATACATTTGAAATAAAACAAAATATTTTTTGTGCATTGCAAGTCTGCCTAGCGAAAGTTAAAAGTGCAAAAATTTTACTTTAAAATGAACGATAAAACTAAGAGATTTGGAGATAAACAGGACAATGAAATAAATCAAGAAATATTAAAAAGGTAGCCGATTAACACTGAAAAATCTCATAGTTCTGTCTGGAAGCAATTTGTTTCATTTTGTGTTGAAAAAAATATATTACTTGGAGGAGAAGAAAACTCCTCAAGAATTATGTCTTATATTAAAAGATTGGGGAGCTAATATGAGAAAAAAGGATGGTAGTGATTATAAGGAAATGGTAGTGAAACACATGTGGAATATAACAGCAAAGTTACTTCAAGAACATTACTTTGAATAATGGAGTATGACGATAAATCCAATTAGTGATCAATTATTTAAGTCGCCTAGAGCAGAGATGCTAAATGAAAAAGTTTACAAGCTTGTCCTGAAAAGCGAACCAGCAGTGCGGATGCCTTAAATTATAATGAATATAATAAAGTCATCGAACAATGTGATGAATCTACACCTGAAGGGTTGCAAAAGAAGTTTTTTTTAATTGCTTCTTACGAGTTAGCATGGCGTGGTGGGGAAGGTGCTAAGTGCTATATATTTTATTTCAAAAAGGAAACCGATAATTTTTTTTTACTAACAGAATAGAGTATAATTCCATTTTCTCTAAAACTGCACAAGGAGGTGCTCAACGATTATGTGACAGTAAATGGTTTATTCAAAATACCAGAAAGACTGATTTTTGTACTATTAGGTAACGTTTAGTTATAGTATAATTGCCTTCTAGGGACAAATGGAGGACAAAGGGACAAATGGAGGACAAAGTTATTGCAATTTCTGACCATTTATGAATAATAAACGGTCATGCTATACAAAAGGGGTCCTCCTAATAACAGATAATCCTCTTTTCCTAAAGAAGAATGGTTGGCAACTCCAATGATTGCTAATGTATTTTTTAGATTATACGATGAATTTATTGCAAGAAGAGGGAGTAATGTGAAGACTGATCGAATGTTTGTAACACCAAATTCATTTTGGCAAAAATGGATTGTGGTATAAAAATACACCGGTGGGCATTAATGAAATCAGCAAATGGGCTTAGATATAAAAGAGAAAAAAATTACAAATCACTCGATGAGATCTTCAACTGTGTCACATTTAACAAAATCTGGTGTTAGCGATCAACAAATTTTGAAAATTACAGGACACAGCAGTGCGTGTTCTATAAAACCCTACCTGCTATTGGATACTGAACATCACCATGCAATAATAGAGTGAATGAGGCAGACCCAAACCGTTACTACAACTGAAACCAGTTGAAGTCTTTCAACTAATTCAACACAAATTAATGAAATTTCTTCCGAAGCACCAAGAGTTCTACCAAGAGCTCCAGTCCCACAAGTTGATAATTGTACTTTTACTAATTGTACTTTTACATTTACAAAATAAATAAAGAAACTGAAAATAATTTTTGAAAATACAAAATAAATGCAGATAACACACAAAATAAATTCTAAAAACAATTTGTTTAAGGGGGGGGGTATGGTTTTAAAATTATATTTTTTGCATTTTTTTTTAATTTTTTTTTCTGAATGAACAATATGTCGAGAATATTTTGTACAAATTTTAAGTCAATCCGAGTAAAACTAACGGAGTTACAGTGTTTTAAACGACCGGCCGTAATACCTGATTTTCCCGAAAACGTTATTTTTGAAGTTCGTGAACATTAGAACTCAAAATCTACTGAACCGATCCTTTTGAAAATTTGAACATTACTTCTTCACATAAATCAACAGGTAATCAGGAAGAGTTTTTTTTTTTATTTTTTTCTATTTTTTAATAACAAATTAGCCGCGATTTTTTGAGCTAAACTCGCGTTTTTCACTTCCAAGTGCTGCAAAAAATAGATTAAAAAAAAACTCTTCCTGACTACCTCGAGAAATACATCACCTTTAAAATGCATATCAATTTTGTTGATTCAGATGATCCGGTAACGAGTTATGTGTTCTCCGCAAAGCCACTTTTTTTCAAGTCGTCTCTGGAGATTCAACGTCACCGGCTTATTTATCAATATTTTTCATTGAAAATTTTTCCTCACATACTTCAAAAGTTGTACAATAATATGTTATTAAATTTAATTATATTACTCATGTCACCGTAAAAAAGTCTCAAAAATATGCTTTTTTTCGTCTTTAAAACCATACCCCCCGATTTATGTAGATTAATTTTATTTTTCTTCACTGTACCTATAATGCATAACATAAATTCAGCATCCAGTTTGGCGTTGTCATCTGTAATTTTCGCGACTTCTGATACCTAACGATTAAGGTAATAAACAATTATTCGCAATTGTTCAATCAATGTTTGATGAAATAATGTTACTATTTCTGTTCGTTAAATTATCTGCGAAATACAACTCGTCGTCAAATTATTAGTCGATTATTTTTCAACATTACCACTCATGCCATCAATTATGATTTAACCTCAAATGAAATTCGTAGTAATGATTATGAAAAATAATCGACTATTATTTGACGACTCGTGATTTTATAGCCGTGTTCGATTTGACTGATACCGCATTTACAGCGACATAGCAAATTAGTAGATGTAATTTAAATCTGTGCTGTAAACAGTGGCGTAGCTAGCATGGGTGACACCCGGGGCGGATATTATGGTGTCACCCCAAGAATGAAAACTGTCAATATTAATAAAAAGCCGATATACGTAATTTATAATTTTATTTAATTAATACAAATTATTTAATTAATGCAAATGAGCATTATTATTAATAAGTTATATATAATTAAAGTACTGTTTTATTATACATTCTTTCATATTGATGTATGAAAATGATCTTTTAGGAAGGTATCAGCGTCGTCACTCAAAAAAATTAAAATGTATCCAGTTGTATAAAAAAAGAGTATCCAAATGTATACATGATTATTTGATGTTGCTAATTTATTTGAGAACGACCTATATTGTGCGGTTTTAGCGCAAAATATACCTGGAATTCCTTTTTTTCATTACAACGGTTACGGTATAATGCAACCTTAAATGCACTCAATTCAGAACTGTTTACAAAAATTGGTTATCGCTTTTCCACAACTGTTTATATTTGCTACACTGTTCGCCAATTTTCTGTTCCTTTATCTTCTACTAAAAGAGAACAATGTAACACAATTTATTAACATTTTCAAATGCATTTAATGCATTTTATACACAATGTTTTCTTGCGAATAAATTGTATCCATTCCAGTAGTTTTGCGAATTTTTGGTACCCAGTATCCATTTAACAAATTTTTTAAATAATGTATCCAAATTAATACAAATGTATACAAGTGGCAACCCTGGAAAGTATAGTAAAAGAAAAATAAGAGTAGAATTAATATACTCTCACATTCGTATTATATACATACACTTAAAATCTCTTCTTTCTAGCTTTAACAGCTGCAAACTCAGAAATCACAACTTCAAAATTTATATTTTGTGCTGTCTCATGATCTATGGTTAATATGCCAAGATTTTTAAGCCTCGTTTGGGTCATTGTTGCCCGCAAGTAATTTTTAATTAATTTTAATTTGCTGAAACTCCTCTCACACGTAGCCACTGATACGCAAATAGTCATAAATAACTTTAGTGCGACCATAAGATTCGAAAGAGATTCTGTAAAATCCCATTCCACGATGAATTTCAAAAAGTCTAGGCACACCCAGTTAGAAACTGTAACATTGGTCGCTTTTAAATGCCTCCTCAACCTTGATATCTCTGTGAGGAGTCCCTTTTCCGATACCTCATCATAAAAACTGGTAAATTTTGATACAGATAATTTCAACTCTTCACTGTTCGCCAAAAGCAAAGTCTTTGTCTGAACAACCTCGAACAATGAAGCAACATCTTGAACTGACTTCAGTCTTGTTCGGAGTTCAACACTGAATCGGTCAAGACATTCCAACATGTCCTTTTTAAGTTCAGCTCTCAGTGTCAGTCCAACATCTGGAGCCAACTCACCAGCCATTCGTTTTTTACGACGAATTCATCTTTCCATTGGAATGTCATAGCTCTCCGATTTCGTTGCAGCAAGATCTATTGCCTGTTCTACAATTTCATTTCGTTTTTCTTCAATATAAAGACGAAGTGACTCTATTTTTGTAATTAATTGATCAATATTTAAGCCTTTGCTTTGCAATCCAATCTGAGCACAATTTGTTTCCCTAAGAACATCATTCCAAAACAAAAGATAGCAAAGAAACGTAAAATCACACACTGCATGCATAAGGTTGTGTGCAGCGCCTCTAGTGTCTACATTTTCTTGTTGATCACTTAGCTTCTCAATTGCAGCCACAATCCCATCAAAATTTTCGGCCAATACTTTTACTGCAGCATAATGAGCACTCCAACGCGTTGTTGAGAGTCTTTTAACAGTTGTTTTGCTGTGTTTAACAAGCACTTCCCAGCGGCTAGTCGAAGCAGAAAAAAATGTAAAAATGGCCTTCACTGTTCCGAAAAACGTTACACAAGCTACATTTTTTGCAAATGAGTGTTGGCCACATAAATTAATTGAATGATCTATGCAGCCCACAAAAATTGCTTTGTTATTTTTTGCTTTAATAATAGCTTGCAGTCCTCCATGTACACCACTCATAACAGCTGCATTATCATAGCCTTGGGAACGACAATTCATTACCTCTAAACCGTCATTTTTAAGGTTTTTAAGAATTTCATAGCTTAAATCAGCGGCTTTTTTCCATGTAAAGAAAAAAATCCAAGGAATACTTCTTTGATTTCCACTTTTCTACCATCAATTTTCACATAACGAATCACTTCAGACATTTGATCAATATGTGAAATGTCAGGTGTGCTATCAAACATAATTCCAAAATATTTAGCTGATTTAATTTCGTTGACAAGCTTAAACTTTACGTGGTTCGCTAAAACATTTATGAACTCATTTTGTATATCTGGTGACAAATATGATACTTTTGGTGATTTGCCATGCTCCAAATTCAAAATGTGTTCTTTTAACACTACATCATACTTTGACAATAGATTGACTAGTTCTAAAAAATTGCCTTTATTTGAAGAACTTTGTCCTTCATCATGTCCCCGAAATGCTAGGTTTTGTTTAGATAAAAAGAAAGTTATATCCAATAATCTGGATAAAAGATGTTTCCACTTCTGTTTTTCATTATCTATTAATTGTAAGGCTGCGTCTCCTATCGTTTTATGACATTTCAACCTCATTTCCAAAGTTTTCCACTTTTCAAAATTCTCCAGATGTTCATTTGAAGTTTCATGGTCGGCTACTTTGGGATTTAGCTTCCACCACTTCTGAAATTCAGTCGTAAATGCTGAATTTATATTACAACTATTGGTGACAGCAAATATACGACAGCAGAAGCAGTACAGGCTATTATTTATAGGAGAATAAACCATCCATGACCGCAGAATTTTTTCTCCATATAAGGCATCACTTTATAAAACCATTCTTTAGAAAGATGGCGAGCATTACCTTTTGTGTCTAACCCGGGTCTAGATACAGTAGCAAACGGCCCTTCTCTATTTTGAAAATGTTCACTTCCTTTTTTTATGATTTCAATGCGAACATTATCAGAGACGGGTATATTCCAATATGATACATCTCTTAAGTCCTGAAGTGATTCACTCATACAAATACTGTCTTCGATAGTAGGTGCATTAGCAGCATTATCACTATCATTTTCAGTATTTTTTTCTGATTCGTCTTCATCATGGGTTATCATTATTAATCCTGTGTTGTCGCTGTTACTTTCTGAAGATGAGCCAATATTCTCTGAAACATTCGTTGCATTTACGTGAGAATCAGTTTGTTTTGATGAGCTTTGGCTATCATCAGGTTTTGTAACATATTTATAAATCGATCCAGATATGCTCTGAACATCATCTATTTTAGCCTGTTTGGTGTTTCTCTGCTGGAACCCGCTTTTTCTTTTAGAAGTATGAACTCCTCGTGGCATATTTATTTGTTGGGATATTTGTTAGACGAAATCTAAAAAAATATTTTTAATTATAGTAGGTATCAGCAAGCCTATAATTCTAAATATATTTGTAGGGTACATATGTCTATTTCATAATAAGTACACTGTGTTAACGATTAAATACACTACCAGAATTAATTTATTTAAAATTCCTTGCAACAACTTATATTAAACAATATTTGATAAAATGGAATATACAAATCATATGCTTAATATTATTAGGAACCATTTCAAAATATTTAAATATTAAATCCATCTCTTAGAATTTTATATAAAGTATTGAAACCAAAATTAAATATCCAATTAGAATCATGCTCAATAATTTACAAATTTAATTGTGATTCTTTTGAAAAATTTTACAAAACCGGAAAATGTTTTAAAGACTGATTTAAGGAATATTGTCTAAAAATCTAAGAAGAAAAATAATCAAAATTTAAAGTCTATTTTTAAATTTAAAGTCAAACCATTTAGTTAATAACAATCATAACTACACCACTTTTAAACAAAATTTGAAGGCTTTACATTTATGTTACAAGGATTTTTTAAATAAATTTAGTTCAAATAAATTATTATATTAGTAAATAAAAACAATTTGGAGACCAAAATCATTTTATATTTTAATTTTTTTTTTAAATAAATAAAATACACAATTTTTTGCTTTAGTTTTATTTTAATTTAACCCAATTAAATTCTCTAAAATGTAATGACATCATTCAATTTCACCAATAACATTTGAATTATATTAATAACAAATAATTATACTTCTGGCCTACTGGGATATTAAAAATTATCAAATAATTTTTGAAATAGTTAACTGATATGGTTGGCAGTAGGCCAACGTATAATTCATAAAAAATATATAAAGAAATGAAAAATGGCAAAAAAAATTCTAAACGAATTTCCCTCGTTCGTTGAGAAATTCTCATAATTTTTTGGAAAATTCCTACAGCAAGTGGTATTAATAATAGCCCTCGGCCTACGGCTTCGTGCTATTATCAATATATGTATTTGCTTTCGAAATTTTTAAAAGATTATTTCGAATTATCACCGCCCTTGGATGATTACTACTGATAATTTTTTAGAATGTTTAATATATGATAGTTATGTAATCCAAAGAACACTGAGTAAAACTTTAGTTTTGATATATGTACTATCAATTGCTTAATGCAAAGCAATTCTATAACAATTGCTTTTTAACGCAAAGGGTTATACTTTTTATTGCATTTTGGGTTGTTTTAAAAATCGCGAAACCGTTTTTCAATAAAATTAAAATAAATGAAAAGTTTGCAAAAATTGGCATCATAAAATTCTAACTTACAATTAAAATGAATTGAAAAAACTAATGTCAGCTTCATCCTCAATAAGAATAATATGCCCAAAAGCCTAAACTTTGCATCCTGAAATTTCGTTTTTTCTACTAATATAAGCCGTGTTCGATTTGACTGAAGCAACTGATACAACTGTTAAATTGAATGCAATTGTTGTTGTTTTTTAAGTTGTTTCAGTCAAATCGAACGTACCTATTCTCTTCTACTAATATATCCAAGAACGTAAACGAAATATATCTTGTAAAACCATCAAGACCTAGGAACACTAAAATGTAATCTAATTTTGCTTTAGTTTAGATGTTTAATTAATCCTTCTTAGTTTAAAAAGTGAACTGAAATTTTTAGCTTGTCTTTGGAATTGTACTAACATAAAAAAACGTTCAACAAACTACCCCAAATAATAACTCAAGTAATAACTCAAGAATTTTAAAAAGTAGAATAGATCCTTTTTGAACCAATAGGACACATTTATAAGCTATCACAATTTATAAATTAAAATTAAATGGATAACCTGGTTGAAATGGTTTCGAAGTGATTTATCGTTGAAAACATGTGATGGTTTGTTTAAGTTTTTTACGTTCGGGTGTCACCCCAAAACGGTTTCGAAGTGATTTATCGTTGAAAACATTGTGATGGTTTAAGTTTTTTACGTTCGGGTGTCACCCCAAAACGGGTGACACCCTGGGCGGACCGCCCCCCCTGCCCCCTCCTCTAGCTACGCCTCTGGCTGTAAACACTTTTTATTTTAAAATCTAGCAATTAATTTGATATCTAGGCTTACTACAATTACAAACGATTCAAATACTTACGATTCAAATGACAATCTACGTTTTAAGCTGATATTAAATATGCCAAGATGCAAATTATAATATACCTTCTACTAATTTGCTATGTCGCTGTAAATGCGGTATAAAACAACTGAAGCAACTGAAAAATTAAATACAATTATTGTTGTTTTTTCAGTTTTTGGCGAACATCAAAACTAAAATCATTTCTCAAAAAAATTTAAAGTTTAGCAGGCGATGATTTCGTTAACATTTATTAAAAAAGCAAAAAGTATATTACTTCGGTCTGAAAGACCTAAGTATTACATTCATGAGCTCAAAGTGAAATTCTTACCCCCACTTTTTTTGACATTTCTCGGCGTTTTAGGACCTCCTGATTCTAAAAAAGCAAAAAAAAATGTATGTCTGTCTGCCGGCCGGCCGGCCGTCATTATGTACGCTGCAGGGAAAACCGCTTGAGGTATTTCAAAAATTTTTTTTTCTAAAAATAGGTATACTCAAGGAACAGGTCTGAAAGGACGCTGCGTTCGATGGCTGTACCGAAGGTATGTCAAAAAATCATTATGTGTGTCAAAAATAGCAAATTTTCATATTTTTGGCTTAAAAAACGTTCATTTTAAGTGATAACAAGTAGGAACATTAAATTTGGAGAAATCTTGATGGTAGGGATTGGTATGTGAGATCAAAAACTAGATTATTGCATTATAAGTTCGTCAAAAAATGTTGTCAAGTGTGTCAAAAAATGATTTCATTTATTCTTTAGCCAATTTTTTGGAAAAAAAAATGTAGCTGTTTTCTTGACGTAAATGTAATTGAAAATGAAATTGGACACGGAAATTTTTGAATTTGTTATAGTTTTTGAAATATTTTTGGAATTTTGAAAAAGTTTGTAGTTTTGATTTTGTAATAATTTTTGCAATATTCTTAGAATTTCGGGAAAAGTTTTAATTTTTGATTTTGCAAGAATTTTTGGAATATTTTTAGAATTTTGAAAAATTTTAAATTTTTGATTTTATTATAATTTTTGGAATTTTGAAAAAAGTTTCAATTTTTGATTTTGTAATGATTTTTGCAATATTTTTAGAATTTTGGAAAAAGTTTGAATTTTTAAGAATTTTTGGATTATTATTGGAATTTAGAAAAAAGTTTAAATATTTGATTTCATTCTAATTTTTAGAATATTTTTGGAATTTTGAAGAAGGTTTCAATTTTTGATTTTGTTATAATTTTTCAATATTTTCAGAATTTTGAAAAAATAGAATTTTTGAATTTTATATATATATATATATATATATATATATATATATATATATATATATATATATATATATATATATATATATATATATATATATATATATATATATATATATATATATATATATATATATATATATATATATATATATATATATATATATATATATAATATATATATTTAGAATTTTGAAAAAAGTTTCATTTTTTGATTTTGTAAGAATTTTTAGAATATTTTTAGCATTTTAAAAAATTTTAAATTTTTGGTTTAATTATAATTTTTGGAATTTCGACACGGAAATTTTTGATGGTTTGATAGTTTTTGAAATATTTGTAAATTTGATATATTTTAAAGGTAGGTTAGAACTATATTTAAAAAATAAAAAAAGTTAAAATTTAATTGATTTTAAAATTTTTTGTTAATGGAAGTTGTTTGAAAAAATGAAGAAAAATTCGAATTTCAGCCGTACTAAAAATCTTTAAAATTAAATATCTCAAGAACAAGAGTTAAAGCCTTCTTGTAAATTTGACATATTTTAGAGTAAGGATAGAACTATTTTCAGAAAAAAAATTAATTAAATTCCAATTGATCTTTGACCCTAGCGCCATCCTTAAAATAGTTTTTTTAATATTTTTTTTTTAAAAATTTTATTTAAATATTTTAATTTTAATATTTTTATTTAAAAAAATAGCTGAGTATAATTTGGATCTAATAAATTGTCGCGGGCAATGGTGCTAGCATGCGAGGGCAATACAAAGGGGTTCAAGCTTTAATCAAAGAAAAAAATCCCAGAGCTTTTTACGTTCCATGTGCTAACCACACATTTAATCTAATGGTATGTGATGCTACGAAATCAGTATCAATTGCAATTAACTTTTTTGGTACTGTTCAACGAATTTTTACATTTTTTGCTGTATCAACCGTTCGATGGGACATACTGCAAAGTGTTTGTAAAATGACTGTTAAATCATTATCAGATACGCGTTGGGAAAGCCGTATAAATAGTATAAAAGTTGTAAAAGATAATTTGGTTCAAATTATAGAAGCTTTATACAAAGTTGCAGATTCAAGTTCAATTGGAGTTGCTGTTTCTGAAGCTAACGGTCTTGCGCATGAGATATCCTCATATCAGTTTATACTTTCACTTACAATTTGGCATGATATATTGTATGAAATTAACAAAGTAAGTAAAGTTATGCAGAATCCCTCGGCAGATATTTCTATTATGATAAAATTGGTGAAAACTACGAACAAATTTTTAGAATCATTCAGAAGTGATGAATCATTTGAAACGATTATTAATCTGAAGAAATAGCTATAAAATTAGGTACTGAGCCAGTATTCCCTCAAGTGCGGCTTAGCCGAAAACGACGTTGTTTTGAATATGAAGGAACTGATACACCTCTAAATGGAAAGTCTAAATATAAAGCAGATTTTTTTTAATGCAATAATTGATGTTGCATTAGTAAGCTTAAATGAAAGGTTCAAAATGCTTGATTCATACAACAAAATATTTGGTTTTTTAACCCGTTTAGTTTAGATGCAAATGAATTGTTGAATGATTGTAAAAATTTAGAAATATCACTGAGAAATCCTAGTACAGAGGAATCGGACGTGAACCATGAAGAGTTATACTCGGAAATAAATACATTTTTAAGAATGGAAGCTTCGGCGGAATCGAAAGATGCACTGGAAATTTTGAAGTATATTACGACAAATTCTTTAATCGAAATTTTTCCAAATTTATTTATTGTCCTACGAATTTTACTAACTTCCCCTATTTCAGTGGCAAGCGCAGAGAGGCCATTTTCCAAATTAAAACTCATAAAAACTATTTATGTTCCACTATGGGACTAGACCGCTTATCTGCATTAGGTTTAATTTCCATTGAAAATGAAATAAGTCGGTCCTTGGACTGTTCTGATTTAATTGATGAGCTTGCGCCTTTAAAAGTCCGAAAGGTTAAGTTTTAAGTCAATGTAATCGATCCTCCTAAAATCTGCGAAAAAAATAAATGGTACCGCATTTTGAGTAGTCTTATTAGTGCATCTTCATCCAAAATAAAAAAAGTACTTTATGTACATTTAAAACCTATGTGCGTTTTTTGTTTCGTTACGTTCTAATAAATATCCAAAACACAATAGAACACAAGAATTAAAAACTCAACTAATATAATAGAAAACTTGCCTATAGCCTTGCATATGGTAAATCCGCCACTGATCATAATAAAGATTCAGCTTAATCAACGCATTCAAAGTAACTCATTATATTGGATATAACATCTCAAACAACATCTCGTATCATCATATTCATCTCCTGGAAAATTCAACACCACTAGCAGCCAGCCTCTATATTAAAATCTACCTCCACTCAACGCAGTATCGTCCAAACACCTTATATATGATAATTTATTATTTCCCAAAAAATTCCATGCAATATTAAAACTCGTCTGTTTTCATTAACCGATCTATTTATTATAAAAATTTAACTTAAAATAATGTCCTTTGATTTCCATAATTAACAACTCCCATCAAGAGACACTGTACAAAAAATTTATTCTAAAATACAAACCTAATTTTTTTTTATATAAACCAAAGTTGCCTTAGAGTTGTGAAATTAAATTCCCCATAACAATTTTTATAAATAATATCAACAGTTTAAATATAAAATATTTTTATATCTTAATTAATAAACATTATTAATCATATTTATTTAAACTAAATTTTTACCATTATTATGTAAAACGAAATTAAATAATAAATATGTCAACCCGTGTCAATCAATGCATAAATCGTTTAATGGTTTAATTAGATTATTGTTTTTATTTACATTATTTTTGTTATTATTCTTTGTTTTTGTACAACCCTTATTTTCTTGAACTTTGTCAACTAACAGTTCTTTTAAATTGCCTGAATCAATTAACCAATCACGATATATTGTTTCAATATCTTTTCTTTGTTTTTCGGCATATACTGACATTTTATCTAATTTACCGCCATAATCCTGAAAAATTTTTTAAAAAAATCCATATTATTAACAGTATGACTAATAATGTTTTACTCTTTCATAGCCAAACTATTTATGAACTTAAAGTTAATACAAGTTTCAACTGTTCTTAAAAAAAACAATCACGATAAGAAAAGCTGTTTTGAATTTCTTAACCTTTATATTCCAAAATTTACATACGATGAAACAAACAACAATAAAAAAAATTTAACATATTCAAATCACAAATGTAATCTTATTTCTATAACAAATTCATTAAAAATAAGAAAAATACGAATATTTGTTTCTGTTGGAACTAATGTAAGTTGTTGACATGATAAAAGTTTTGTTATAAGTAACAACATTGAATGGATTATATATCTGCCAATGTATATGGTAGTCTCTGCAACAAAGTGGTGTTAACCGTCAAATTAACTTAAACGCAAAAATAAACATTTTAATTTGCTCAATCATTAAATCCAAATTAAATTCATCATCACCCACCCACCCACCAACGTTTACTTTTTATATGAATTTTTTTCCAACTGAATTGTCTGATGATCATCACATAATAATTAAAAACATATTCATATTCTTTTGAACGAGCTTTATCGTAAACAATATTGAACGCTTCTATGATTATAAAACAGGAGTTCAGTTGTTCATAAGTACACTTTAAGCTTTCATGTACACACTTATACACAAACAAACATACGTATTCGTACATCAATTCTGATGTTTTTAATTTTATTTTCTCTGTCGCGTATCATAATAACTGAATAATTATTATCTTTGTTAATTTTCAAAATACGAACATGAATAATTTTAGAAGTCTTAAGTGGTTAGAAATTATTTGTAAAAATTGATTCAAATTTACAGTTATAGTTTTGAAATGATAATTTCCATTAATGTATTTTTTGGATCGGATTTTAAATAATGGGTTGAATTGCATGCCCAGGAGATCACCTAGTTAGGTAAACTAAAAACTAAGATAAAGTGCTGGTCCTCACATTCGGTTTTAAACTTTGTGAATAACGTAAGTGTAAAAACATTAGCAACACTAGATATTAAGTTTCGTATTGATTGACAACAATCAATAATGACTTTACACTCGTGACTTGGGATGTTGATAAGAATGTTGACTTGGATGTTGACGAAATATGCTCTCATCCTATGAATTCATACATCGTAATATCTAGAAATTTAATACAAAAAATCCCAAAGAAATGTAACTACTTCGGTCTGAAAGACGTAAGTATTACATTCATGAGCTCAAAGTGAAATTCTTACCCCCACTTTTTTTTGCATTTCTCGACGTTTTAGGACCTACTGATTCTAAAAAAAGCAAAAAAAAATGTATGTCTGTCTGTAGGCCGGCCGGCCGACCGGCCGTCATTACCTACGCTGCAGGGAAAACGGTTGAAGGGATTTCAAAATTTTTTTTTCTAAAAATAGGTATACTCAAGGGATAGGTCCGAAAGGACGCTGTGTTCGATAACTGTACCAGAAGTGTGTCAAAAAAATAATTATGTGTGTCAAAAATAGCAAATTTTCATATTTTTGGCTTAAAAAACGTTCATTTAAAGTGATTACGAGTAGGAACATTAAATTTGGAGAAATCTGGATGGTAGGGATTGGTATGTGAGATCAAAAACTAGATTATTGTATTATAGTTTGTCAAAAAAATGTTGTCAAGTGTGTTAAAAAAGAGATTTTTATTTATGTTTTTACCCAATTTTTTGGAAAAAGAATAAAATTAATTGTTTGTTTGAAATGAAATTTTATTATTATTATTGAGAATTATGGCATTATAAGTTTGTCAAAAAAATAATGTCAAGTGTGTCAAAAAATGATTTCATTTATTTTTTTTGCCAATTTGTTTGAAAAAAAATGTAACTGTTTTTATGACGTAAATGTAATTGAAAATGAAATTGGACATGGAAATTTTTGAATTTGTTATAGTTTTTGAAATATTTTTGAAAAAGTTTGTATTTTTGATTTTGTAATAATTTTTGCAATATTTTTAGAATTTCGGAAAAATTTTTAATTTTTGATTTTGTAAGAATTTTTTGAATATTTTTAGAATTTTGAAAAATTTTTAATTTTTGATTTTATTATAATTTTTGGAATTTTGAAAAAATTTTCAATTTTGTAATAATTTTTTAAAAAATATTTTTAGAATTTTGGAAAAAGTTTGAAATTTTAAGAATTTTTGGATTTTTATTGGAATTTAGAAAAAGTTTAAATATTTGATTTCATTCTAATTTTTGGAATATTTTTGGAATTATGAAAGAAGTTTCAATTTTTGATTTTGTTATAATTTTTGCAATATTTTTAGAATTTTGAAAAAGTAGAATTTTTGAATTTTATATATATATATTTTTAGAATTTTGAAAAAAGTTTCATTTTTTGATTTTGTAAGAATTTTTGGAACATTTTTAGAATTTTGAAAAATTTAAAATTTTTTTTATTATAATTTTTGGAATTTCGAAAAAGTTTTAATATTTGATTTTGTAATAATTTTTGCAATATTTTTCGAATTTTGGAAAAGTTTAAACTGTTAAGAATTTTCGGAATATTATCGGTATTTAAAAAAAGTTTAAATATTTGGTTTTATTCTAATTTTTGGAATTTTTGAAAAAAGTTTGATTTTATTTAATTTAACAATATTTTTGGAATTTTGATTATAATTTTCCGGCAACGTATTGATGTTTCGTGATAGTTTTGTAATAAAATTTTAAACAGAGATAAAAATTACTTGTACTTTAACAAAGAATTATGTTTGATATACATCGCTGCCCAAAACTAAAAACTATGTCCTCATAAAAGTTTTTTGCCGAAAACTATATCAAAATCCTTAACCCAGACCGAAGTCTTGATATCTCAGAGCTGTGAGATTTCAGCCCCTCCATATTTTCCAATATGTAATCATAGATGAAAAATTCAACCTAAGTAAATATGAAAAATGATGAAGTTTCAATTTAGAAATTACCTGAACATCAAAATTAAAATATGGTTCGTCATTGCCCGCTGTGGCAAAGTTGTGTAAGACACACGGGATTTGAACATGTGTCTCTGATGAATGTGAGTTCGAATCCTGACACAAAAAATTTTTCTGAAGGAATTTTAGAGAAAATGAAAAGTTATTTCGAATTGCAAAATTCAAGTGATTTCCAATATGTACTTAAGCTTAATTGTTCACAAAAAACCCATCCAAATTAGCAACACTGATACGTTGGCTGAGCTTAACACCAGTTCTAAAAATGGGGGTTGGGGGTTGGGGATGGGTAAGTGTAGGGTAGAAAGGATGGTGGGTGGGTGGCTAGGTTTTTAGATGGGTGGGTAAACTGGTGCATGGCTGGGTAGGGTGGAAGGTCGGTAGTTAGTTTGGTAGATGGTTGGTTAGGATGGTAGGTGGTCATCAATGATCAAGATGTTCCCTGTGTCAATCGCTCTTCAATTTTTCGTCTTCTTTGCACAAAATAATCACTAAAGGTTTGCTCAAAACAGTAGATTTACTTTTCAACCCAGTTGTGTGCAAAATCACGCCATTTATTTTCGCATATTTATTTTAAAATAAAAAGAATTAAAGTTACGAAACAAGGAATTTGATTGGAATGTCGCTACTAGTAATTTAGTGAGAACTCCCGAGACTGATGTGGTCTTCAACTCGTTATTGACTTCAGCACCAGTTCTGGTGAATCCTAACTATGCAAAACCGGACGACCAGTGTGTGTTCCGTACTGATACAGTTTGACAAAGAGGGTGTTGCACATCCTACAGCATATATGTCCAAGAAACTGAAACCAGTGCTACGTAATTAAACTGTAGGTTGTTCGCTCTATTATACATCCTTTGGTGTACCCATGATCAATCATGGTACGGCTTGCTCTTTCCTCGCGCGTTTAAATTGTTTGAACGAGAGCGAGGAAACACTTGATTACCCAGATTAATTATCTAGGATTCGATCCCGAAATACAGAGCTGACTGCTGATTGCCGAAACCTTTGTGCAAAACGCGGCACGACACAACTTGCGACTTGGAACGTGCTTTTGTTCCTGGCGACAGCGGTTTCTACCAAAAGTTCGGATTGAGTGATACCGAGAAGCAGCTAAGTGCCAAATTAGCTTCAACGTTCGTGAAAGCCAAAGCTATTAGGTTATTTGGTAGATCGTCCTAAGATCCGAAGAACATGAATTCACGAATTTTTGGTACAGTTCTGCAAATTTTGTTTCATACTGAATATCCCACCCTGACTTGGTCCTTGGGCTTAGTAATTCTTTTCGTTAAGCCCGACTAGTTCAGTCGGTGGGGCCGGAGAGTCTTTATATCGAGGTTTGGGTTCGAGGCCAGCTACCATTTTATTTCTTCAAGACGAATGTAGTCACCCAGCCTTCCTCTTATAGTCCTGATTTCCGAAGCTGATGTTGCCTATAACTCGTTAATGAAAAGATTAACTTCAGCACAAGCTCTCATGAATCCTAAGTCCTAACTATGCCGAGCCGAACCGTGTTGGCTGTGTACTGTTAAAGTTAGACAAAGAGAATGTTGAACATCCTACAGTATATATGTCCAAGAAACTGAACTCAGTACAGCGTAATTAAACTTTAGGTTTTTCTCCTTATTATTCTTTGGTCTACCCATGATCACTCATGGTACGTTTACTCTTCCAGCGCTTAAAAGTACTGAACAAAAGCGGGAAAAACGCTCGATCGTCAAGAGCAATTCGAGATTCGATCCCGAATTATGGAAGCCTTTGTGCAAAACGCGTCACGCAACAATTTACGTGCTTGGCAACGTGCTTTTTGAAACTTCGTGTTGTGTGACACCGGAAAGCTGTTAAGTGTCAAATTAACTCTAAAGTTCGTGAAAGTGAAAGTTATCGATTTAATTGCTAAATCGCCCTACGAACTGAAAGACGTGAATTCACGAAGACGCAAAATATATCATTCCAAAGACGTGCGTTACTAATCATGGACTTTTATTAAGTTCGTCCTTCCTTCTTTATTTTTGGTACAGTTCTGCAAATTTTGTGAACATTTTTTTTCATACTGAATCAACCACCCTAACCTGGTTGGGTCTAGTAATTATTTTCCTTAAGCCCGACTAGTTTAGTCGGTGGAGGCCGGAGAATCTTTAAATCGAGGATTGGGTTGGAGGCCAGCTACCATTTTATTTCTTCAAGACGGATATAGAAGCTGAACTCAGTGCAGCGTAATTAAACTTTAGATTGTTCTCTCTAGGCATCCTTTGGTCTACATATGATCACTCATGAGACGTTTCCTCTTTGCTCAAGCGCTTAAAAGATTTAAAAGAAAGTGGAAAAAACGCTGGATCACCCAGATTAATTACCGGGATTTGATCCCGAATGACAAAAGCCTTTGTGCAAAACGCGTCACGCTACAATTTACGTGCTTGACAACGTGCTTTAAGTTCCGGTGACATCGTTTTCCTTCGAAACTTCAAGTTGTGTGACACCGGAAATCTGCTAAGTGTCAAATTAAATCTAAAATTCGTGAAAGCGATAGTTATCGATTTAATTGGTAGCTCGCCCTACGAACTGGAGAACGTGAATTCACGAAGACGCAAAATATATTATTCCAAGGACGTGTGTCACTAGGCATTGCATGGCTTTTATTAAGTTCGTCCTTCCTTTTCTATTTTTGGTACAGTGCTGCAAATTTTGTTAACATTTTGTTTCATACTGAATTTCTCACCTTGATTGGGTCCCTGACTTTGGTAATTCTGTTTGTTAAGCCCGAATAGTTCAGTCAGTGGAGCCTGGGTTTCTTTATCTCGGGGTTTTTGTTCGAGCCCCTCTCCTACTTCGTTTCTTCAGACCGAATGTAGTCAGACAGCCCTACTCCTATCGTCCCTTCCTGTAATGGTCAAGATATTCACTGTGTCAACTGCACTTCAATTTCTCGCTTTCTTACCATATATTAACATACAAAAGCTTTGTTCAAAACTGTATATGTGAGACGACTGAGACCCCCTGTTCTGCTGATCTTGATGTAAGAAACATGTCAAAAGTAACATTAGTCATGGTATGATATTGTTTTATGTACACATGATAGCTTAGATGCTTTCCTATCATGAATTCGCTGTTAGATTTTCAAAATTTAAAATAGCGGATCCAATATGGCCGATCGAAAAATTGAAAAAAAAAATTTTTCATTAAATTTAATTCGACTGACTTTTGGAGGCGTCAGTGACAAATTTTATGTAATATTTTATGATATAAAATTGGTGGATTAAATGTGGCCGTCAGTATGACGCTCATAAAATTCGATTTTTCACCTCGACCACAAACTTGTGAATTTTGTTGGAAAATGGGTGCGACTAAAAAAAAACAAAAAAAATATGACTTTGTTTGAATTTTGATCATAGATAACGAAAAAAATATTTTTTTAAATTTTGGGGGTAATTTTTGCCTTTACTTTAAGGGCTAAAACTTTAAAATCGAGATTTCGAGAAATATGGCACGATTTAACTTTTTAACTTTTTTCAACATTTTCTCTCTTTTTTCTAATTTCGATTAATTTTTGTTTTGTGATGGGCTTCGACGAAGAACTGGCCTAAAAAAAGACCCAAAGTGGAAAAGACGTGATTTTAGCGTATTTTCTCATTATGTGGGATAGTAAACGGTAAAAGAATAGTATATGCTTAGATTGTTAGGGTCGCTGATACGAACCTAATGTCAAATTTTCAAAAAACAAAATGGCGGATCAAATATGGTCGCCAACTTTTCAAAAGTCGCCCAATTTTGAAATTTGAAAAATTCCATCGTATTCTACATAAAATTTTGAGTCGAAAATTTGTATGATAATTTTTTTTAAGATCCACCGTTATCGAGATAAAAATTTATAAATTTTTAATATTGATAATATACGTATTTACGTAAAAATGAACAAATCTATATTACTATTTTATATATTTTTAAACGACTGTCATAGAAAATAATGTTTTCTATCTGTCAGGTTAAAAGAGAAAGTTGGCTTTTGCTGTTTAGTGAGCATTTTTTAATTTTTTTTGCTCTTAAGCGGAAAGTAAAAACACAAGTAAAACAAAAGACATAATGGTCAAAGACATAATATTAAAATTTATTAATTTCTTCTCTCCAAACACTTTTGATTTTTTAGCTCTATAACCCGAGGACTTCTTTTTTAAAAAAGGTATTAATTTTTTATATTTACTAATATCCAAATTTTATTTAACGATGAATGTTGATTTTAACATTAAATAATTTGACCACATTGTTGAAGATTTTTTTGTCTTCGATAGTTCACCAAAATATGCCAAAAACACATCTTCAGAATAAAAATTTCCTGTTTTTTGTTCTTACACCAATTGATAAATAATAGGTAAGCTTTTTCATACCGGACTTTAACTTTTTCAGGCAACAGATCTAAAGTTAAATTGTTGGCTGCTTCTTTTATATGAGGTGAAGTGCTAATTATATCACTTTCATCACTACTGCTCATTTTAAATTATTTTTATTAAAAAATAGATATAAACTCTTTTTAAATTTAAAATGTATTAATTTAAAATTTTAACTTGACGTCCGATACGTTTTTTAAACAACAAATAAATGCCTCCTTGGCAACTTTAATCGTATTTGTTGGCAGTCGTTAAAAAAATAGTATGAATACTTTGAGCAGAAAGTAACATTGCTCCAATGATTGTTGCAATTTTCATGCACGAGCAGCAATGTAGTGCTTTCTGCTCTTAATATACAATATACTATTCTATATTTCTAAAACAAAAATCAAAGTTTGAATAGGAAATTTATTATTATTTGACAAAAAATTTGAATGGTTGCTTGGATTTAGTTTGAGATGTAAATTAAATATAATTTAAATGTTGATAATTTTCAAATTTGATTAAATAATAGATTAAATAACGGTTGGAGAAAAAATTTAATGTTTTATTCGGACAATAAATGGATTTTGAAACTTGCAAAATTGCGGTACTCCGGACACTAACGTGTCACACCACAACATTTTTGCTCGTCCCAAAATTCATCATTTTTTGTCCTAGTGAAACAAATAACTATTTTATAAATCTATGGTCAAAATTCAAACAAAGTCATATTATTTCAGTTTTTCTCAGTCGCGCCCATTTTCCTACAAAATTCACAAGTTTGTGGAGGAGGCAAAAAATCGAATTTTGTGAGCGCCACACCTACGCCATATTTAATCCACCATTTTTAAATAATAAAATATGACAAAAGATTCGTCACTGAGGCCTCCAAAAGCCAGACGAGTTAAATTTAATAAAATTTTTTTTTCAATTTTTTGGTTTTCCACATTGGATCAGCCTTTTTAAATTTCGAAAATTAACAGCAAATTCATGATAAGCGAGCATCTATCATACCAAAACTAATGTTACTTTTTGCACATACTTCAAGATCATTCGTGGCTCCCAGGCACCATATTGATTCCGCCATTTTGAATTTCAAAAAGGCTCCACGGCTATAGAAGCTAGAGACAATGAGCCACCATTTCAGCCCATAAACGTACCGAAAAACCTTAACCAATTTTGGAGAGCAGAGAGTCTCCGAGTGGCAACGAATGCCCTATATACATTCTCAGGCATTTTTCAATTAACTTGTGTGCAAAATCACATTTATTTCTGCTAATTTGAAGTACAACTTACACTTCCAGACAGCATTATATTCTTTTTATTTTCCATTTATTCACGCATAAATATGTGAAGAAATGATAAAACAAACAACTTTATAGGAAAACCAAATGTGCTGACAATTTTTTTTTGATGGGCAACGCAGGATATGTTCTTTTGACTAGCTGGCATTGTGGAATTGGGTTGAGAAGTGGAATTTGGTGTGTTGGACCTGAAGGGTCATAGCTTTTTTGGTCGAAGGTTAATAGGTTGGTAGCTTGTTATGTGTTGGACAGGTTGGTAAATTAGTAGGTCGGTAGGTTGGTAGGTTAGTAGGTTAGTAGGTTAGTAGGTTGGTAGGTTGGTAGGTTAGTAGGTTGGTAGGTTGGTAGGTTGGTAGGTTGGGAGGTTGGGAGGTTGGTAGGTTGGTAGGTTGGTAGGTTGGTAGGTTGGTAGGTTGGTAGGTTGGTAGGTTGGTAGGTTGGTAGGTTGGTAGGTTGGTAGGTTGGTAGGTTGGTAGGTTGGTAGGTTGGTAGGTTGGTAGGTTGGTAGGTTGGTAGGTTGGTAGGTTGGTAGGTTGGTAGGTTGGTAGGTTGGTAGGTTGGTAGGTTGGTAGATTGGTAGGTTGGTAGGCTGGTAGGTTGGTAAGTTGGTAGGTTGGTAGGTTGGTAGGTTGGTAGGTTGGTAGGTTGGTAGGTTGGTAGGTTGGTAGGTTGGTATGTTGGTAGGTTGGTAGGTTGGTTGGTTGGTAGGTTGGTAGGTTGGTAGGTTGGTAGGTTGGTAGGTTGGTAGGTTGGTAGGTTGGTAGGTTGGTAGGTTGGTAGGTTGGTAGTATGGTAGGTTTCTAGGTTGGTAGGTTGGTAGGATGGTAGGCTGGTAGGTTGGTAGGTTGGTAGGTTGGTAGGTTGGCAGGTTGGTAGGTTGGCAGGTTGGTAGGTTGGTAGGTTGGTAGGTTGGTAGGTTGGTAGGTTGGTAGGTTGGTAGGTTGGTAGGTTGGTAGGTTGGTAGGTTGGTAGGTTGGTAGGTTGGTAGGTTGGTAAGTTGGTAGGTTGGTAGGTTGGTAGGTTGGTAGGTTGGTAGGTTTGTAGGTTGGTAGGTTGGTAGGTTGGTAGGTTGGTAGGTTGGTAAGCTGGTAGGTTGGTAGGTTGGTAGGCTGGTAGGTTGGTAGGTTGGTAGGTTGGTAGGTTTGTAGGTTGGTGGGTTGGTAGGTTGGTAGGTTGGTAGGTTGGTAGGTTGGTAGGTTGGTAGGTTGGTAGGTTGGTAGGTTGGTAGGTTGGTAGGTTGGTAGGTTGGTAGGTTGGTAGGTTGGTAGGTTGGTAGGTTGGTAGGTTGGTAGGTTGGTAGGTTGGTAGGTTGGTAGGTTGGTAGGTTGGTAGGTTGGTAGGTTGGTAGGTTGGTAGGTTGGTAGGTTGGTAGGTTGGTAGGTTGGTAGGTTGGTAGGTTGGTAGGTTGGTAGGTTGGTAGGTTGGTAGGTTGGTAGGTTGGTAGGTTGGTAGGTTGGTAGGTTGGTAGGTTGGTAGGTTGGTAGGTTGGTAGGTTGGTAGGTTGGTAGGTTGGTAGGCTAGTAGGTAGGTAGGTTGGTAGGTTGGTAGGTTGGTAGGTTGGTAGGTTGGTAGGTTGGTAGGTTGGTAGGTTGGTAGGTTGGTAGGTTGGTAGACAGGTAGGTTAGTAGATTGGTGGTATGTAAAAACAGTTTACGAAAGTTTTTTTACCTCTGGTAATAACTCTTCTGGTAGCACCGCTGTTGGTCCACCAGTAGAAAAATGTAATAAATTTAATAGTTCTGATTTAATCATGGGTTTTAATAAAGCCATGATTTGATTTATCAAAAACCATGTGTTGACAACATAAACTTTTTTTAATCTAGCTGGATGTGCCTCTTGAATATATGCCATAAATGCTCGTAATGCACTAATTTGAATTCTTGTTAAATGCGATAACCCAAAACCTTTCATATCAAAAACTACAATATATCCTTCAGCAATAACTAAAAATATACAAAATTTAATAAAACACATTTTTTAAATAATTTAAATTAATCTTACGATTTTCTGTTATTTGAATGTCATTAAACATACAAAATCCTTTGAGCGCAGATATAAAATGGAACTTTGATGAATCAGTGTTAAGAAGTCGATACATTAAGATTTTATAGTTTTCTTTCGTTTCCTTGGGCATTGCGGCCATTTCTCTGTATGGAAGTAAAATTACGTAAGCATAGAATTTGCATAAATGTAAATAGTAGGAATACATACACCATTTCTGCTACTTTTTGTAAATTTTCGTCTAATGGATCCCGGTTACCAAAAATATCTTGTGAACTAGCTCGAATTTCTGCATATTTACGTAAAGCTTTTTTTGATAGTGCCATATCCCACACACAGGCATGATAAAATAAATATGCATGATTTTTTGAGTAATTCGGAAATGAAGGTTGTTCTAAGATCCTGTAACGAGAAAAAATTTACAATTTAATTTTGTTGGTCTGCCATTTAAACGCTAAAGTCAAGTAACAACTTGGCATCAACAATGCGGTTCAAGATAAAAAAAACGATCTGCATAGCTAATATGTGTATAATGGTTTATTATGATTTACAACTGGTTTTATTTTTAATGGTGTAAAGAGTTTTATGGGAAGTCTAAACGATATTAAGACAAATATTTTACTTTAAAAAATCTAATTGTAATTACCACAATATCACATTATTCTTTCTAAGAACATATGGTAATTTCGAATATAACTATTCCGTTTGATTTTTGAAACATTAAATATTATTTATAATTAATTGCTTTAAAAGTTCAAGTGTTTTGTGGCTAATAAAGTATCCATTAACAAAAACTACAATTATTATTTTTAAATGTAACTTTGTTAACTATACGAGCTTTTATTTTATTTCTGCGAACTCATAAGAAAAATAATAAAAATATGATTAATAACAAGTAATAAATAAACTCCACAGTCTAAACTCTAGACTCACTGTACTCTTCGTTATTCAGAATAATAACAGAGTTCCAGAAAATCTACTTGGTTAAGGTCAATAAAATCAGTGATATTATTAAGAAATTGCAAAAAATTATTGCTTTACTCGAAAACTTGAGCCGTCTCCAAGTGCTGACAATATGGTGGTCCTTAAAGCAACATCAGCTGATATCAAATTTGTTCTACCTGTTTTGCTTTACAAATTTAGTCGGTGACGTTGAGTCATTGGCAAAATCAAATTCAAAATTAAATCAGGTGGCTCAAAAGCGTTTATCTTGAATTGCTATAGCTTTGGTAGTTTTCGGAGAAGAAAAGTTTGGATTGTTTTGATTGGAACAAAGAGAGCAGGTTGCAGTTCAACTTGCTATTACTAACAATTTCTTTCTGCACACACCGTATTAACATGAACAGAATGACATTACCAAAAAGATTTATTTATCAAGCTGGAGTCGAGAATCAAAAGATCAGCATAGCTTGGGCCAGCATATGTTGAGTAAATATTTTCAATTTAGGAAAATGACGATTTTCTGAGTTTTGTCTATGTATGGCCAGTTTTATGAAAAACCGTTTTATTTTGACTGCAGGGCTATCCAGAGCTTCTTGCCAGCATATTTTTTTAAAATTGTTTTTGTTCAAAACTATCGATAAAAACTTGTGAAATAGGCAAGGGGTTAGTCTATACATTTTCAAGGCCAGAAAAAAGAATTGTCACAAAAAGTGGTAAGTGACATATAAACTGAAAGAGGGGGTCAAAATGTTCACCTCTCTGAAGTTTGAGCTAAATTCAACAACCGGTCTAAAGATGATAGAATGTTTAGAGGATATTTTCATTACGTTTACAAAAATTTGGTTGAGTTTTGTTGATATAAATTATCAAACCATGCATTTTCTGGCAATACAATTTTCACGGCAGATACCTGAAGAATTAGAACACGTCCGAAGAAATAGAGGGTTGGTGGTACAACACTTACTACAGAAGAGGGTTTTAACTGGATAAAATAGTTTCCATCTATCTATAAAAATCCACGAATAGAAAGTAGCTACCTTGTGTAAAGGAGTAGAGATGAATTTTGCCACACCCGATGAACATTTTTGAAAGATATTTGGCTTTCGGGAATGGAGAAAAGACAAAATTATATTCATACTGAAAGTGAGAATGAAGGATAACAGCTTACCAATTCATGTGATAAATGATGAAAATGGATATGGCAAATACGGACTAGCGCTCTGGTAAGATCGGTTTTGCAAGATATTTAACACAAAAATATATTTGAACATAATCTTTGATAGGAAAAATACAACGAGGTTGTGAAATAACCTACTAGATCACATCATGACCAAATCAGTTATACCAAATTTTATAGTCCGCGTATTCGAAAAAGATGCATCGAGAAAAATGATGAGGCTTTGATGTCAGTCCGGAATGCTAAAATCTCATATTGGCCATAAAATTGACTTGCATTCAATGAAGTAAAAAATTTAATTGGATCAAGGATTTTCAATTTTTTTAAGTTAAGTTGGTGACATTTAGATGGATGTCGTGTGAAAGATTTCTTTAGTCATCTACTTTTATTAGTATTTGAGTCCGTAAATTCTGACCTATTTTTGAAAATGTATGTTTCCTCTCTGAACCTCTTTGAATTTAGTAACCCTGCGTTTTGAAGGAGCAAGGAGTGGGAGGTGAAAAACGAATTAATTTATTTAAATTCCCTCGAGTGCGGTGTTATATTAAAGGCTGGCATTGTTTAAAACGATTTTTAATTTTGAAATATAGGAGTATGTGCTTTTATTCTATCCCAACCCCTTAATTTCAAGCGTCATAAATTTCTTCAAAATTTGACCAAAAATTTCGTGAGCTGCGCCATTTAAATAAATCTCTAATTCGACCAGCTAGAAGTGGAAAAAGAGGTTTGGACCCGGCCATATGAATTGATATATGATAAAACTTACTTTAAAAGTACCCTCATCATTTTGAAGTAATTTTCTAGAATCTAAGATCTTTACAAACAGTAAATTGATTTTTACTACAAATAAATTAAAATATGCGAGTGTTATGAATAACGATGATTAGCTATTTAATTTAACTTTTTCGACGTCAATGTCATTCAAATCAGCTTTAAACTTTATAAAACTTACTAAAAGGATATCGCAATAAAGAGTTAGGGTTAGGAACAGAAACTGCCGTATGCCACGCTAAAACAAACTAATCCCCTCATGTACCTTACCCAACCCCAACTTATAATTTAAACTTAAACCATCGACTTACAAAACCTGACCAACACAAATCAGCTTCATTCACTGAGCACGAACAGTGTTGAGTGCGTTAACATGCTTGATTATACAATAACCAACAACAGATTAATATAAAATGATTTTTATTAATGCAAAATTTACAACAAAACTCCGCCAATTTGACGAGGGTTTTGACGTTTTGAAATGCAAACGTCAAATTTCTTTCATAACGATTTCAAATTTCTTAAACAAAAACCAAACGAGATAAATAAAATATTCTCAACAAGACAAAGGAGCCAAAACCACCCTGTGCAACTAATTTAGCTTTGGCTCGATAGTAGTGATTTCATCTCCTGTCGCTCTTCTTTTACAAAAGTTGTATTTTCTTTCGTTACGTAATTTGGAACCTTTCTTTGAAACAGGGTGAACAACTGCAGCCCGTAGATGAAAAATCTATAAAAAAAATTTAAAATCAACAAAAACTTATCCCTCCATGCTCAATACGATACCACAAAGTTTTGAAAATTTTGAAATGATTCTTAGTCGAAATTTAATTTTGTATTATGTTTTGGATAACACCGACTCCAAACGGGTCCAACCAGTATTGTGAAAAATAAAAATGGTTCCAAATCCTTGTTTTCTGTTGAAAGTTATATAGCTAAAATTAATAAAATGTTGGCGTTTAGCAAATGCAAGAACGATAAATCTTCCAATAGATCTATTTACATCAAAACTAGAAACAATGGTTAAGGGATATTTAGAAACTGCAACACTAATACTAAGCGTAAAATAAACTTACGCACTACTTCGGGCAACCAGTCGTACTGGAACTTTATCCGAGACGCTGGCAGTTACTTTATCAAATCATCTATTGCACAATTAATAAATAACCAGGACAACCCTGTGACCGAAACCAAAGCGAAGGCAGATGTCGTTGCAACAACTTCCAGTATATAGCAGCTGATTCCATCATCAATGAAAAAAATTTATTTCGTCCAAGAATTTAGCGGGTAACACCCCTAATCTAGATACTAGCAAATGTGTTTGTCTGGACGGTATGGCACATATTGAGCTAAACCGTTGCGCTGAAACGAAATTGTTTTTATCCACTTATTAGTTTCTTTCATTTATCCCTAAGCTCGGACCATTTTCCATCACTGTGGAAACTGACTAATGTTCAAGCAGTCCCGAAAAAAAGTAACTTATCAAATTGTCGCTCCATTGCATTAACGTCGATACTTGCGAAAGATATGGAAAAATTATCAATTATATCTCGAAAATAAAAACAACTTTGACAGAGTTTGAATAGAGCGTCGAACAAAATAATATCATTTAGAGTCTGTATGAAACCTTGATCTATTGATTAGAAGATTTTTTTATCCCAGAGATCTATCAGAGTAGGACAATGTAAACTAAGAAAACGCCTTCAGAACATTGGGGTAGAGAAGAGAGACAGATGTAGATTCTCTCTATTGCAAAAACTATAACCCCAGCCATTCTTCTCAAAGATTCTAATTTAACCTTGTACTTTAGTTAACAACATTTTAACTTTCCTTTCCTTTGGTTAAGACGTGCATCAAGCATTAGTCTACAACCTAAGTGATTAATCCTAAATATCAAAAAAATCCAAATGGGTAAAAACTAAAAAGAATAATGCATGTCTGTGAGTCGACAGTTTATTCGACATGCAAACCATTTTTTTTTTTTTTTTTTTTTTTTAATAAAATGTGTTGTGTAATAGGGTTTAGAATATGTGTCACAACAACACATAAATACCTTTTAAGACCTAGGTCTAGACCTGGGTCCCACAACAACTGGCGTTCTGAGGTGTAGATTAACGCTTTTTTTAAACATCTGTGGGTTGAAACCACCTGAGACTAAGTGTTCCGGCAAACTATTCCATTTGTACGCAGTTCGGACAAAGAAGTCTCTCTGCGATCTGCCAGTATGACAGCGCGGGATCTTTACCGTTTCACTGGTTGCGGCAGCCGATTGCCGAGTGGAACGGGGGTAAGAATAAGTTTGAGGCATGATGCCGCTGATTTCATCTGAGCACTGCTGATGACGATATTTGTAAAAAACAACGAGGTCAGCAACAGTGCGACGATGTTGTAGGGAATCAAGTTGTGATGTCAAAGTTCGATCACCTACAATTCGTATAGCTCGCTTTTGAACAGAGTCCAAGAGGGCCAAGATGGAAACAGAGGCAGCACCCCAAACTTGACAGCAGTACTCCATACAGGGACGAATATAGGACTTATAAACATGGAGCAATTGGTATGGAGTGAAAAATTTTTTGCATCTATTTAGGAGGCCGAGTTTTTTAGACGCGCTTTTTGCCATCGCCATTACATGATCGTTCCAGAGTAGGTCATTTGAAACTGTGACACCCAATAAACGAATGTTTTTACATTCACCTATTGGTTCATCACACATACTAAATAAAATATCTTTGGGGAACTCGGTCTTTAATCTGGAAACAATCAACAGCTGTGTTTTGGTGGAGTTGAAATTGACAAGGTTTTGGTCACCCCAGTCGGCGACTTTATTCAGGTCTTTGTTCACGTTTATGGCAGCGTCTCTCCGGGCAGGATTAATTCGTTCGTGCATTTTACCTTTTGAAGGAAGGGGCTCGAACGACTTGTGCAGAGTACTATCATCTGCAAAACTATTTATTGGGTTGCTGGTGATTTTCAACAATTCGTTGATATAAATCAAAAATAGGGTTGGGGACAATACTGAGCCTTGGGGTACACCAGCGTTAATTAGTTTAGACTCAGAAGAATATCCGTCTAAGGTTACCGAAATGTATCGGTCGGATAGAAAATTTTGAATCAGCTTCACAACATTGGGATGAAAACCGTACGCAACGAGCTTGTTGATTAAGTTGGCATGCCAGACTCGATCGAATGCCTTGGAGATGTCTAAAGCGATAACGTATGTTTCACCACCTTTATCAAGTATGCTGTTCCAACAATGCGCTACATAGTTTAATAGATCGGTAGTTGATCTTTTGTTTCGAAAACCGTATTGGCTGTCGGATATTAAATGATTTTCTTCCAGAAATTTTGAAATATGTGTATTAATATAATGCTCATAGACTTTGGATAGGACCGATAGTAAAGCTATTGGCCTATAATTTGAGATATCGGATTTTGGTCCCTTTTTGGGGACGGGCTGGACATTTGCCAACTTCCAGCACGAGGGAAATATACCAGATTTGTAGGATTGGTAGAATATTTTAGTTAAAGTTGGTGCAAGTTCTTTGGAAAAGGTTTTTAAAATAATGGGTGGAATATTGTCCATTCCTGATGCTTTGTTGATGTTTAACCCCTTTAAAAGTTTAGCGACTATTTTGGGTTTGAAGTGAAGTTCATTCATATTAACTCCTGAAGACTGGATTTGGTGTATTTCTTTAGGAGTTTCCAAAACAGTGGAGTTCAGAGCAAAGCGTTCAGCGAACAAGTTAGCTTTTCTTGCGGGATCATTGACGATTAAATCACCATCAATAATAGGGGGAATAGAAAATTTTGTACCAGAATTTAAAGAATTAATGGCACTGTAGAAACTCTTGTCAGAAACAGACATAGACGTAAGTTTTGAGGCTTTCGCTCTGTCAATTTCGGACTTTTCGTTTGAGATAATCTGATTAGATATTTTGTTGGCCTTTAGATATTGGGATCGATTAGTGGGAGTTTTGTTATGAATCCAAATATTAAATGATCTACGTTTGTTTCTAAGTGCCGTTTTGGCAGCTTTCGAATACAAGTATTTTTGTTTGGGTTTTACTATGGAGAAAGGGACAAATTTATTTATAGCAAATTGGATGGTTTCTGTAAAGTTTTGAGCAGAAACATTTACATTGTCAGTGTAAAAACAATGACGGTCGAAAGGGAAACCATGGAAAAAATTTTGAAGACCACTCTTATCCATTTTTGAGTAGTGAAATATTTTACGGGGTTTGGGAGCTGTAGTTTTAAGTAAATCAGTTTTGATAACTGATGAGATTAAATAATGATCAGAATTTCCAATACTACCTTTCGCAACATCGACACTCGTAATATCTGGCATTGTGGTAAGATAGAGATCTAGTAGAAAACTATTATCACCGCCATTACGGGGAGTGAAAGTCGGGCTTTTTACAATTTGGAATAGGCCCTGAGACGCGGCAAAAATTTCTGCCAGTTTTCCACTATTGTCAACATCGTCGGTCGATTTGGAGAATTCCAACCATGATTTGTTGTGGACGTTGAAGTCACCGGTAACGATAACTTCACAATTAGGGGACTTTGCTCTAATCTCGTCCATAATTTTTGTCAGTATATTAAAAAAGTTTGGGTTACGTTTGTTGGGGGACCGGTATAAAGCTATTGTAAAAAAAGTCATTTCTGGAAGACAAATCTTTAAAACCATTGTATTGAAGCCGTCACCGTGTAGTTCAAAATTTGGAAAGCGCGTGTACGCAACACTCTCATGAATGAATGCGCATACGCCCTGATGGAGTTTGAAAGCTGATTCGAGCCTATATTTGGAATTAAGCGATTCTATAAAAAGAAAATTTTCAGAAACTTGTGTTTCTGTAAGGAATAGAATGTTCGGTTTGTCGTGCTCAAGATGATGTTGCACGTGGTCATGGTTAGCGTTCAATCCGCAGATGTTTTGAACATGTATTTTAAAATTTTTTATTGATTCATATATGTTTTGTCCCTGCAAATTCCGTGGACATGCCGCTTTATGGGCGGGTGGATTGCGCAAATTTGCTTTACCACTTGCAGACTTATTTTTTTTCGGTTGTACTGCCATATATATATCAAAATGTTTATTTTATTTTTTTGTGTTTTATTTTAAAATGCATAACTAAGTAAAAAATCCTATCATACTACAAAATATGACATATGCCAATATTTCATGATAAGATGAAGAAATAATAACAAAATAATAAGTGAAAAACAAATTGTGAGAAATTTGCAGAAAACAAAACAAAAACTAAATGCCAATAATCCAGCTGATGCAGCGCACCCCAGACGCACCGCCCACCACTTCAATCGAGGCACAAAGCCCACACATAACTACGTGTTGGTTCGATTCCTCGGAAGAGCTAGTGAGCGGTACCGCTACGGAACGCTGCCCAGCTAAGACTGGAAGTGCTGCCGTTGACTAATTAAAGTTCGTCCGCCAGCACCCTAAGATATCATCTTGGCTAATGACATCTCCTGCCATTGCCAGTGGTATGTGATATCTCACGCTAACTCATATGTCAATGGCAGGGACTGGAGTACGCAGGGTAGTCAGACCCGTAGATCAACATTGATCATAATCGATCAAAATCGATCCCTCCTGCGGTAAATGATTTAGGTTCACATAAAAATAGCACACTTGTTTTCTTTAATAAAATGCACGGAGTGTGGCAGGGGAGGAAACGCAAGGGATCTCCTAGGCACCTGTTTATTTAAAGCTTCCTTGTATTGAAATTTGATGAGTCTTTTTATATGAGTTTTTTGTAAAATAATTTTAAGAAATCTTCGTACGAATTTCTGGTTTGTCACTTCGGCTACATTTTCTGTCATATCTTAATTCTTACAACAGGCTACGGTTTTAAGTCATTTTGACAGAACTGTAATAAATGGTTTATGTCAATAGAAGAGAGAACTAATAAGCTTTTGGTCAAGGTAAGGGGTTTTGAGAGGACGTGTTTACACAAGTGATTTTGATCATGTCATAAAAGAAAGAATTAAAGATTAATATAACACAGTTTTTCATTGCAGAAATCATTCATCTACATTTTTCATCATCATTGGCTTTATAATTTTTTTACCGCTTTTATTGCATGATAACAAAAAACTTTCTCATTTCACTACACAAATCATTAATTTAGTACAGAAAAAGTTAGTAAATAATGATGTATCAAACTCACCATTCATACAATTCCTCAACTTGATCGATTCGATCTTTTGGTATTTCTATTGTTTCTGGATGATTTAAAAACGGATGTGGTAATTTTGTTATATTCATTTTGAATATCTTTTTCTACTCTATATCTTCGACTGTATTCACTTTCACTCAGCAACAATTTTATTCATATAAGGTAATAATATAGTCTGCAAAATAAATAAACGTTATTGAAAAAATATTAATAAAAAATATAACCATTATTGAATTTTATTTTCTATAATATTATATTATATAATTAAATATTGATGCAGCTGAATATGTAATATATATTTATAAGAAAAATAAATAAAGTTGTTGTACTTGAAATTTAGAAGACTTGATATGTAACTTTTGGTTTTCTTTTAAAATTGGAATTGTTATTGAAAAACCGGTAAAATTTTCTTTAATACGTGCATTAATTGACATTGAGATTAATGGGTCGATGATTTAATCTTAGATCATATAATAAATTTAAATTACAATAATATGATGAGTTGGTTATCTAGTAAATCTTAATTGAAGTAAATAAAACCTCCAACCTGTTACCTGTTTTGTCAAATATACCACCACCAGACATTCGTCGTAAAGAAATGTTATTCAATACCATTCAAAGAAGTTCAGAAGTTAACAATTCTTTATTGTTTGATTTATTTTTGGAAGCTCCTGATCAAAGTTTATGTAGAACACCACCGTATATCACTGCTAAACAACTTATTTCACAAAATTTTAACTCTGAAGATTTCTGGCTGATGTCTTGGAACAACAACCTTCCATTAAATGGTACATTTGTTCAAAACCCTAATGTGAAATTAAATGGTTTTGAACTAAAAAGAAATGATTGGGTGAAATTAAATCGTATAAGAACCGGCTATGGTAGATCAAACTATACATTACATAAATGGGGTCTGGTTGATTGTCCATCATGTGAATGTGGTAAAGAATTTCAGACAGTCAATCACATATCTCAAGAATGTAACTTAACTAAATTCAATGGATGTTTTGAAGAGGCTTTTTGTTTATCTGATCAATTTATTGATTGGTTACATGGACTGAAAAATAAAATTTAATGTATTTTGATGTTGAATAAACCGTACGATTAAAAAAAAAAAACCTCCAACGGTTTTTAATTTGTTCATAATTGGACATTGGACTATGTGGTAATTAATTATTCTTGTTCTATTCTATGATGGATGGAAACTGACGAACAAAGAGCAAAACATTATCTTTTTTAAACAATTTCTGTTATTAAATCTGCAATTAAAGGCACAAAAAATACATTTAATTATAGCGTTATCCTTGATGTTTGACTGGTGTGTTTTTTTTTATTTTGTTATAAATCTTCATACAAATTATTATTTAATTGTTTGGACTTCGGTATAAGTTTATTTAAAATCCCGCCAAGAGTTCATGATGGGTATACATATAAATTTTATGTAAATGTTAATGACATTTTGAGTTGTTCGTGGAAATGTCAGAACCTAAACTGACAAAAAATTCAATAAAACTCGCAACTTTCATTTAAAAAGTCTCCTTCCATATAACAGTTTATTCAGCGGGATATAGATCCATTGTATAATGAAGCCTTGTTAGCTTAAAAACTTAAAAACCGATTTTAGCGATCTATTATGACAAGCCCAGAACTATTCTTGGATATTTGGAACTACGAAAAAATCCAGATCGAGGCTATATAGCAAAGATTGCAGTGCAATAATTCAAAATATATTCGTAAGAGAATGGGACTGGGTAGAAAATATTTTATTTTATGGAATAGCCCTATTACCCATAAAACTTTTTGGGAGAATTGTTGAATATGTTTGTGTTTTCCCCGTAAAGTGAGAGTCTACAAGTCTGAGAAATTTTATTTCCCGTACTTGTTCGATTACATGGACGTTCATTGAGAAATGTTCGTTAAAAAATAATTTTGTGGAGATTGAAAGTGCATATATTTAGTTTTATCTTGATTCATGTACAGTTTGATAGCGTTAAAGTATTTCCTTAGAAGTATAAGTTCGAACGTTTTGTTTTTCGGTGAGAACTATATATATTGTTCAGCGAAACCAATTGCCAAAGATTGGTATTTGGCTAGATAGCTACGAAGTGGGAATTAATTAACAATCGTTTCTCTAATCCCAGAATTATGCATCTTTGACAGAAGTTAGTGATGGTCAACGGTATCGAATGCTTTAGATAAACCAATGAAGCCATCTTAGCGTTAAATTTTTCTTCCCTAGTTGGAAATAAATATCTTGTAAGATTAATGACAGTCAAACTGAGTCTCACTGAAAAAATTGGACTTGCTCAGAAAGCCTTTAATAATGTTTTGCCTTTAATGCCTTTAATGTAAACTTTAACAATGTTTGAAAGTACGGATATAGCTCTTTAATTGCTAGGTAGCTCCTCACTGCGATGATTTTTGGAACCATATTTATGGTTTTTTTACAATTTGGGTAGATCCTCAAAAATATAAATGTTTAAGGTGTAAGCCAAAATATGGCATATTAAACTCGAGCAATACGTTTACTAGTAACTCCGATATGAGCTGCAACAGTAACAAAAAATATGATTACTACTCGTCTAGCTAGTTGCCACCAAATCTAGTGATTAAATCAGATCATTTGCTAGAGACTAGCAAATATGCCAGATTAGTATTGAAAAGCGACCCATGTTCAAAAACAGTCTAGCTAGAGATCCATTTATCTATCCCAGTATCGACCAAAGTCACTGGAAACTAAGAACCTTCCAAGTTTAATCCTGTCAAGTATATGAATTCTCGTGACATCAAATCTAGAAAGAATTGGAATCGAGCAACACAGCTTCATAGCGGAAAGGGAATGACCCAAACAACGATGGAGTAAGTAAGTGGTACGAAGCTATTTGCCCCGTAAAAAAACAATAATTTGTCCAAACAACCTTTTATATATAAACCAACACATTCAATACAACTTATCGTTTTTTCTCATCTATATTTTTGTTCAACCCTGTTCTTGATAATTCTCTTTTTCGATTGCTGTCTCATTTTGTGAAGTGACCATAAAATTTGTTTATGTATATACTTGGACATTTATGATTGATAAAAAAGTTCCGTTAATTTACTCGAACGCTTAAGTTAGCAAAAACTTATGAAAAATACCTAAAACGCTCAAGGATGAGTGAAAACGGAAAAAAGTATGAAAAAATATCGATTTTTGTTTGTAAACTGCTTGTTCAAAGTTATTTAGTTTAAAATTTTATTATCAAGTACCAGTTTATTTTTTTTTTGAAAGCTACAATTTGATTCCGTTATGATTCAACAATCGCCTGGTCTATTCACTCAGCATTTGGAGGAGCTATTACTTAGTATTATACTCTAGTTTATTGATTAATGTAAGTAGTTAAGATGACGTCGTGGGCATGAAGAGTTGGATCCGGAGCCATCATGGTGTGAGTGAATTATTTATGTTGACCTTTTAAATGTAATAATTTTAATTGTATTGGCGTTATGATCTCGGTTTCTTCGGTCTTTTGGGGTCGTCGGAGTTCTTTCCTGTTCTTTGTTTTACCTATTTAAAATCCATGCCGGTTTGATTATTTGTACTGTGGGAATTACTTCTCGAACGCACATGGCTTAAGCTCGTAGGAAAAACCTCGCTAGGCACGCAGTCCTCCAATTGCTTACTGTTAGTTATTTTAAAAGCAGATCCAGTATTCATTACATAAGAAACAAATCTAAGAATCGACCACTTTGCAGGACAACACAACGAAGAAGCGGGCTAGAGAGTCTACAATACGACGTTGATGACTAGAAAGTTCATCCATCCAATCGAGATGGAGTAATAGACTTAACATCGAGCACTTACTATGCAGCTGCAGGAAAGATGATTAGGGTTTAGATTCTGCTATAGGCATAATCTCAGACCCAACTTAATGCACAAGAACTTGAAATAGTTGAGGCAGTGTTGGTGTACCAGCTTTCGAAAAGCTGAGTACACAAATCCATGTTTGTAGTTATCCAAATATTATGGTGTGAGAACGCGAAGACGAGTATGCTGTTGGTACGCATTCACTTTTGTTGTGGTTAGGATATAATCTCTCGCCTTCCTAAAAGGTAATTGTTTAGCTACAAAGAAGTGCTGGTAGTGCTAGTAGACCAACCAAAAATCACCCGCACTGTTAAAAACAACAATTTCGGGAATAAATATTTAAGAATGGCTGGTTTTTAGTAGTCGAATTGCAGACACAAGCATGTCTCTTGACTCTATGCATATAAAAGATGCGATGTCAAAAAAATCATATCAGAAAATGCCTTCACCTACCGGTTTCTCAAGCTATATTGACCACAAAATGTGTTAGTAGAGGAGATAGAGATAGAGAGGAAGGGTTTTTGGGTTCCCAAGGTCCCAGGCCCCTTGGAATTACCTATGTTGCCACCAGTGCCCCCGCTACGAAGAAAATGGTTATGAGAGACTTCGAAACTGTAGTCGTATACCCCACACGAAACCTGTGTGTAGCCAAACTGAATGTTTATTTGTCCATAGAACAACACTAAGTCATATCTGCAGCTCCCCACTGGCACAAAAACTTTGACTAAAGAAAGCCAGAAACCTTGTGGTCATACAAATCACTATTAAATTCAGCAGCATTCACTGCGAGATAGTAGTGACATCGGCCTACTACATCGGCCTATTGCGATCCTATTGGGCTTCTTCAGATGATTTTGCATATTCCAAAACCAAGGAAAACCGCTAAGATGATTCATTTTAACGGTGAGGCCGAAGTTTCATAGAGCTAATTAGACATTGAAGAAGCCTCAGTCAACATCCTCACAAGAAATATCAAAACGGTATATATGAGAAATACGTTGACAGCACCACCAATGATTGGGTGTGTGAAATACTGGGAACCAGACTAGCAAAAACTAAAACTGGTGATTGTTGAATATTTACCGCTACCAAAAATTGTCTACTGTCGAGGTCTTATCACTATAATTGAAAGTGTTTGTATGTGTTATCGTAACAATTATTTTTTAATTTAATTAATTCAATAATTTATTGGTCAAACAAGACTTGCTCAAACATCCACAAACAAACTTTACGTTTAATGAATTTTTTAATTAATTTCGAATTTCTAACCGCTCTTCATTATGTTTGCCTTCCATTATTTGCTTTTGCAAATTTAAGCAAAATACGAAAAATTTAAATTTATTCGTCGCAAATTTTTATAAATGCAAATTAAATTTGAATAAATTATCATTGATAAATCAAACACGTTTAAGATTTCTTATCTACAACCAAAAAATATGAATAAAACTTTAAACGACGTGAGTCAAAGATACTACTGATTTCTTGTTAAGGAAGTTAACACTCTGATTTATTTATATCATATTAAACTTTATGAGACACAGTAGTAATAAAATTAATCGTCTTATTGTTATCTATACAATCTTATTTGGCTGGCCAAAAATATCTGTTGTTGTTGTACTTAATGAAGTTGAAAACACGAACAACAATCAAAATAAAACAAAAAAATTTTAACATTCTTTTGCATCTTTATGTAATTCCATTTTCTTTTAATTAGTACGTTTGTTGTTTTATTATTTTTTAGAAAATATAATTAAAATATTATAAATTTAACACGGTTTTTGTTATAACTGTATTGAGAAAACAAAACGGTTAAACGTTTGTGTCGCAGATATTGGTAATTAGAAAAATGCCTGATACTTAATATCTACAGTTTAAAAAGTATTACTTTATTACTGTGATTTGCGGCCTTTTAAAGTGTCACTTTTTAACTATTTATTTTGTTGTGATATAGTTACGTCCAAAAAAGTAAAAAGCATTTGTATTTGTTTAAATTCTATGAAAAATAGAATTTTTTATCAAAGCAGCCTTTTAAATCAAAATTTCATTATCCAATTAAATAGTTGTTATATCATTTGTTGTCATGGTTATACAATAATTTGGAAAAAATAACAAATATTTTGTCAAAAGTTACTTGTTTCACATATTTTTATTTTAAAACTTATGCAAATTTATAATTTTAAATTAGAATAAACCAACTTTTTTTTAAATATTTTGCTTGCGGCGAATAAAAAATTGTATATGATGCACGGACGTAAGCTATTTTGGACTAAATGTGGGTGGAAATCTCGGCTAGCGCCTCGATTTGCAAACTCCACATCCGTCCAAAATCTTTAGCTTTACGTCCTAGCATCATAATGTACTATTATGAACGATACAACACATTAAAATTATGACACCTTGATTTGCATAACGTATTCAGTGTTTTTCTTCCGCATTATTCGATCCCAATCACACACCGAATTATAAATGTTTAAAAATTTTATTCAATGTTAAATTCCATCAACAATCTTTAATTAACAGTTAGAAGTAAAGATAAAATCAAAAATTTAAATGATCTTAAAATCCAAAATGCATGACGTAATATAGTATTAATTGGGAATAATTTTTCGGTAATTTAATTTTTATTTGTGTTACCAATTATCACGTTTTTTAAATTATTCAATGTCAAGAACAAAATTAATGCAGTAAGTAAATAATATATGTTTTTTTTATTTCTAGCAAAAAATAGTTAGATGTTGATTTTATGCTCCATGTGTAATTCGTTCATTCAAAATTGAATGTCTTTCTATTTTACACCACTGAATGCTAACAATACTATTTTACACCACTGAATGCTAACAATACTACATTTTGGTGGCACTTTCACCCACAACCTGTTAAAGTCTATCATTAATAACCATAATCTAAAAGGGATGGTGTTGTAACTGTAAGCATTTTTATTTCAGGCCTTTTTTTTAAAACCATGCAACATAAGCAAGCCGTTAACCTATATTTTTGTAAACCTTTAAAACATGTTGATACCAATCTTGACAAATCTGGAAAGACGTCAAAGAATGTCAGAATGTTTTGTGAATATTTTCGTTTTGTATGGAAAAATGACGATCTTTCAGTTTTGTTGATTTATGGCCAGTGTTAAATAGCGTTCGTCTCACTTTCGGCCATTTTTAGTACATAGATGTTCAGAGCTTTCTTTCAACTTCGTTTATTTTTTTTTTTTAAACGTAAAATCCTTACAAAATAGGAACCATCCCTTCAGTGGTCGCAACTTAATGTCGATTAGTTTGCCACAAGTTATACCATTCGCGTGGGAACTAATTTTTGTAAGCTATATCTATTTAGAAGATATCTTTTTTGTCGCTCATTTGCCATGTTGGAGTGACTGCTGATTTTAAGTGTTCCTTCGCTGTATTTAGCTTACCAGTTTAATTAATTTTCTCGTCGGGTAAGGCTTAATTTTATCGATCCATATTTATATATGGGCGATCATCCCATTGAGTGCGCCTCCAATTAATCTGCAATATTGACAGAATTTGAAACGTTGTGTTGATAGTTATTATAGTTTTAATGAATTTTTAATAAATGAAAAACATGTTGGCCTGGATAAGAATCGGATCACACGAGGTCAAATCCAACTACTATTCCGCTCGTTCACTCAACATCCTACACGATATTGTCCGAAAAATAAAATAAAAAATGATCACATAGAGATTGTCAACAGGAATATGGGACAGCTGAAAAAAGCTTTAGGAGTTTATGAGGAACAGACATAATATCCATCAGGAAATCAAACGAATGTTACGTGGCAACTAGTAATGCTGTAATGATGCTCGTAGGCGAAATAGAGGTAATAAACTACTACCAAATCCTGAGCATTAATTGGAGATGGTGCTAAAAAAACCAACACAAAGGGTTGTAAGGCCACAACTCAATCAACAAAGAAGCTTTTGCCCACTCCAGTTTTACAAACAATGGAGTAACAATTACACTAGCCAATCCAAGTGAAAAGAGGAGTAGGAAAAGAAAAAACACACACCCGAACAAAATAGAGCAAACATTGGTTTCAAAGGAAAACACGAATAAAATCATATACGGAGAGCAAAGGGAGTTGATTTAAACCTGAATCGTGTAATATAAAAACGATAGAAGAATAAAAATGAAAATACAAAAAGGCCTTGGAAATACAAAACAGATGCGATTGTCACCGAGGAAAAGGGGAAATGAAATGCTATATTTCGACATCCTTGGTATGATAAAACAGGACTCGTATCCCGCATTTGGAAAATTCAAAACGAGAAACGTTACTGGAATCAAAAAAAGAAACAGTCAATACAAGCATTTAACACAAAGAGCGTCTTAGAACGTATTAGAAGAGCAAACCCATATCAAGTAACCGATGTAAGAAATCACTATAGAATGCAAAGACTTGTATACGACATAACAAAGAAAAAAGAAAAATTCGTTAAGCATTCGTGAATCAATTCCAGTTAACTGATCTATATAGAAATTACTCCAATCAAATAATAAAGCAAAGAATCAAAAAAACTAGCATACTGTGGAACGCCGAGTATAATGAGCTAAGGGCTAAATGTTTACATGCTAGAAGGTAGTATCAGAGGCTAAGAAGCTGAAGTGCTAACTGCGCAATGAAATTAGAAAAAGCAAAAACAGTGCTTCAAACAACTGTGTGAAGACGCCAATTCAAGCCCAAGGGAAAGTGCGTACAGAGTTGTAACATCTAAACTAAAAGGGTATATTCCTCTCCAGGAATTGTATCCAGAAATGCTAGTTAAGATCCCAGATTTTTTTCCGTTTCAAAAATCAAGCAGAAACACCCGATGTCTTTGAAAAGTAATGGTCAAAACTGCCATCTAGTAATGCGCACATATTTCCCTCCATTTTCACCAACTGGAACCAGATGATGAATACGTGTTGGAAATATTTCTTTTGTTACTACTTAGTGTATATTCGTTTTCTGTTTAGTTAAGTTTCATGTGGTAAGCAATGAGGCACTAAAGTAATTTATAATTTGAAGAATGCCCTGGCCCGATAGCGGACTCACCCATAAAACCTAGCCCACTAGCATTATATATAAGGGCTTTGAATTTATACAAATTTGTATAAATTACGAAAAAATAAAATTTTTTATCAAAGCAATCTTTCAATTCAAAATTTCATAATCCAATTAAAATATTTGTTATTTTTCGTTGTCATAGTTATACAATAATTCAATATTTCATAATCCAATTAAAATGTTTATCTTTTGTTTTCATAGTTATAGAATTTATTTGAAAATTTTTTTGCCGTGGTAAAATGACCACATTTCATGAAATAACAGATTTCGTAAAATAACCGTTACTAATGACCACATTTCATGCCTCTGATGCATCTCTAAAAAACCAATCTCGTACAGCAACTAGAGAGTTATTGTTAATTTATTTTATCAACGAAGACCTACAGCGTATAATGCAACGGGGAGCGAACAATCTTGTTCAGTTTAACCCAGCCAAATTATGTCACCTTTCACGAATAAATACTCGAATCACAAATAAATACTTTCCTAATACGATAAGCCATCAGGAATTGCATGAGGTCAATTCGATTAAACTTGTCGCAGTTGTCATTGAAAGTTACATGAAAGGGAATAAACATGTGTTCAGTCTAGCTAAAACTACAATGCAAAAATAAGGATTCTTTAGCCGATGTAAGAAGTTTTTATCTTAGAGCAACTTTTGTTAATCTATAAGTTCTTTATTTTCTTATTAATGGAATATTGTCAGTCAACATTAAAATGTCTAGACTATGTGCAGATAAAGGCAAAACGGTTGATCAGTAATCATGCGTTATCTGATCAACTGGATTCACTCCAACACCAAAGAAATGTTGCCGAACTGTCAATATATTGTTACGATTACAGAAAAATCATAACAACAACAAATTAATTAAATGAATAGTGTTGTTGTTCTATTCTTAGAACTTGGGTCAACATAAAATTACTTTATGAATCATCAAATTTTACATTATGATGTTAAATAATCGAATATTCTAATATTTTCTTAAGGTTTCTAAAGAGTGACCTCGAATAATCGAGGTTATGCAGAATCGTATATAAGGAGGAAAGTCTTGCAAAACTAAATTAGTATTATTTTAAACGTGTGACGGTAAAGTTAAAATTATAAAAGTGATTTTTAAATTAGTTTTTGTGAATAAAGTTTTAAGTGTTATTGAGAAGAAATATTTTGTGTATTATTTTGAACGTTGTGTTACTGGAGTTGGAGTTTCTGAAGCTGTTGAAAAAATGTTTTAGTTAAGAATATTGTTTACTGTACTGTTTCCTGTTGTGGAACAATTAGGAGTTGCGTCTATCGAATTGTGAGTTAGGCCAATTCGAAGGAAGATTGGATAAACGTAGCAATATTATATAAATACAATTCTTATGACTCATCCTTTAGAGAAATTTAAAACATCCTTCCGTCGTGTGTGCAGTACAACCGAACGAACTTCATGAGCCGGATGCAAATGCACTATTAGAACTTACCTTATTACACCCTGAGTCGGCCGGAATTATAATAGGGCTTGCCTGAACAAAATGCTAGTTGGGTAGGTAATGTTTGCCAGCACGCGAATTTCATTTGTTTTATTTCAAAATTCTTGTTAAGTTGGTCGAAGGAATCCTGGCTTGAAATGAACTAGCCGCAATGTGAATTAGCGTGCTCATACTATAGAAGATGTTTTACTCGTTTTGAAAAAAAGTAAAAACAAAAAAAGGTATAGCACCATGACAGAGGGGTTAGTACAAGAGTTAGTGATTGGTTCGTTGTTATAATACAACATAATGTACAAAAATGTTCTCAACCTTGATGTTTCGCACGGAGTAATCGTCTTAAGCTTTTCCGAATAGGATTTTATTCAGGCATGCCCTATTATGATCCGGGAAGGATCACGGTGTAATAAAGCAATCCCTATGGTGTTCACATTTTTGTATTGATATGATTGATTTTTTGTATTCACTGGACTAACGTATTATTCAGAGAAACGTTTTTGTTTTTTAACAAACGTAGTAGTAAATTTCCAATATAAACTGATCCGGCTCGGATGGGGATTTTCGATCGAGTGCGGGGAGTTTGAGGCGTTACATTCCTGATCAGTACCTGGATAAGGAAAGGTGAATCTGATCAGGATCTGAGTCCTAATATAATGCCAATCGGATGCTGATGAGTTGACAAAGTTATTAGATGAAGCTGTAAGTTAAGTTGTAAGAAAAAATGAAATGCTTAGACTCTGGTCTGCTGCAACTTGTCAAACCAAATATGGAATCCATATTAATCAGTAGTCGCAAAAGAGTATAAACGGCAACAGTAAAACTGGAAACGCGCGTCAATTAAATCTTAACAATTCATTATAACCTTGGTTTCATGCTGGATTACAGACTTTTCAGAGCCACATCCAGCACACACGTGAAAAGGTATCCAAAGCATAAACTTTCAAAAATTCTACCAAATATTGATAAACCATCCAAGTAGTAGACAAATGCTCCTGATCAGTGTAGGGCAATCAATAATTGTCTACGGCTCACCGATATGAGCAGATGCACTAAGGGTAAAGTGAAACAAGAAACCACTGTAAAATTTATAATGTATGCGCATTCAGAGAGGCATTCGTGCGTTTAGAACAACCTCAGATAAATCAGCTATGGTCGTTTTAAGAATGATACCCAGAAGGAGGATGTACGAAGCCAAGAAACTTGATCCTCTAACTGAACGAAAAAATGAAGAAATCGAAAGAACCGCTCCTTTCAAAACTTGCAAGAATGCTGAGCTGCATCAATAAAAGGACACTAGATGTAGCAATTGATCCCCAATGTAGAATTATGGATGAATAGAAAACCTAGAAAAATGGACTTTTACTTAAAATGCTTTTTGTTTGTATTAATTAAATTGTTTTGATTGTGTATTAAAAAGCAATTTGTAGAAAAAAATTGCATTTTCCCACGCGAGATTATTTTACGTTCGTGAAATTCGCACCACTCGACATTAAATCGCCTTGTGAACATATTTTCACTCACGAAAAACTAGTTTTTTCATCTCTTTAAGCAAACTATACTATATATATTCTACTTAAATATTAAAGTTATTCAATTACAATGTGATCTTTTTTATGTTAATTCAGACATTTTAATATATTATATTTGCTTTAACACTTTGGTTTACTTAAATATTGATTAACACTTCATACGCTAGTTGACTTTAATTTTATAGTTTGATTTCCCTTAATACCGCAAAACAAAAGAAAATAAGTAACTATGTAATTAAGATTAATTATACGATATAAATTAAATCAAAAGTAAAATAGCAAAATGTTTTATGTAAACCAAGAACATTGTGAATAATTCTAAGAGATTCTTATACATAGTTAGAATTTGAAATATGGATATTTAATATATGTACATTTGTATGTAAATTTTATTTTTAATGAATATTTTAATTTATTATTAATAATTTTTATCAAGTTCTATGTCAACAGATTGTTATCACATTACTTCATTATTCGTTGAGTCAACGTTATAATTAATAGTATATTAAAGTAATGTGATAGCAAACATAATTGTTATTTAATTATATCGAGACAAACTTAGATCTTAGCTATGTAAGTTGTAACAGAATTAACCCTGCAACTAATATGCTAAAATGCTTATTTGAAAATTTGAAAAGGTTGATTTCACCAATAGTTAAATATGTCAACTGTCCACAAGCTTTAAAAACCTTTCACAAAACAAACACGCAGAGATAAGACTATTTAGTTATGAAACTGGATTATTCTGACCTAACTGATCCTTACCACCATATAATCCAACCCATTGAATCCCTTAAAATAAACTAGAAGTATTGTTTGTCTAATTTGACGTTTGAAATGTTAGGTAAATATTTAAGTTAGCCACATCTCGTTTTAAAATTATTTAAACAAATTTCATCTATTGACATTGACACAATTTACAAAAGTTACAACCATTCGATTATTGATAAAGTAAATAAATATGAATATAGTTATTCCGGAAAAGATAATAACAAAATTTTTTTTAAAAACTGGGTGTATGTAATATGCTTTAGAGTTAGGTGCTCAAGCATAACCGATGGAATGCAATCAAAGAATCTATGTATGTTTGTATTACTGTTATATTTGATTTATGAAATAGAATTAGTTGAATATTAGTACATATGTTTTTATGTTTTGTATCATATCATTTAAATAAAATGAGCAAAATTTTAAAATTTAATATCCAGCACAACTTATCGTTTTGATTAGAAACAAAAATTGCACGTGTACCACGTTTTAAATTTGTGAACTAATTTCGAAACAGGGGCGCTATTCCCGAACACATATTTGTCAATCGACAATATTGTCAATTTCACCAAAATGCTTAACAACTTTGTATAAAAATAGTATTCTGTAACTCATATATGTGTATATTATACTGTGTATAGACACAAACCAATTATAACAAATTTTTACAAAATTATAACAGATTTTTGTGAAAATTGTGATTTTGACAGCAACTATATTGTTCTTGTGAGATTCACAATATTGTGTTGAATTTTCACCAAATTGGTGTTACATAATACGAAATTCACAATATGGTGTGAATTTACAATATTGTGATGACATTTATGTGTTCGGGAATAGGGCCTCAGGATGTTAAAATAAAAAAAAAATATTTATGCCAAAAAAAAAAACTATTGTTAATGAACAAAAAACTTACCGACCCTAAACATTTTAAACTCTGCTCAGATCATCATTTAATCTTGTTTCATCATTTTTTTAATTTAACCATATAATTAATTATTATATATTAATGTTGCATAAGTTGAAATATTGAACTATAACCGATCCATTTATACAACTAAGGTATTGAACGATTCACGTTTTATCAATGTCACCGTTTATATGACATTAAGGCATATAATTCAAAAGAGAGTGAGAGTTTTATAAAATCAAACACAAAATATTTCTTACTCAAACACAAATTTAAAGTTTATCAGCTGCATCAGCTGTGATTGCGAAAAATGGTAAATGCGAAATTTTAGTGAGAAATTGAATGGAGAACTATGCATAAAAGAGAAGGTAGTAATTTTGCATGCGAAAATCAGAAAAAAGTTGTAGTGTTCATTGGATAATTTACTCTAATAGTTTAGGATATAACATGGGATTGTGGGTAATCCTTTACAAAAATAATTGTAATTAATTACCAACACCAGTCACCAATATTATTGTTGTGTTATCATATTATTGTGTTTTTCTTTTTATATGAAGCATAAAGTTAGTAGTAACTAAAAGCTTTCGAGCCGTGTTAAATACAACCAAGAAGTAAATGTTTGACCGCGAAAACAAACAAATTACTAGCTGATTTCCATAAATTATACTTATTTGTTGCATTTATAAATTAATAAATCTAAACAATTTTCAGGGTCTCCTTGACATGATATATTTATTATATTTAGTATTTTATTACAATATAAATCGTAATAAAATAATAGTATAACTATTTCTATCGTATAAGATCAAGTTGCATAACGAAAATAATTTAACGCTTAAATTCCCATTAGAAAAACAAAACAAGTATTTTTACTTTCTTGTATTTCTATACATGTAGCCGATATAAGCAAGCGGAATCAGCTTGAAAAGCAGAAACGATCTTGACATTGATCAGAATCAGATTACATTCCAAAAAAACAACATTTTGAATTATTTTCGTTTTTATATAAAAAGTATAAATTCACTCGTTTTTATATAAATTCTGAAACCTTGTGCTCATCTGCAACATATTGCCGAAAAATATTGCTTAATCCACTAATGCAATCATCTGTGATCTTTGATTGTTAGCTGTTATGCTATCCAAAATGTTAGTTAGATGCATTTTACTGCAATATGAAAAAAAATGTCAAAATTAGTGCCAGATTCCTATTTAATTCATGAAATAATTAAGGATATTAGAAATTTTTGCAAATTTCCATTAACTCAACTTCACTAAAGAAACTTTAAATTTTTATATATTTATATAACAATTTAATTTGTACATATGTTAAAAAAATCTTAAGTATTTGAATATATTTTTAAATATATAAAGGTCAAGAAATAATTTTGTACTTGTTTGTAGCTTGCGAATTCATTAATGGAATTCGAAAATTAAAATCATCAAATCATACATCTAAAATTTATTAATTTGCAAATCATTTTAAACTAAATTTTTCAAGTTCAAAAACTTTGTTTAACAAAAGACGAATGAATTGACTTCTGACCTTAGAGATGACTGATGAGTTGTGTTATTTAAAAATATTTTAGAGATTAATGCCACAGTAAACATATGAAATAAAGTTAAATATACCTTAATCAACTACTTTAGGATGTTGGAACCTTATTCTGGGAAATACCAAAAACTTGACAGGTTTATTTTCTATGTCAATAGCTACGAAATATTTTTATAAAATGGGATTCCCGTGCAAAACGATGTATATATCTGAATTAAGAACTTTTGAATAGAATTTTTAATAATCATCTTAATTATACAAAATTTATTTTAAAATATGCAAAGTCATTAATTTTAAATTACTTAAATTATGGATTCTGTTGTTTCTTATTATGACTTTCAATTTAATTTATTTGCTAAAATAGGTGCTTGTCGCAAATAAGTACTAAGACTAAATCATACTAGTTTTTTCTTGGTAACATTCACTTACTTCTAGCTTCATTATGAACAATTCTCCAACGGAGCTCCGAGGTATTCCTGACTCTTACTCTGACTCTGACTCTGTCTCCGATTCTGACTCTGACTCTGACTCTGACTCTGACTCTGATTCTGATTCTGACTCTGACTCTGACTCTGACTCTTACTCTGACTCTGACTCTGACTCTGACTCTGACTCTGACTCTGACTCTGACTCTGACTCTGACTCTGACTCTGACTCTGACTCTGACTCTGACTCTGACTCTGACTCTGACTCTGACTCTGACTCTGAGTCTGACTCTGACTCTGACTCTGACTCTGACTCTGACTCTGACTCTGACTCTGACCCTGAACCTGAACCTAACTCTGTCATTACTATGACTATGACTATGACTCTGACTTTGAAAATTTTGAAAAATTGATAAATTTTGAACAAAAATATAGTAATGTGTAATTCATTACTAAAGTTTTTGAAGACCTATTGATATGAGAAAGAGTAAAACACCATTTTAAACTATAGTCCTCTAACTCCTTGGTTGTGACCTAAAGGGAACGACAAATGTGAAAAAATTCACAATGATAGAAAAACAGTAAATTTTTTACCAAAACTCTGAATAAGAGTTAAATGTTTATATTTCTGTGCTTTGAGACGACGGAAATGAGGGAGAGCAAAATAGATTTCTATTCGGTCTCTTAGTTATGGAGTCATATCGAAATCAGAACTGACAAAAGTCCTGATATGAAGATATTCCAACTACGCGAAAATTTTGTAGTGTATTCATTTTGATTTTTAATTAAACAAATCGGCCCCCCTATTGAGATTAAGAGTTAAATGTTATATTTGGTGCCGTCGTGACAAATATATGTTTTAAGCTTATTAGTTTTGCACTTAGTAAAATTAATCCAAAGGGTTAATTGAGCTGAAAGCTGAATTGCATATATAGAGGAAACTTAACAAATACCGTGACAAATTGGAAGAGGATTTTTCCAAAGATTTTTTGAGTTACGCTACTACCCGTCTTACCTTACTGTTTAAAAACTCTTCAGAAAAAGGACACTTTATATTTGTCTATTGAAAAAAAAGAAAAAGAAAAGAAAATAGTTAAAATGTGATGGTCACAGTTCATTTACCATGAATTTGTAAACAGGATTAATACAGGATTTAATTTTAATGAAGTGTTTAATTTGGTTTAATAATAAATCATACTAACTCAGAAATCTAGGGATACTTTCATTACAATACGAGTATTGTTTTAGAAAATATAAGCTTCCAAATTGTGACAGTGCAAACTTCCAGAGAAAATCAAAATATTTATGCCAACTTATTTTAGGGACAAAAATGGGGGCCTTCTAGTTCAAAGTCCAGCGTGTTAACCACTAGACCACTTAACATATTCAAGAAATTAGTCCTCTAAATGAGTATCATATTTCCTAACCAACTTCCATTCACCAAATAACCTAAAAGTTGTCTTAGTAAAAGCATAAAAAATGGAGTGGCTTTGTATTATACATCTCTTCAAAAGTTTTACAAAAATTGACTGAATTTTAGGAAATTCATCAAATGAAGCAAGTAAAATATGAATTCCTACCAAATTTGTAGTTCGACCGGTGCCTCGAGATTCTTTTACATATCCCGGAGGCTGCAGTTAGAACCCGTCGAAGTAGCATTCTTAGCTCAAATTATGATCATAAACAAATATTTCATAAATTGCAAAATTTAAGTTTAAGTCGAAAAATTAACAGTTCATAAAGTAGCATTACCTTTGGATAACCTTCGGTTAACCTAACCTAACCTTCGGAACCTTCGGAACCTTCGGTGCGGATATATATAATATGGCCCAGTCACAAAAATCCTCTCACTTCCTTGTATATTATAACCAATCATTATTAAAACAAAAAAGTCGTTCATGTCCGTGTCTTAATTATTCATTAATATTCGAATATATCTAATGACTTTAATTAATTATCTTAAATTAGCAATAGGACAAAGTACAATTAAACTCTTCATTAATAAAATAAACAACAATCAATAAATTTTAAGATTTCCTTTGTTATAATGTTCTAATGTGTCTAATTTAAATTAAAATAATATTTACAGAATCCGAATCGTGGTGTAACTAATCAATTTTAACGACTTATGTTATGACTGAAATCAAGAAACCTCGTTTTTACAATTAGGAATACAGTTTTTCATAGCTCTTTGTTTCAAAGCGTAATTAATTCCCGTTTAAAAAGTCAGTCTGACGAGTTTATATTATACAACAAAAGCAATAACAAGTATGGCTATGAGTACCTGCTGATTGTAGAAAGTTAGAGTAAAACACAGCGTCTAAAATAATTTAAACAAAATCCCGATAATTCACAATTATTTGTTGTCAGTTGTTTTCAGTATACCGGCGTTGTTGTAGGTTGAAATGTATGACTTTTGTTTTACACAACTCACAGTTTCTGTTATCATTTTCTGTCCAAGCATTATTTTTGTTTCGATTGCTTAACGTTATTTATTGTTATCTACACGCAAATGGTTCGTAGAAGATAATTAACAGTGCGCGAAAGTAAATCTTAATTTGAACTTTCAATCTTTCACGAAATAAACCTTCCACATAATTAATTAACTTATGAATACTGACGACAAAATACGTATGCTCTAATATGTAATAGTTTTAAAAATTCATAACAAACAAACAACATACATAAATTCAATTTTAAAACATAGAAAATCATATGGATATGATGATAAACATGAAAACTTGTTTCAGTTTATGCAACTCAATGTCTCATTCAAAATTTAAGTAGGTATTTGTTTAATATAATATCTTTGGCCACAAAATGGTTGAAAAGTTAATGGTAAAAGTTTTGACTGAATTTTAGCGATTTCATATAAAAACGTATAACATGTATTGAAATTTGTTAGCGCAACCATTTTCATGTACTGGTAAAGTTTGTTTTTATTACGATACAGTAACGTAATGAGGTTATTACGCACTAGTGTATAATGAAAAACACGATAGCTATATGTCGTCAAGAAAACGCACAAAGATTTAATGACTAATAAAATCATATGATTAGTGGAGCAACTATTGAAAGTTGAACTGTACGTTTAGTATTTTTAATTTTGTTGCTGAAAACTCGTATGCACTTTAGTATCATTCAGTGGTAGTTGTACAATATACTATTAAAAACAAGTTTTGAGAGATTTTTCAACCTATTGTGAAAACGTAAGAAAATTATAAAAAATCATCAAATTGCGCAAAAAATCTTGATGTAGAAATCATATTTATGTTTTTACTTACAACGTTTTTTATTCCAAGAATTTTAATCAACTTGTTGTTTTTCGAGTTAAAAATTAAAGTTTTAATTTAATTACAGTGCAATCGTTGTTTCGTTTTATACTACATATTTAAATTATATGAAATAAAAAACTAATTAAAAGAATTTTGAAGATTAGTGTATTACTTTGATTTGCTGTTGCTTGTTGAGTTCAAGAGATCATTGAAAGACAAGTAGAATTCATTATCAAAGGATGAATACATTCCAGAAATAATAATCCTTGTTTTTTTCTTAATCTTTCATCTAAGGTTATGGAAAATACGAATTACCATTTATCATTCGGCGTTCTTCTTGAAAAAGTTATAGTAAAAGTAACAAAATTACATTAATATCATATGGATCAGTTCTAACTTCTAAAAAAACCTATGTAAACTAATTTTCAAGCAGAAATGTAATGTTTTTGGATTCGTGTTCTATAACCTTTTTTTGTACAGCTAGGTAATTTTGTTAATGGAACGTTCCGGACTAAAGATGTTCAATTTTTTAGATTGTACGAAATTTAGTATTTAGGCAGGCATTTTTAGACAGAATTAATTAATTGAAAATGAAACGCTGTACCGTGCATATAAAATCGTGTAAATAGAAGTTACGGTTAAAATTAGTTTTTGTAAATAAAGTTTAAAGTTTTATTTAATAAGAGATTAATGGAACGGGTACTAAAAAGCTTGCAATGGACAACGTGTCTTGTATATTTAGATGACATCATCGTTATGGGCAAACACTTTGATGACCACTTGAGGAACTTGGCGGAGGTACTGGAAAGGTTGCAAGCAGCAGGTGTAAAGTTAAGTCCCAAAAAGTGTTCACTTTTCAAGGAAGAAGTAAAGTATTTGAGACACAAAGTTACAGCAGAGGGAATTCATACAGATTGTGACATGATTGCAGCAGTTATGAGCTGGCCGAGATCGTTGAATCTACATGAACGTTTGCATGAGTAGACCAGAAAATATAAGGCATTTGAATGGAATTAATCTCAGGAACAAGCATTTGTGGAGCCTCGAAGGAAATTATGTTCGGCTTCAATTCTGTCCTAACTTATACCTAATGTGCAGTTTATTTTGGATACTGATGCCAGTAATGTAGGAAGGAAGGAAGGAGGAAAAAATATAATTTTCTCAGAAAAAATATGGTTTTTATTTTTATTTTTATTTTTTCTCAGGAAAAATATGGAAAAGGAGATAGCTTAATTCTCTAAAATGCCATCCAAGCCGGAGTGGAATTATTGCTTAACACCGAAAGGAGTTACTGGCTATTATGGAATGTGTCAAACATTTCCATAAGAAGAACTAATCATGGTGCATTAAGATGGTAACTCCAGTTCAAAAGTTAGAAGGACAACTAGCACGCTAGATCAAACTTGGATATTGAGCATCGAAAGGGTACTGCACATGGGAATGCTAATGAATTATCGAAGCGATCCTGTCAAGTTCAATGTAAGCATTGCATTAGACAAGAAAATAAGGAGAACGTCATCGATTACTATAAGTACCACCTGATGATGAGTGGTCTACTGAAGCCATAAGGGGAGATCAATTAGAAGATCCGGCTCTGGCATCCATTATCGACTTAAAGGGGAAAGGTTGCAAACCAGTATGTAAAGAAATTACTGATAAAACTCCGAATTTGAAGGCGCACTGGGTGCAATGGGACAACCTCCATTTAGGAAATGGATGTTTAAAGAGAGTATGGGAAGGCTCAAATGGCAAGATAAAGGAATCCCTTACAGTGGTACCAAAAGGGAAAATACCAAAAGTTTTGAAAGAGTATCACAAAGGGACGAGTTGATGTCATCTTGGGATCAATAAAACCAATAAAAATACGGCAACGCTTTTGCTGGTCAGGGACTCGGCAATCAATTTTCAATAACTGATAACCGGAAAAAATATGTGCTTGTGTTCATGGACTCCTTCAGTAAGTGACCGGGAGTGTGTGTGATACCTAACCAGGAAGGAACCACCATCGCTGAAGCTGTAATAAATAATTGGATTAGCCGATATGTAGTTTTTATGAAGATCCCCACCGATCAGGGACGGAACTTTGTGTCAGCTGTATTCCAGGAAATTTGTCAGATGCTCGGTTTTAACAAAACGAGGACGACAGCTTCGCATCCACAGTCAGATGACATGGTGGAGAGATTCAACGCTATATTGGAGGAATTTTCAGCTAAAGTGGTTAGTAAGTACAAACGTAACTGGGATCTTCCTTTATTTTTAATGGCATACAGATCAGCAGCTCATGAGATCACACACTGAAAGAAAAAAGTAAGTATTTTCAACAGAAAACACGTATTAATTTAACAGAAATTTATGTGAGTTTTCAGCCACCTTAGCACTTTGTTATTAAAACATTTTTTGCTATGTTAAATATACAAAAATTTACAAACTCATTTCTGTATAAAATGACATAGTTTTTTGTAAACAAAATATAATATTTTGTTATAACAACATAGCCAATTAGTAAGAGATAAGTTATTCTAACAAACATATATGTACTTTTAACATAGCTTTTTTATAAAACGACATAGTTTTTAGTAAAGAAAAATTAATATTTTGTTATACCAACATAGCCGATTATAAAGATTTAATTAGCCTAACAAAGATATATGTACTTTTAACATAACTTTTGTAAAATTTTTATTTCACTATGTAACTTTGCTAAGTGAAAACAATAGAATTATTTGTTATTTATACATACTAATAATACTAATAATTAAAATAACTATATATTTTATAGAACCTTGGTTAAAATTAACAATTTTGGACCTTTGGACTCCTTCTAAAATTGGAATAAAAACACTTTTTCAATGTACTCTAAATAAATTTATTTATTAGCAATGATTTTATTAATACTTATATATAATATAAAATTAAGTTTTTATTTACACAACTTAATTATATAAATTAAATTAATGTATTATTAGTTAAGTCACCTTAATGTATATATTTATGATAAATAAACATTTTTAATATGTATAAGTTTTATTTATAATTTATTATAATTTATTTATTTATTAGAATTTATTTATCATTATAATTTATTTATTAATCATTCGTTATAATTTATTTTGTTTATTATAAATGTTTATAAAATGGTTTTTTTATATAAAAAATATTATCCTGAGAAGGATAGTAATTAACATTTAAAATGGAGGTATATAGTTTTAATAAATGTTTTTGTTTTATTAAAATCTGCATTTCTACTATAATACTTCAGCTAATACAAATCAAAAAAATTAAATAATGTTTAAAATTCGAATATATTATAGAAGTTGATTATTTTAAATCTAAAATTTAATAAAAGAAAACAAATAAACATATTTATGAATATATTGCATTGCATCTATGCTCTATCTTAAGATTCGTTAAAAATAAATTAACATTATTTTTTGATGTTTTACATAAGAAACAAACGTACATTTTAGATTGGACAAAACAGATTTAAGATAACTGGGATTCCTTAAACTATTTAATGAAACTGTCGGTTATGGATACTGTAGATGGTGTTACCGTAGATTACTGTTCTTTAAAATATTTCTTGAAATCGGTAAATAAAATTTTTATTTGTGTTATTCGAATATGTTGCGTTGTCGTTGCCAAATTAAAATTAATCTGAGCAAATTAATTCAGTAAACAAAATTGAATATATTTAATTCAGACAATAGTTCGAATTTGTTTAAGTCTGTATTAGGATTGCAATAATTTATTGTATATTTTTTATAATTTTATTCTATTCAATATATTTTATTTTAACTTTTACTTAATTTTAATTTTATTTTAACTTTAATTTATTTTAAATTTTTATATAAAGCTAAATTTTTCAAAGTTAAAACTCAGATTAATTTCAATCAGTTAACGAAAACGTAACAATTTTTTAGCAAGCGGCAAACATTTAAATTCAACTCACCGATTCTTTATTCTCCTCTCTTGAAATTTATATATGTACTGCTCAAATTGTATCCATCCCACTATATTTTGTTACCCTTAAAACATTACTTATATCATCTTGTGTTATAAAATAATAATAAGTTTTCCGCGAATAGAAATCGAGCTATCAGGATTTCAAAAATAATAATATATAATATAAATATAATTAAAGACAAGTAAATGCTTCATAAAAAGATTGAATTGCTTACCTGTTAAATTTTTAAATAATTTAATGTTGTATATTATTTTTCCTTTCTTTAGCAATCTATAAAGTATTTTTTTAGTTGCAAGAGAAGTTTTTTTTATTTCCCAGCACAAAGACAACTCGTTTCAAATGGAATTAATTTTAAATGCAATTTTTAAATGAATTTTGGCATTTTACAAAATGTTCTCTTATTTTAAAATAGCTCTACATACTTATAACAATTCTTTCAATTTGATTAACATAGTACTCCGTTACTTTAACTTAGCCTCGTAAACTCAATTTCGTTAACATAGCGCTCTGTTATTATAATATATGCTTAACAGAGTATGTTAAATATTTTTACCATTGTTAATCAAAATAAGCTACCGCCATGTTAAAATAACTAGAGCCATGTCATTTTAACAAAACCAATGTTTGTTTACAAAATGTATTTGCTTAGGTAAAATAACGAAGCGATTTTCCTATTAATAACATAATTGAAAAAAACCAGCAAAGTCAATTTTATTGAAACGTAACATAAACTATGTTATTTTAACAAAAATATTTTAATAAAACCAATTTGGTTAATATTACGTAGCTTTTTTTCTCATTGCAACCATGACACCGATTCAAACTATTTTTGGAAGTGATTTAAGACTACCTGGTGACCTCAATCCATTATTTTCTGCGCAAGAATACGTCAACCGAATCAGAAGATACAACTGACCAGTGATAGAATGAAACTCCGATACGATAAACGATATAATAATAAAGGTTTTAAAGAAGGATAATTAGTATGGCTACACAACCCACAACGGAAGCGAGGGTTATCACCGAAATTGCAAGCTGCTTTTGAATGACCTTACTACATTATAACCAATTTGAATGACGTGGTTTATAGAATTGGAAAACGCCATCGAGGTACGGCGAAAGTTGTACATTTGGAAATATTGGCTTTATATAGAGGAGACTCAGATCCTGTTCGGGACGAACAGGCTTAAGTGGAGGGAATTGCTACGGTTTTATCAAAATCAAAACGAAATATAACATAAAATTCTAATTAATTCAACATAAGTGAAGGCAAGCTGTACAAAATTTGTAATCGTTATCATCATCAATGATTATAAAACGCATATAATTGTTGCTGTTTTTCTTGGAAGATTTTTTTTTTGATAAGCTTATAAACAGTTAAGGGACAGATTAAAAGCATTTTTTTATGGAACGTTCCGGATAAAAGAAGGTTAGTATAAGATATATTTTTCTAGATTGTAAGGAATTTTTAGGCAGAATTAATTAATTGTAAAATTTAATAAGAGATGAATTTCGTGTAATATTTTGGTAGCAGTGAACGGGAAATTTTTACAATAAGCCATTAAAGTTTCGAAACTGTTGGAAAAAATATTCTAGATAGGACTATTGCTTGCTGTATTGTTTGCTGTTGTTGTGGAACAATTAAAGTATGCGATATTTAATAAAACCTGGTGCATTTGCTTCTAATCATGTGATCGAATCCAAGAAGAGATTCGGAAATTGCGTTTATCGAGAGTAAGGCCAATTCGAAAAGAGGTGGAAAAACGTAACAATATATAATTAATCGAAAGTATCATGATATGTCGGCGACTTGAGTTGTTTTAAGGTGTATTAGATTTGTGCTTTGGGCTAATTGTCGAAAAACCGCCATTATAGGTGGTTGTACCTCAAAAGGATCGTGATTGGTGTATTTTGTTGATGTCTTGGTTAATTGTACGCGAAATAAAAAATTGCAAGATGGCACACCACCACTCACCCCTAGAACCACGATACTTTCAATGAATAAAAATCTAAGATATTGGGTTTTCAGCAATTAACCCAAGACACGAATCTAATACACCTTTAACAACTCCGCCAATCGCCACCACATCACGAAACTTTCAATTTTACATAAATCTAAAATGGTGGATTTTTGACAAATAACCCAATACACCTTTAATAGCTTGACCAATCGCCGCGCCAGGTCACGGCACTTACTATGTAAAAAATCAAGATGGCGGCTCCAGCATTTTGGGACCTCCATGTGCATTAACTCTTGTTTTTGTCATTGCCTATCTGCTGTTGTGAACTCCCCCAGACCATCAGCATTGCTTATTTTTTGCCTGGTAAGATTCTTCTCTGGAAAGATTCTTATTTAATTTTCAATTAAACGGTAACACCGTTCCAATAAACCAATAACAGCAAAATTTCATTTCAATTAAAATCAGTAATGATCATTCACATTTAAACATAAGATATGAATTCACAAACGTGTATCACGTTATTGAAAACAAAAGTCATTTTTATTAGTTCGCATACCTGAAGGTTATACGGGTAATGAAATTCAAAATCTCGCATATGTTAATTTGTTGCATAACTTGAATGAATTTTACTTAATTGCAAACTGTATTTGTATATCTGATAATGAAGTTATTTTAAAATATTTTTCTGTACGAGTATGTATAACCAATTTTTTGGTGATTTTTAACAAACCTTAAACATTAATCATTTAATTTATCATTGACATTAATTGGGTGTAAGGCCATAGTGATATAAGTAGTTTTGGTTATACTTTATTGTCTTATATATTTCATACTAACAAGAAACCAAACATTTAGAGCTAGACTTGTAACTCAACGATGCTAACCATTACTTTTACCAACTGTAATTCACCTATTGAATCGTTAAAGATATCAGGGATAAATAAGCAAAATGTCCATACAAAACCTATGTGTGCTTGCATAAGTCAAGACCATGGATTACTGAAACACCGTTCGACTGTTTTTCTTATAGTGACTGAGACTGAGGAGAATCGAAATATTCTTAACTTTGTTTTAAAAATGTAATGAAAATACAATTCTGAAATTTTTTTGTTTCAATAAGACTTTCATTTGTTTAAGTTATAACATATTGGAAAGTAAGGTTTAGTTGTATTCTCTGAGCATGAAAATCATTTCATGTATTATAATATGTTGAATATAAATTTATTTTATTTTTGTCAATTAAATTGTCTTAAAAAACGTTTGTGAATTGAAATAGAAAGCTTTTGGTACTCTCCAACATAATGTATTTAAAAAAAAACAGATCTATACAAAACTATACCAACATTTATATTTACAACAAGAAACTAGGTAATCGGACTGAATACAAAAATTGAGTAGTTTTATAATAATTCGTTTCGATACTTTAAACAATTTTTTCATGCAAGAGAAATTTTCTTCCAATTAATTCAATTGTTATGTTTCTCAATTAAATAAGCAACAAATTATTTTGATTAACTATAAACCACATAGATAGACCAATAAATTTAAATAACAGATCATACAATGTGAATTCACGTTAAAACGGAACACAAATTTTGGGAATTAGGGAAAGGATTGGGCAAGGGGGAAAGGATTGGGACACAAATAGGGAAAGGATTGGGCAGCGCCGATGCAGTGGCTATTTTTGATCGAAGGTTTGCAATGTCGCAGAAATAATTCTTCGTTTCTTTAAATGAAATATGAAAAACAAAGCTGCTTAGGTAAAAAATTGAGAAAAAATGCATCAAAAAAGCTAAAATTTAAACACTAACCACTTTTTCCAGGGATGAGATCGCGGAAATTCTTCACTTGATTTGAGCTTGTCTTGTAAAGACCTTTCCAATGATACCACTCTCGACACGATCCGAGCTACCCCCATATATGTACCCTATATTAGACTTTTTTTTTCAAATGTCTATATCTCGTGAACCAAGAAGCTCACAATTTTTTGGTAGAACGTTTTTCTCTTAATTTTTGGAACTTAGTAATAAAAAAATAAATTTAGGCCGTGCCACACTTATTATAGTCTCCCCTATTTATTTTATTTATTTTATGTATTATATTTATTTTATTTATTTTATTTATTATATATATTTAAAATAAAGTAATAATATTGCTTTTTAGAGAGTTGCAAAAAAAGTTAGAGATTCTCTGCGGAGGTTATGTTAGAAGCAAGGAAAAATATAATTTAATCTCAATCTTTAATAATCCTCTTTAAATATCTTCGAATAATTATATGTCAAACATTAAACAAAAAAGTATGTAGCTACATTTCGATTGGAATAAATTAATTTTGTCCAAGCTTTACTGAAATTAAATCTTAAATACGTTTATATTATCAACTGATATCTTACGATTGTTTTTCGATAATTCCAAATTTTATTTCTTCAATTTATATTATATTTTCCACTTTCTACAATAAAAATCTTTTAAAATTATTCATATCAAAACGTTAAAACAAAAGCAATTTTAAATGAATTATATATTTCAGTTTTATATCATCAAAAACAGATAACGAGACAAACAAACATAAATACTGATTTAATATTCAAAAGATAAACAAATATCTATTTAACATAAAATTTAAGAAATATTTTATAAATTAAATATTCATTTGCTATGGTATATTTCACTAATAACATAATTCACTATAAATAAAATAAATCATTAAAACACTTACACTATAATTATTTAATTAAAATTAACACTTTTTTTGGCACGACTATGATAAGTGTGGCACGGCCTAAATTTATTTTTTTATTACTAAGCTCCAAAAATTAAGAGGAAAATGTTCTACCAAAAATTTGTGAGCTTCTTGGTTCACGAGATATAGGCATTTGAAAAAAAATTCTAATATAGGGTATATGGGGGTAGCTCGGATTGTGTCGAAAGTGGTATCATTGGAAAGGTCTTTACAAGACAAGCCCAAATCAAGTGAAAATTTTCCGCGGTCTCATCCCTGGAAAAAGTTGTTAGTGTTTAAAGTTTAGCTTTTTTGATGCATTTTTTCTCAATTTTTCACCTAAGTAGCTTTGTTTTTCATGTTTCATTTAAAGAAACGAAGAATTATTTCTGCGACCTTGCAATCATTCGATCAAAAATAGCCACCGCATCAGGGGGTTGGGTGGGGGTGGCGAGGGGAAGGAAACGGAAGGGAGAGGGCGGCTTTGTTTTTCATGTTTCATTTAAAGAAACGAAGAATTATTTCTGCGACATTATTTCTGCGACCTTGCAATCCTTCGATCAAAAATAGTCACCGCATCGGGGGATTGGGTTGGGGGTGGCAAGAGGAGGGGAAGGGATGGGAGGGGCGGCGCCACCCCCACCCACCCCTTCCCCTCCTCTTGCCACCCCCAACCCAATCCCCCGATGCGGTGACTATTTTTGATCGAAGGATTGCAAGGTCGCAGAAATAATTCTTCGCTTCTTTAAATGAAACATGAAAAACAAAGCTACTTAGGTGAAAAATTGAGAAAAAATGCATCATAAAAGCTGAACTTTAAACACTAACAACTTTTTCCAGGGATGAGACCGCGGAAATTTTTCATTTGATTTGGGCTTGTCTCGTAAAGACCTTTCTAATGATACCACTTTCGACACAATCCGAGCTACCCCCATATACCCTATATTAGAATTTTTTTTTCAAATGCCTATATCTCATGAACCAAGAAGCTCACAAATTTTTGGTAGAACATTTTTCTCTTAATTTTTGGAGCTTAGTAATAAAAAAATAAATTTAGGCCGTGCCACACTTATCATAGTCTCCCCCTTTTTTTCTTTTTTAAAGCAATTAAGCCACAAATATTTTTATAGTAATATTAAGCCACTTAAGAACAAACAATTATTGTTTCGAAATTGTTTTAAAATAAATTAATTAATTCAACGTCTTTCCGTTGAAGAATTATAAACAAAACTAAAAGTTTCTTAACAAAGCTTGCTTGTTTTTTACCTATTGTTTTTTTTTATTTATTTGTTTGCTTGGTTTTTTTATTTTATTTGTTTTTTTTTTTAATATAACGATATATAAGAATTCAAAAAAGTGAAATGATCTTTTCATCGTACGTTATGTTTGGTAAGAAACGAAAGCTACATAAGATTGTGTACTTGCATATGTATTTTGAAAACTTTGAAGATTTGGAAAACAAATATGTTGGTCTCACATAAATTTGGGCCTTTCAAATAAATTTATTATGCTTATTTAGCTGTAGTTTGTATGTAAATTGTGCTTGTATTGAATTCTAATACAGTTTCTTTCAAATTCTATTTTTGCATTTTATTTTAAATTATTATTTAAATTTTTCAATTACCTGTAGAAACAGTTTAGGAAAAACTAAATTCAATTTTGTCTATTACAAATATTAATACTATTTCTTTTATTAATTTCTATTGATTATGTATCGAAAAAAGAAAATGATTGCCTAGCCATTTTAATTAAAAGTTAAAAAAATATTTCATTAATTCGAGATTCGAAAAGAAAAATATGGAGGGGCTGAAATCTCAAGCTCTGAGATATCAAGACTTCCGTTTTGGTTAAGGATTTTGATATAGTTTTCGGCGAAAAATTTTTATGAGAACATTGTTTTTAGTTTTCTAGAACGATGTATATCAAAATCAAACTAGCTCTTTGTTAAAGTACAAGTATTTTTATATCTCTGTTTAGACATTTATTACGTTTTAGAAACATCAATACGTTGCCGGAAAATCATAACAGATCATATATTAACATAATTTAGTGAAAAGATGATACAATCAATCAGCAAACTACTCAAAAACCTCTCCATTTAGCGTTTCGAGAAAATATTACAAAATCACAAATTCATATTTTTTCAAAATTCCAAATATATTTTTAAAATTAAATAAAATCAAACTTTTTTCAAAATTCTAAAAATATTCCAAAAATTTTTACAAAATCAAAGAATAAAGATTAAAATATTCCAAAAATTAGAATAAAATCAAATATTTAAACTTTTTCTAAATCCTAATAATATTCCAAAAACTCTTAAAATTCAAAAATTCAAATTTTTTTCATAATTCTAAAAATATTGCAAATATTATAATTATATCAATAATTGAAACTTTTTTCAAAATTCCAAAAATTGTAATAAAATTAAAAATTTTAAATTTTTCTAAATTCTAAAAATATTCCAAAAATTCTTACAAAATCAAAAATTGAGACTTTTTTCAAAATTCTAAAAATATATATATAAAATTCACAAATTCAAAAATTCTCTTTTTTTTTCCAAATTCTAACAATATTGAAAAAATTATAACAAAATGAAAGATTAAAACTTTTTCCAAAATTATAAATATATTGCAAAAATTATTACAAAATCAAAAATACAAACTTTTTTCAAAATTCCAAAATTATAATAAAATCAAAAATTTTAAATTTTTCAAAATTCTAAAAATATTCCAAAAATTCTTACAAAATCATAAATTGAAACTTTTTTCAAAATTCTAAAAATATATATATAATAAAACTCACAAATTCAAAAATTCTATTTCTTTTTAAAATTCTAAAAATATTGAAAAAATTATAACAAAATGAAAGATTAAAACTTTTTCCAAAATTCTAAATATATTGCAAAAATTATTACAAAATCAAAAATACAAACTTTTTTCAAAATTCCAAAAATTATAATAAAATCAAAACTTTAAAATCTTTCAAAATTCTAAAAACATTCCAAAAATTCTTACAAAATCAAAAATTGAAACTTTTTCAAAATTCTAAAAATACATATATAATATAAAAATATAAAATTCACAAATTCCAAAATTCTATTTTTTTTTTCAAAATTCTAAAAATATTGAAGAAATTATAATAAAATCAAAAACACAAACTTTTTTCAAAATTCCAAAAATATTTCAAAAACTATAACAAATTCAAAAATTTCCAGTCATATTTACGTCATACAACAACTAATTTTTTTTTTCCAAAAAATTGGCTAAAAAAATAAATAAAATCATTCTTTTGACACGCTTGACATTTTTTTTTGACAAATTAATAATGCCATCATGCCATAATAATAATAAAATTTCATGTCATACAAATAAAATAAATTTTATTTTTTTCCAAAAACTTTGGTAAAAAAATAAATAAAAATCTTTCTTTTGACACACTTGGCAACATTTTTTGACAAACTTATAATGCAATAATCTAGTTTTTGGTCTCACATACCAATCCCGACCATCAAGATTTCTTCAAATTCAATGTTTCTATTCGTAATCACTTAAAATGACCGTTTTTTAAGAGAAAAATATGCAAATTTCCTTGTTTTGACACACATAATGATTTTTTTGACACACTACCGGTACAGTTATCTAACACATCGTCCTTTCGGTTTAGACGATAACAATTTTTTTCAAATTTTTACCAAATTTTTTTAATTTAATTTCATATAATTTTAACTTTTTATTTTAATTTTAACAATTTTTCCAAATATTTCCAAAGTTTTTATCAAAAACTTCAACAAAACGTAATTTAAATAAAACAGCGGCCCAACTAATTCTTAGCACACGAACAAACACAGATAATATCGTATGGAATATTAATACTCGTAAAATATTTTTTGAATAATTTGAGCTTTATGTTTAGATGTGAATAATTTTGTTTTGTTTGTACAAGATATTATCGTCAACAAAAGCAATATTTATTCTATAATTTAGTCTATTAAATGGTGCAATTGAATGATTTAGCATAAATCATAATCGTAGATTAATAATTTAATTTTTATTTAAATGAATATCAGGAATTGGGTCATCAAAACAAAGTTGGGACAACCCCAAGTTGTTGAGTTGACCTTCATAAGCATAAAATAGATTCCCGTCACCTGTTGATTAAACCGAACAATGAATTTAAAATAATAATAATTTATCGAATACTTTCTTCTGAAATGTTAATTTTAATCTACAAAATATGATAAAGAAAAAAATTTTTTACTTTCCAGTTTTTGTTATTAAATAAACCTTACCACTTTATCTTGAAGTGCATTGTTTAATTTATTTTTATATTTTTCTTCAGATAATTTTAAGATATTAATCAATTACATAAGGTACGCAAGAAATAATAGTTGTTGTTGCAAGGGAATCATTAAAAAAACAAGCTACAAATATTTACAACTAGTTTAATTATATCAAACATGCTGAAAGTAAAGAAAAGAAATTATACAAAATTCTTTGTGTAGTATATTATCGTAACGTGATCTACATTTTTGTTCAAATAGAGTCGAAAATACTCGAAACACAACTAATCAACCAAATTAGCAGATATAAGTCAGTCAACCGTGCTTGCAAATATGTCAAGTCGTATTTTTGTTCTTGGTTTCTCTGAGAAACCAAATTTTCTTCCTATAGTTGTGCGTAGAGCTGGCCAATAAGATCGGTGTATCGATAAATCGATATATCGAAAGATCGATGTATCGATATATCGATGTATGTACTTTTCCATTTTTTATTTTCTTTTGATGCCATAGCTTCATCAAACGTATTTGGCTCAGTAATGACGACCATAAAACCACTTTCAATTAAACGATCTGGTGGGCTTACTTTTTGACTTAGATTATATCGATGATATGTACGCTGTTCTGTCTGATCAATGTCTTCGTTTGGATTTTCATCATCTACACTTTCATTTATTATTTCATTTTCATTGACAAGTGTTGTGTCACCATTGTTAGCATCTTCATAAAGAAATGACAAGTTGCGTTCATCCAAAGTATTTTCTTTTTCTTGACTTTCAACAGCTGGATCAACGTTATCTGCTTCCATGACGACAAAATCATCAATATTTTTGAGAACATAAGATTTTGATTCCAATTCATTAAAACGAACATTACAGTTCCTGAATATCTTATGATTGACTGCATCATACAATCGAAAATTCTTGATGGTGGGCTCGTATCCAACTAAATGTACTTTTCTTGCCTTTGGATCCCACTTCTTGCGTTGTTGTTGTGGAAGATTAACAAAACAATCAATTTAACATGACCCAAAAATGGTTTGGGCAAATGGCAAAAACCATTTCTCATATGGCCAATACATGTAGAATTTCTTAAACAATTTAATACGTACACTGCTGTTCCGACTGCTTCCGACCATGAACATCTTGGTAATTAACTTTCGATTAGCATTGTTCTGGCACATTCAATAACTGTACGATTTTCACGTTCTATTCTTCCATTTTGTTCCGGTGTTTATGCGACAATATTTTCTTGTTGAATACCATATTTTGACAATAAACCGTTAACTTGCTTATTCCTGTACGAATACGAATCCTGTACCATTGTCATAACGAAAATATTTAATACAGGAACCATTCATGTTCTTGATCATTGAAATAAATGATGACAAGCGATCAATGACTTCATCCTTTGATTTTAACAAGTATATAAAACAAAAACTTGTTGCCTCTTCTTCGATTAACATGAAAAACTGATATTCAACAGTTCCTACTACTTCTATCGGACCACATAAGTCATAAATCAACGTGCATGTATTCACCTCGAACTGATGAACGTTTTGCTGCAACTTTCTGACTTGATCGTGTCATTTTACCAAACTGACATTCTTCACAAAAAATTTTATCATTATTCAATAAACTCATGCCGTCAACCAAACCATCTTAGCTCATTCTTTTTATCACGTCGACGTTGACGTGAACTAGGCGACGATGCCAATGTTGAAGTGATACAGATGCGACATTCGCATATTCTTTGATACGTTATCTGATTTCTAGTTGATTTTTGTTGTTCCCCTTGCCTGTTGCTACCTTTGTTGTTTTTGTCCAAAAATGTAATACCCTTTTTATTTTGTATGGCGATCAAATTTTTATCTGTTAACATGGCGGTTGACAATAAATTTTTACCCAGATTTGGAACAAATAATACAGTCTCCAACCGGACTCACTCCCACTGATTGTTAACTTTGGAATCAATCAAAATTGTACTGATTCCATGGATTTTCAACTCTCGATCATCAGCCATTTCGACAAGCTTTTCACCATTGTATACTTGGAAATCATGAAACCAGCTGCGAAAAGTCATATGACTGGATGCGCCTGAGAAAGCAAACCAAACGTTGCTATCTTCTTTATTTGTAGATTTAACATCACAACACCATGCTGATTCACTCCCCTTTTTTCTTGTTTTCGGACAAAGAATTTACACGTATGACAACGTGTTTTATTTTTAATATCAGAAATATTTGCTTTGCCTTTTGATTTTGGTTTCTTGCTATCTTTTCTTTTGTGAGATTTGCCAGCAACAAATGCAACTTGTTCTGTTGACACTGAATCTTGGCTTTGACTTCGGTCTAAATTATCTTCTTCCAACATTAAAGCCGACATTGATGTATCTAATAATCGACTATCTTTTGTATTATACCATACTGTCTTGAAATTATGAAATTTTTACCAATTTTACGAACCGTTTTAAGCTTTTCGGACAATTTTTCACCTTGTTGTTGGGCTATTATTTTGAAAACGTACATATTTTTGTTGATTTTTAAAGTTTTGATTTTTAAAAAATCTGAAATTTTGATATATTGTTGGCATTGACGAAAGGAAAAAAGTGATTTCTGCTTTTATTTTTTGAGTACTCCGAATCGGAGTTATGCGCGGTTGAATTTTGAGGCTTTTTCACGTAGTTTTGGTAATGGTGGCAATGTTTTGTGAATAGGTGCCACAAATTTCATCCGACTTACGTATATTTTTGCAAGTAAAAAGGAAAATAATTTAATAATTGAAATAAGTAAGTTTAAAATTAATAACTTTTCTCGTTTCCGCTAGGCGGCGCGTAAAACCTTGGTTTACTTCAAAGCTCATATCTCAAAAAGTATCTTTTTTTTTTTGTTTTTCACAAATTGTAAAGTAAACATATGCAGCTATAAAATTGAGAAATAAAAAGTCAGCAATTCAATATGGATTTTTTCTTACGATTTTTTAAAGTTTGGTATATGAAAAGTTCACATGTGTTTTTTTATTAAGTTAATAATCCTGTACTAAATGTGGATCCAATAAATTAAACATTTCATATTTTAACACCTGCAATAAATTTGAACCATTTTCTGTGCGGTTAAATGGTTAAAAACTTATTAAAAATTAATTTAAGTTAAGTGGTAAAATAAAGGAATTTAAATTATTAAAAGGGTGTGTAAAATGTTTATTCATTTTAAAAAATGTCTATTCAGCCCCTTTTTACTAATTAAAATTTCATTAGAGACTCATAATTTTAACATTTAAAATTTCTAATGACGCCCACAAACGGTTTTTGACCAAATTATACTTGCATCCAATCAAAATATATTAAATTGTACCTACCTAATTTTACCTGATTCTACCTATGTCAAAACTATTTCAAGGGTATATATATATATATATATATATATATATATATATATATATATATATATATATATATATATATATATATATATATATATATATATATATATATATATATATATATATATATATGTATATATATATATATATATATATATATATAATCCATTATATTCCAAAATATTTAGAAGACATAACGTTTAGAAAAGATAATAATAGAAATGCCTTTCAAATTGTGCTGTAACTTGTACGGTCTCAAAAATCGTCAGCGGACATCAAAAAATGTGAAACTGGTCACACCAGCTGTTGTTCAAAAAGCTGCGACCCTAAATTTTACTTTGCGTGATGACGAGTTTATATGTGAAACATGTCGCACTTATATCTATAAAAATAAGGTAAATTTAATTATTTTATTAAAATGAATAAAATTCATATGCAACTATTATTTTCTATACAGCAGCTTTCATGTTCGGAAACTATCGATAGTGAAATTATTTCTATAAATCAGGATGTTGAAAATGTTCCAACGAACGAAAATATTCAAATACCTCCAGCATCTTTAGATCCATCACCAGTTTCGGTTGATACTATATCTCCACCAGTTCCTGAACTACTTAATGACATTTTAGAAGATAATAACAATGTTCTTGGAAGGTTAGCCGAATCTCGTATCAAACAAAATCATATTACAACAGGAAGTTATAAAAAAATTGCAAGTGTCACATCGGCAATAAGTCAAAGAATATTTCAAGTAGATTCAGTTAAAGTGTTATCACCAAACGAGGAATGTGAATATACATCATGGCTTATGAACCTTAAAAAAGAGTTTAAAGATGCCAGCTGTAAATCAAAACAAGTGTTTTTGTTGACAACTCTACCACGTAAATTTTGGTCAAATCAACGTATCCAGGATGAATTTAATGCATCAAGACGACTGGTAGAATTCGCCATGGATCTGTTGGAAACAGTAGGTCCTTACAGTTGGCCTCAAAGCAAACAAGTGCACAGTTTGTCACAAAATATAGTACAACAAATTCAAACATACTTCTTATCAGAGGAAATTAGTAGAACAATGCCTGGCCTTAAAGATGTTGTTACTATTACAGAAGGATCAACAAAAATTAGGAAATCAAAGCGGTTGGTGTTATGGACCCTCACCGACATCTACGAAATGTTCTTGGAAGAAAACAAAGATGTCAAAATCAGCTTCTCAAAGTTCACTACGTTGCGACCGAAGGAATGTATTTTAGCCGGACCTACCGGAACACACAATGTCTGTATATGCATGATACATGAAAATGTACGTTTAATGTGTAAGCCGCTCTTAAATTTAATAAAAAATGAAAAAGATCTGCTTAAGAAACTGAGTTGTTCTAATAATACAGTGGATTGTGCAACAAATATATGCAATGATTGTAAAAATATCGTGGAAGCTTACACAGAAACAATTTTGGAATCTCTTGAATTTTACGAAGAAATACATTATGAGAAATGGTTAATGCAAGATAGATATTCGTTAGAACGCATGGAAAAAAATAAGGAAGAATTTGTAGAAGATTTAGTACATACATCGGTAAACAAATTAAAAATTCATGATTTCATCGCAAGGCAGCAATCAAAGTTTCTTGAGGATACGAAACAAAACTTACGTCACGGCGAATACGTATTTATTATGGATTTTTCAGAAAACTACTCAATGATAACGCAGAATGAGATACAAGCTGCACATTTCAATAAAGTTCAAGCCACAATCCACCCAATCGTAGTTTACTACAAATCATGTAATGATAATCTAGAGGTCTTATCTTTTGTCATTATATCTGATCATTTAATGCATAACACAGTTGCAGTTCATAAATACCAGGAAATGTGTATTGAATTCATTGAAAAACAGCAAGAAATATATCCAAGTATCAAAAAAATTTTATATTTTACTGATGGTTCAGCAGCTCAATATAAAAATAAGAAGAATTTCATAAATCTCTGCAAACATGTTGATGATTTTCAAATACCTGCAGAATGGCATTTCTTTGCAACTGCCCACGGAAAGGGTCCATCCGATGGGATTGGAGGAACACTTAAAAGAGAAGCCCAGAGAGCTTCGCTTAGAGGGGGAAAAATATCAACAGCAAGGGAATTGTTTGAATGGGCGGAAATTTGGTCGAAAAAAACCACGTTATGAAGTTTTCATATGTGTCTTCAGAAGATATCGAACTACAGGAACAATTTCTTTCGGTGCGGTTTTCGGACATTAAAACCATTTTTTATTTAGCGTATGGTTTTTGTTGTGACACATTAAAAACAAAAATAAAACAAAAATAAAACTTAAAATAGATAGATTTTCATATGAAATCTACATAAAACAAAACATGAATAATACACATTAAATGAGCTTACAATCAATATGATTGCGCGTCTTTTAGTTAAAAATTAAAAAGTAAAATATTAAAATATTTGAACATTGGGCAGTATATTTGAACATTAGATATTTACATCGAGTGAGTTTATCCATGCTACTACATTGGGAGTTGCCAATTGGATGTCTGAGATGTCGCCATTGTTTCGTCGAAGTGGGCACACTGTTGCAATGTGTTTTATGGTTTGTTGTGGAGCTCAGCAGTCACATTGCGGGGACTCTGAGATTCCCCACTTGTAGAACGAATCAGCACAACGTCCATGATTCGTTCCTATTCGGTTTAGTGTGGTCCAGGTATGACGTGGCAGATCGAAACCAGGTTGGGCAGAAGTCGGGTTAATAATAGAAACGCCAGAAGTGTTGTAATCATTCCAGGAGGTGTCCCAGGCACCCAAGATATTAAAACCAGCTGCCAGCAGGTTGCTGGCAGTTTTATGTGGAGGCTTTCTTGACTTCAATCGACAACTAGTGTGGTCACCGTAATATTCGTGCAAGGGTAACGTGATGTTGTTGGTTACCTTTTTATGTTCACGCATGAGTGCATGCGAGCGTCTGAGTGCAGGTGGAGCGATATTGCTCAACACAGGGAGCCAAGGTAAAGGAGTGGACCTGATAGTACCACTTATAGTACGCATCGCGGCATGCAGCTGGCAGTCAACTTTTTGAGTATGTGTGCTATTCAGCCAGGCTGGTGCGCCGTACTCAGCCACTGAGTAAACCAGACTTAGAGAAGTTGTGCGGAGGGTTGCTGGAGTAGCACCCCATGTCGAACCTGCCAGTTTATGCGATATATTGTTTGTCGTTTTAAGTTTTTTTGACGTATTCTCTAGGTGGAGCTTAAAAGAAAGAGTTCTATCGAGAGTAATACCCAGATACTTTGGCTGTTGATTGTATTTAATGACAGTGCCGTTAAATAACACTGATAGTTCGTGTTTTGATAGTTTGTTGTTTAAGTGGAAACAAGAACTCTCGGTTTTACTTAGATTAGGAAATAAGCTCCACGTTCGAAAATAGTCATTCATTGTCGCCAGGTCAGTTGACAGCAAATCTTCCAAAAAACCATTAAAACCATAAGTGGAACTCAAGGATTCCACTGTTTTTTACCGGATAACACTACACCCGATAAAATAATTGCCAAAATGTTTTCTTTTTCTGATGATCATAAATATTTCAATTTAAAGGCAGGAAATATATATAAATTAATTTTTAATGTATTTATTTATAATATTGATTAAATTATTTAGAAAAAATATTTTTTTAATGTTTTTTTCTAATGTTAGTTTTGGTGATGTTGAAATTATAACAAAATCTTCGATCATTGGGATCTCCAATTCTTATTCTGAATAAAAACCTGTTTCTCAATCAGAAATACACAGAAAATGGTTCAAATTTATTGCAGGTGTTAAAATATGAAATGTTTAATTTATTAGATCCACATTTAGTACAAGATTATTAACTTAATAAAAAAACACATATGAATTTTTCATATACCAAACTTTAAAAAATCGTAAGAAAAAATCCATATTGAATTGCTGACTTTTTATTTCTCAATTTCATAGCTGCATATGTTTACTTTAAAATTTGTGAAAAACAAAAAAAAAAAAGATACTTTTTGAGATATGAGCTTTGAAGTAAACCAAGGTTTTACGCGTCGCCTAGCGGAAAAGAGAAAAGTTATTAATTTTAAACTTACTTATTTCAATTATTAAATTATTTTCCTTTTTACTTGCAAAAATATACGTAGGTCGGATGAAATTTGTGGCACCTATTCACAAATCATTGCCACCATTACCAAAACTACGTGAAAAAGCCTCAAAATTCAACCGCGCATAACTCCGATTCAGAGTACACAAAAAATAAAAGCAGAAATCACTTTTTTCCTTTCGTCAATACCAACAAAATATCAAAATTTCAGATTTTTAAAAAATAGTTGTTTTTTTTCGATGTACGTTTTCAAAATAATAGCCCATTTGTGGAGGACCACACCAAAACGCTACATTTCCATTTTCTTTAAAAAATAGATTGTGTACTTAGATCGGCTCCAATTTCTGAATTCGATCGAAAAGTCAAAAATTTATCTATGCTTAAATTAGAACTGTTTTTCCCCTTTGTAGAATAGAGCTTGCTTTAGACATAATGTAATCAGTGTAATCACATAATCAAATTTTCTTGAACTGCGTTGGAAAAATGTAATAATGGAAATGTAGCGTTTTGGTGTGGACCTCCTCATTTATTCTATGCAATTAATCTATCCAGAGCTCTGGGCCCATAATCTTTTATGATTATTCAAAGATCTTCTAGTCGTAGATTAAGAATAAATAATTAACTCGAAATAAACAATTCAACAGTTTAAAACGTTATATTATATACATAATTCGCTTTTATAGAAATTTTTATATAGAAGAAAAGTTTTCTATTTCACAGCTAGCTATAAATATTAGAATATATAACAGTGTGACCAATTTAACAATGTAATTTTAACAATGGGCAACAGCACTTGCGTTAGTGCAGGTAAAATTTATTTTATCTCTGCAAAAGTTCGTTCATCCCTAGTTTATTTGTAGAAAATTGTCAGACTGGCAACATTTCGTCTGTGCTGCAAAAAATCAAGCTCATTATAGTGAGAGTTCAGTTGCCAGTCAGTTTAACAGCGCTGAACAAAATCAAGGCACTTCAAACCACTATAAGCTCCACCCTAAATGTGAGAACAGTACTCCATGCAGGGATGTTTATTTATTGATTTATTTTGATACTGCTACTATGGGTGATATTCTTAGAGTATATATAAATACAGAGAGAACATAACTTTAAAATTGTATGAAGAGAGACATAAGAAATCGTGTTTGCTAATATGTCATATTCAATTTCTCATTTTGCCATTTACATTTCTGTTTATTTACAACAACCAACTATTGTATTAAATTATGAATTAAAAACAATTAAATAATTTAAAACGAAACAAAAAGTACAATCTATTATTTTTAGTTGTGCTAATTTTTATAAAATGAATGAAAATAATTACGAGAGTATTTTACATTTATTGTGTTATTTCCAGTGATTTTATAATAGTGACAATGCAACTCACTAAATAAAGTTTCGATAAGGTCCAATAAAAACGCTTCATTTACTATTTTTTAACAAATAAAAACGAATTGTTTCGATTATTTTTCTCTGGTGGGAAGGAACAGCGAATATTTTCGAATATTTTCGGCCTACTTAATATATTAATTTAAAACAAAAATTCACATACAAAATTATGTGAAAATGCAATTTGCAAATAGTAAAAATGTCCGTTTTCATTCATAAATGATTGCATGTTTATGTTTATTTGTGAAAAATAAATTACAAATTTATAACATTTATGCGCCTACTAAGATGAAATAATATTTTATTATGTATGATTATGTTGTATGAAATAATGTTACTATTTCTGTTCGTTAAATTGTCTGCTAAATACAACTCGTCACCAAATTATTAGTCGATTATTTTTCAACATTACCACTCATGCCATTTGAGGTTAAAAATTTACCTCGTGCGCCACGCGCACTCGGGACCTCAAATGACATTCGTAATAATGATTATGAAAAATAATCGACTATTATTTGACGACTCGTGATATTATATATGATTATTTTCCGGATGATTATTTTACGGGCGGTAAAGTAGACAAATACACTAATGTTTTATATAGCAACGGGCTGTTATTTTACGGGCGTTAAGTTCAACTTTCAGTCACGATAACTAGGATGTAAAATGTGTTTTACGATTCGTTTGTGCGTAAAAACTTAAAAGTTAAAATGCAGAGAAGAAAAATTTATTTTACCATCACTGTTTCCCTCTCTCTTCATACATTTTTGTATTTTGGTTCTCTCTATATTTATATGTACTCTAAGATGTTAACATTCGTCAACCAGATTAGAAAATGTATGTCAAACAGAATAGAAAAAAGTTGAAGGTAATGGTTTTGCAAAAGATACAAAACTTATTTTAAAAAAAATATTTGCTTAGATATAACGTTTAGATTTCTGTTTAAGGGATTTCTTTAAACGGTGTGGTAACACAGCTAGTTTTACTATTTTCATTCCTAGCTATAATGTTCAGTCTAGCTTCACTACATGAATTTGATAAACTTTATTCTCGGCTCTTTAGAAATGTTACCAATGCACAATAATGCACACGATAATTATTAGGTGAAGTACAACAGTGGTTGATAAGAAAGTAAACACTGCCGACCCAAAATACGAGGGCTATCAACATCCCTCCATCATCTACGACCGTCAACTTCTAATTTTAAGAAATTAACTCACCCAATGATTTGTTTTCCATAATAGAAAGTGAACACTTATAACTTACAGTCTACAGATAATATACAATTTATAATAGTCCAAAACAGGTGATTTTCAAGATAATAATATAAATGCATGAATTATATGATTATCAATTATATTACATACATAAACAAATTGTTGGACCAAAATGAAACAGGTGATTGTTGAGAATTTATTGTAACTTCCAAAAATTGTTGCACCAAAATAAACGGGCGATTGTTGAAAAATGTGTCTAAATGCCAATTTATTCGTCTAGATTTATTTTTTTATTATTAAGCTCAATAAAACAAGAGAAAAATGTACTACTAAAAATTTGTGACCCTCATGGTTCACGATATAAAAACATTTGATAAAAATAAATTTATACAAAAAAACACACAATTACAAACAAAAGAAGATATTTGCTATTTACAATTTACTATATGTATTTACTTTTTACTATTTACGAATATTATCTTCTTATAATCAAATTAAATCTAGCTTACATCAATATCACAAATTACAGAGGAAAAAATGGATAAATTAGTTTCTTTTGTTAATTTATTATACTCTAATTTCGCAACGTTTCTAAAATGTATCAATGGAACACAACAAAGTTCGATTATGCCAAGCTTTATGCTATATTAAACATTTAGATTGTTGCATTATATCGTGAAAACAATATAGTACACAATAAAAACATTTTTATTCGCCTACATATTAAAGTGGTACTTTATTACTGTGATTTGTGGCCGTAAAGTGTCACTTTTTAACCATATATTTTGTTGTCATAATTACGTCCAAAACATTTGTACATTTGTATTTGTTTAAATTCTATAAAAATAGACATTTTTATCAAAGCAACCTTTAAATTCAAAATCTCACAATCAAATTAAAATTATTGTTATTATTTGTTGTCATAGTTATACAATTATTTTGAAAACAAAAACAAATATTTTGTCAAAGGTTACTTGTTCAACATATTTTCATTTTATGCAAAATTATAACTTGATTTAGAATAAACAATTTTTTTCAAATATTTGGCTAGCGGCGAATAAAAAATAGTATATGACGCACGGAAGTACGCTATTTCGGACTAAATTTGGGTGCAAATCTCGGCTAGCGCCTCGATTTGCAAACTCCACATACGTCTAAAATCTTTAGCTTTACGTCCTAGCATCATAATTCATAATGTACTATTATATTATAAATTTAAAAACTATTAAATTCTTCATCAAGTTATAATTATTTTTTCGGTAAATGGCTGTTTTTTACGGCGGCAGTAAAGTGTTTCCGTTTTTGGTCATATTTTTAGGGCTGCAGCAAAAGAATATGAGTTTGTTATGAAAGTCCTATATTCGTCCCTGTATGGAGTACTGTTGTCAAGTTTGGGGTGCTGCTTCTGTTTCGATCTTGGCCCTCTTAGACTCTGTTCAAAATCGGGCTATACGAATTGTGGGCGAACAAAATTTGACATCAAAACTTGATTCCCTACAACATCGTCGCACTGTGGCTGACCTCGTTGTTTTTTACAAATACCATCATCTACAGTACTCAGATGAAATCAGCAGCATCACGCCTCAAACTTTTTCTTACCCCCGTTTCACTCGGCCGCCAAACTTAAAACTCAACACAAAAAGGAGCATCTTAGCTCCTAATTAAATTACAAACATACTATTTTTTAGATTAAAATAATCTTTTTTATTAAATAAAACAAATTTAATCAACAGAAATATTTTTGACAAAAAATTAATTGTATCAGACAATCCGCTCACACTATAAATTTGACTAAACACATTTAATTTTTTCCAATTTAAATTATACTAATTAAGTTTCAATAATGAAGATAAACAACAATGTTGGTTTACATCGTCAGGTCAAAATCTGGGTTAAAACAATTTTAAAGTTATTCACTTCAGCTCGAATGCCAGCAATCATTTAAGATTACTCAACCGCTTCATAACAACTCACTGCAAATTTCAGGTTGATATAATTAACAGTTTAAGAGATAATCGAGTTCATAGATGGACAGACACTACAGTCTTAGCGGATTATGTTTTTTGACATAATACAAGAATAAACAGAAACTTAAATAAAAATAATAAAAACTGTAGGCATTTAATTTATCAACTTGGAATTCAAAAAGGCGTAAACGGAACTTTTAGACTAGTCAAAATTATTTTGTCTATTACGTAGAGCGCGTATACCTAGGATGCAACTATTCGTTAAAATTGACTCCCAAATTCACTTATGCAGCTGAAACCGAAAAATGTAAGTGACTCAACAGGAAGTGCACTTGGAACTATCAATGCCAGTATTTAATATAAAATAATAATGTTTTTTTCAATATAATATTAATATAATATTAATTATTTAGCATGCAATAAGCCTGTGAAGGTAGATCCAAGTTTGTAATGGTGATGCCTATACTACGAATTCTCACAAATTAATGATGATTAGTTTATTAAGACAAAATCTGTATAACAATCTGCATTGTTTTCGTTTTACAGGGATCATGTTCTAACTAAATAGTAAAGATGATTGTCGACAGAGCGAATACGATGAGCTAGTAGATGATTATACATTCTCATCAATCATAATGAAATGAAGATAAAAGCAGATTCAGCGATAGTCTCTTAGGTGCAGATGAAGGCTGCAAAATGTCTATTTGCTGTATAGCTGTTACAAACGGAGCAAGGTTTTCAATTTTTGAATCTTAATTTTAGGATTTTACTTCTAGATTTATTTTGCTTGTATAGTAATATTTCTCGAATTAAAACTAAGAACATGTTATGAGTTATGATTAAGGCTATCGAATGTGAGAGTAAGGCAGCTAATTTTCTTTGGAATTTAAATTCAATCGTTTTTATTTATAAGTGGAAAAAGCAAATAAATAGTTTTCGCGTTGAATGAGGTTCCAACATGATAAATATGGAGGGGCTGAAATCTCACAGCTCTGAGATATCAACACTTCGGTCTGGGTTAAGGATTTTGATATAGTTTTCGGCAAAAAACTTTTATGAGGACATGGTTTTTAGTTTTGGGCAGCGATGTACATCAAACATAACTCTTTGTTGAAGAACAAGTATTTTATCTCTGTTTAAAAATTTATTACAAAACTAACACGAAACATCAATACGTTGCCGGAAAATTATAATCAAAATTCCAAAAATATTGTTAAATTAAATAAAATCAAACTTTTTCAAAATTCCAAAAATATTCCAAATATTAGAATAAAATCAAATATTTAAATGTTTTCTAAATTCCAATAATATTTCAAAAATTCTTAAAAATTCAAACTTTTTCCAAAATTCTAAACATATTGCAAAAATTATTACAAAATCAAAAATTCAAACTTTTTTCAAAATTCCAAAAATTATAATAATATCAAAAATTAAAAATTTTTCAAAATTCTAAAAATATTTCAAAAATTCTTACAAAATCAAAAATTAAAACTTTTGCCGAAATTCTAAAAATATTGCAAAAATTATTACAAAATCAAAAATACAAACTTTTTCAAAATTCCAAAAATATTTCAAAAACTACAACAAATTCAAAAATTTCCATGTCCAATTTCATTTTAAATTACATTTACGTCATAAAAACAGCTACATTTTTTTTCCCAAAATATTGGCTAAAAAATTAAATGAAATCATTTTTTGACACACTTGACATTATTTTTTGACAAACTTATAATGCCATAACTCTCTATAATAATAATAAAATATCATGTGATACGAACTATTAATTTTATTTTTTTCTAAAAAAATTGGGTAAAAAATAAATAAAAACCTTTCTTTTGACACACTTGACAACATTTTTTGACAAACTTATAATGCCATAATTCTCAATAATAATAATAAAATTTCATTTCAAACAAACAATTTATTTTTTTTCCAAAAAATTGGGTAATAAAGTAAATAAAAATCTTTTGACACACTTGACAACATTTTGTTGACAAACTTATAATGCCATAATTCTCAATAATAATAATAAAATTTCATTTTAAACAAACAATTTTATTTCCAAAAAAAAATAAAAATCTTTCTTTTGACACACTTGACAACACTTTTTTGACAAACTTATAATGCCATAATTCTCAATAATAATAATAAAACTTCATTTCAAACAAACAATTAATTTTATATATTTTCCAAAAAATTAGGTAAAAAAATAAATAAAAATCTTTCTTTTGACACACTTGACAACTTTTTTTTGACGAACTTATAATGCAATAATCTAGTTTTTGATCTCACATACCAATCCCGACCATCAAGATTTCTCCAAGTTCAATGTTCCTACTCGTAATCACTTAAAATGAACGTTTTTTAAGCCAAAAATATGCAAATTTCCTTGTTTTGACACACATAATGATTTTTTTGACACACTTCCGGTACAGTTATCGAACACAGCGTCCTTTCGGACCTGTCCCTTGAGTATACCTATTTTTAGAAAAAAAAATTTTTGAAATCCCTCCAGTGGTTTTCCCTGCAGCGTAGGTAATGACGGCCGGCCGACAGACAGACATACATTTATTTTTTTTTTGCTTTTTTAGAATCAGGAGGTCCTAAAACGTCGAGAAATGTCAAAAAAAGTGGGGGTAAGAATTTCACTTTGAGCTCATGAATGTAATACTTAGGTCTTTCAGACCGAAGTAATAGCTGACCATAAATTAAAGTTTTTAATGCATAAAACCATTATATACTTTTAACTAATGTGTTAATGTTTTTCTGTGCGCTATCGTTGCTTCTAGTTTTTAACAACAATTTTTTTTCCAATTAGTTTATTGCCACTCTATCTAGGGTATATAAGGTATCGCAACGCACAAAACTTATTTTATTTAATTTCATGATAATTTGAAAAAATTAAAAAAATTTCATATGCAACATAGTCTTGGATATATCTGTATACTTGTAATAATCAAAGCAAAAACTCGTTTTATGTAACTAGAATATTTTCTATATCGTCTCCAAGAAGTTAAATAAAAATTATAAAAAATAGAAGAAGAAAAAATAGAAATTTAGAGAGTTTCTAGTTTAAAAATTTAAAATTCGTTAACTGAATGCAGCTACATAATAATAGTAGTTTATTATGTAAATTTTTAATGATATATTTTAATTTTCTAGCAAAAGTTTACAATTCGAACAACGCACGGGAGAGCATTGTAAATTTGGAAGAGAATAAAATTCGTTAAACACGAACCCAATAAAACGTTTTATCCTTCCGACAGAGAGCATTTATGTATTATTAAGTATTAATTTAATATGTATTAACAACATTGAATAATTTTAGTTTTTCCACATTGGAGTTTTAATTCAAATGAAATCTTACTTTTTCTTTTTAATTATTTGATAGAAGTACACGCGAATTAGTTTGATTTTCTTTTTTTATATGTATATAATTATAAAAGAAAGCAAAAATGTTTTTTTTTATTTTTTTATAAAATATAATCAACATATTTATAAAATACAATAAAAAAAATTATTTCAGAGTCCAATACAGTCAAATAAATTGTTTTATTGTGTTTCGCTGATTTGCGCAACAGAATAAAATTAACAGCTTTTTATTTTATTCTGTTCAGCATAATAATGCACACAATTATGGTTGTAAAAAAGAACCAAAAATAAACCTATTGTTATAGGCGTCGAAAGCATAAAAATTGTTCTTCTTTAATATGTAGTGATTGCAAAGTAGTTAAAGTTAATCTAATTCAAACAAAATGAATCAATCATACAAGCAATCACTTATACATCATTAAACAAGTGTAATTTATTTTTCTAATATAACAAACGCTAATACAGAATTTAAACTTTTATGATTTGAAGTTTTATTGCAGTCAGTAATATTACTGCAATTAAAAAATTTTATGTTTTGATAAGTTTAATTTTTAAAATATTGTTAAAAATTTCTATTTTTATAAACCAATCTTAAGAGTCAATGATGCAAGGCATATCTGGCATATATAGTTCCCAGCGGTTAACTTTCTTCTGACCAGCTTCCGTACCGCCATTTATTTAATCACTATTAACCGTTAATAACAATAATTTCTCTCAAATAATTTGTAATTTTATGGTTCGCAAATCTTATCATTGTTTAACAAACCAACTCCAGTAGGAAGAAGGTCAGGTATTAACATGCTACTTCATTTGCGTTTACTAGTTTACTTCAATATAAATAATGTTAATAAATAAATAACTAACGCTGAATCATATCCGTAATCATTTTAATATAGAAAAAAAATTGCTTGTCTGCTTTTATAATTGAAAATTAATTTCTGTAACTAAAGAGAAACTTAATTTCATAGCTTAACGTTAACAATATTTAAGGAATTTTGCGCTAAACAACATTCTCAAATATTTAATTAATTAAATAATAATAAATTAGTGTTTGAAGTAATTCTTTTCGCGTCTGAATAAATACACAATTTCGATAAAAAAAAATCGTATCTGTATTTAGTGGGTTATTTGTTTTTCCACGGATATTTATTACTTCAATAATTTAATTTAATTTTGTTTGTTTCACAAATCGTGTTATTTATCAAAGGCAAAATGTCAAACTCTTTCTTAAATTTAGCTGTAGAAAATATTAGCATAAAAAGGATACACATACAACTGCAATTGCAGGCAACTGATGTAACTGCCAACCAGGTCGTGTTATATAAGCTTATTGCGCTTGCTGAAAAAATAAAGTTAATTTTTTATTTTGTAACGTATGACTGTTTTGTTCACTCCGTACCTCTCTGTTCCGTTAAAAAATTTCTGTTCTAAGCACACAATCGCATCGATCCAGAATGAAAATAAACAACTATTTTGAGAGATTATATTTATTTTATATTTTGTATGATATTTTAAATCAACATCGTGATATTTTTCTCTTTTGACTAGCACATGAGACTGCCAAAATATTTGAAAAATTATTTTGGTGTCAACAGAAAATGTTTATTCTGTTCTCAAAAATTTCTCAAAAGGATTTTGACGTGGATCGACCCGAATTACGATTGGCACATTATTTTAATATGTTTTCAAACATAATCAATTCATCAGAACGCCGTTAGAGTTGATTGGATTCTCCACCAGTGCTATGTCCACTGTATTTAGGTTTGATCTAGAATCGAGATCCATTCTATCCACTTTTTAAAATAGTTTTGCACACCCAGAGTATAAGTTGTATTACGAGAGCCAGAAAACCTAGAATTTTTAATGAATTTCAATGCAACGGTTGACTTTTTCGAGTTTTTTGTAAGTTATGAAATGCCCCAACAACTTCATTAGTTTCAAAAATATAGATTCATTTTACAAAATTAATTTGAACATTTAATTAGCTAAAACAATGTACATTTGAAACGATTGTACAATATATTGCTTATAACTGAGCTAACTGAACTCTTTGATCAAAATTTACATCATCATCGAACGAACAGATTGATCGATGTTTTTATAAACGGGAATTTCTTATCGTCGCTTTAATAATGAAACAACGTATTCGCAAAAGTGTAGTTTCGAGATAATTGAGTTTAAAGATTTTTCGATTTTCTGATTTTCGTAAACTCGGCAGCACTATTGAATGAATAAAGATATTGGAAAAAAAATTTCTACCAATTAATCTTGACTAATTTCCCCACAACATATTAAAATTTCACATTGGTACCTGCTGGCTTTTCTACCTAAAAAGAGGTGAAAAGTCATTCAGGTACCTTATACGTTATTTCATATTTCATATACGTTATTTCATTTTGCATGGAAGTACGATTAAACCTAAAATAAATTATAATTGAACTAAAGCATGATATGCTTACAATTTTTTATTTATATGAACCGGTCTATCATGCAGTCATGAATGATGCTTATACAATATTTTAGATTTACCATTTCGTGTGGCGATCGTAATGTATGTAATATATACGACAATGATTTTACCCAAGTTATTATTCTGTAGGAATTGAAATATCGTACATGCATTTACGCTGTTTCAATATTTAACCAAATTCAAATTTGCATGTACGTTCATTATCAATATATTAATTTTCACCCCCAGTTATAAAATAATTGGAAAATGTTAAAATGCCACTCTATAGACATCCTTATGGGGAATGCAGCGCACCCATTATATAATAACAACGTATATATGGCATACGTTATTTCATTATTAAGGCGACGTTATAGTTTTGTTTCTTTCAAAATACATACTCATCACATGATTTCAAATACAGGTTCATTTAAATGAGAAATCAGAGAGAGAAAAAACATCTTATAAGATGCGTTCAGACTAAGAAACATGTATGAGTGCACCAAGTCAATCAACAAATTTTTAAACATTCTTCCAATAAATAAATAAAAATACACTAGTTGTAATACACGTTTCTATTATTGTATTTTTATACAATATCACAAACAATCAATACACATATAAACACGAAAACCAAAACAACTTTTGAATAAACCGCAAGATAATTTATATTGAATGAATTTTGAACAACTGTTTGACGTAATTAATATTATTGAGGTACTTCTTTGAATGTTTTGATTTTCATGTTGATATTATATAGTAATGAAATTAAAATAACAAGCTGTTTTTAGAGAGTTGTTTTTTAATGGTTTTGAATCTTAATTTAGAGCCAGAATCAGAATATAGCCGGTTGTTACAAGCTATCGAATGGCTTGATTAAATTTTTCGATGCAGTTGTTCTAGTGAATGTTCGTTGGTAACATCTATTTGTGTTTTGTGCATCTTTGTTTATTCTTCTAATATTTTTTCGAACCAATAGAAAATCTTAGTTTCGTTTGAATCCGAATTCTCTGATACGTTTTTATTAATTTTTACAAATGAGATTTAGAATAATTTATTTTAAATAAATTTAATATTTTTCAATAACAACTTAATTTATAATATTTGTTACGCGTTTCAGCTATTTGAGTTTTAATTTTGCTGGAAGGTAGGCGAAAAGTTATTCTTACCGAAATCGTGCTATTTTAGAATTTGTTCATTGCGCTGGCTATTAATAATCGTGTGTGAGGAATACATTGTGACACTTTGTCATTTTCTTTCAACCAATATTAATTGCTGATAGCTACATTTCTGAAAGTCTAAGTGAAGAATTTTCATGTTTAAGTTGCTATAGAGTAGCAAATGCTTCTTTGCACCAGACAACAACCAAATCGGGTGTTTAAGGTAAAAAGGTAAAACTGCGCCAATGTTAAGCTTGTTATTGGTTGCATCAACTTCTTTTACAGTACAGTAAAGCACAAGACATATTAATTCCTGCAATAGAATGTCTTCGTCAATCTTATCTAAAATATTTTTTTATACAAATCACTCATTCCCATCAGTTCATTTCCATTTTAGTTCGTCCTTTGAAAACAGTTTTTTGTATGATCCCGTTTTTTTCCTTCGAAACTTTTTTACGTTTTTCTAGAATACAAATAACTGTTGGGCCGTTTCGAATTTTTCTTGTCTATAATTTTTAATTTTTGTTTGTTTTCAATGATTTTACGATAATGTGGCTCATGGTTTCTTGTATCAAAGCTACTCATGACTTTTTGAAGCGAACAACAACATTAACTTTTTGAAACAAGTAATAAAATACGAAGGGGCTGAAATCTCAAGCTCTGAGATATCAAGACTTCGGTCTAGGTTAATGATTTTGATATAGTTTTCGGCAAAAAACATTTATGAGGACATGGTTTTTAGTTTTGGGCAGCGATGTATATCAAACATAACTCTTTGTTAAAGTACAAGTATTTTTTTATCTCTGTTTAGAAATTTATTAAAAAACTAACACGAAACATCAATACTTTGCCGGAAAATTATAACAGATCATAACTTAACATAATTTAGTGAAAAGATACACTCAGCAAACTACTCAAAAACCTCTCCATTTAGCGTTTCGAGAAAATATTACAAAATCACAAATTCATTTTTCTTTCAAAATTTCAAAAATATTGTAAAAATTAAATAAAATCAAACTTTTTTCAAAATTCTAAAAATATTTCAAAAATTATTACATAATCAAAGCTTAAAATTTTTTTTCAAAAATTCTAAAAATATTGAAAAAATTATAACAAAATCAAAAATTGAAACTTTTTTCAAAATTCCATGACAATTCCAAAAAATTGTATTTTGAAATCAAAAAATTTTATACGAAATTAGTTGAATTTTCGGTTTGTTTATATTAATTATAATAAAATCAATTTAAAAATTTTACAAATTCTAAAAATATTACAAAAACTCTTACAACATCAAAAGTTGAAACTTTTTTCAAAATTCTAAATATATATATGAAATTCAAAAGTTCTACTTTTTTTTCAAAATTCTAAAAATATTACAAAAATTCTTACAAAATCAAAAATAAAACTTTTTCCAAAATTCTAAAAATATTGCAAAAATTATTACAAAAACAAAAATACAAACTTTTTTCAAAATTCCAAAAATATTTCAAAAACTATAACAAATTCAAAAATTTCCATGTTTAATTTCATGTTTTATTACATTTACGTCATAGAAACAATTGATTTTTTTTTTCCAAAAAATTGGCTAAAAAAATAATTGAAATCATTTTTGACACGCTTGACATTATTTTTTTGACAAACTTATAATGCCATAATTCTTAATAATAATAATAAAATTTCATGTCATACAAATAATTAATTTTATTTTTTTCCAAAAATTGGGTATAAAAATAAACAAAAAGCTTTCTTTTGACACACTTGGCAACATTTTTTTGACAAACTCATAATACCATAATTCTCTATAATAATAATAAAATTTCATTCATGTCATACAAATATATTTCATGTCATACAAATAAGTAGTTTTATTTTTTTCCAAAACATGTTAAAAAAATAAATAAAAATCTTTCTTTTGACACACTCAACAACATATTTTTGACAAACTTATAACACCGTAATTCTCTATAATAATAATAAAATTTCATGTCATACAAATATATTTCATGTCATACAAATAATAAATTTTATTTTTTTCCAAAAATTGGGTATAAAAATAAACGAAAATCTTTCTTTTGACACACTTGACAACAATTTTTTGACAAACTTATAATGCCATAATTCTCTATAATAATATTTACTCATACAAATATATTTCATGTCATACAAATAAGTAATTTTATTTTTTTCCAAAAAATGGTAAAAAAATAAATAAAAATCTTTCTTTTAACACTTGACAACATTTGTTTGACAAACTTATAATACCATAATTCTCTGTAGTAATAATAAAATTTCATGTCATACAAATATATTTCATGTCATACAAATAAGTAATTTCATATTTTTCCCAGAAATGGTAAAAAATTAATAAAAATCTTTCTTTTGACACACTTGACAACATTTTTTTGGTAAAGTTATAATACTATAATTCTCTATAATAATAATAAAATTTCATGTCATACAAATAATTAATTTTATTGTTTTCCAAAAAATTGGGTAAAAAAATAAATAAAAATCTTTCTTTTGACACACTTGAAAACATTTTTTTGACAAACTTATAATGCAATAATCTAATTTTTGATCTCACATACCAATCCCTCAATATTTCTCCAAATTCAATGTTCCTACTCGTAATCACTTAAAAATAATGAACGTTTTTTAAGCCAAAAATATGAAAATTTGCTATTTTTGGCACACTTTTTTTTTTTTTTTTTTTTCTTTTTTTTTTTTCTTCTTATTTTTTTTTTTTTTTTCTTCTTATTTATTTATTTATTCTCAAAGAAAAATAAGAAAATCTGACTAGCCAGTGAATTAATTATTCCTTGAAGGATAGTCAGATTTTCCAAATGGAAAAATATTTAGTACAATAAAAACATATAAACAATTAGCGATATATAAACAAAAATAAATAACACATATATGTATAACAAAACCAAAAAAAATACAATAAATTATTATACAAATCAATATAAAACTAGTCAAAAAATGATTCAACTATATTCTTAAAATATTCTCTCACATTGTATTTGAACTTTACCAAGGTTTCGGATTTCTTAATGTCATCAGGGATTGAATTGTAAACAAACGGACCCATGAATGTTACTGCCTTCCTTCCAAATTCAGTTCGAATATGATGATATTTAATCATATTATAATTTCTTGTGACATAACTATGATCCATACAAGTAAATTTCAGATTCGACAACGTCGACGATATATTAAGGTTTTTATACATATATAAAGTTAACTGAAATTTGTGCAAAGCATTAACTGGTAGAATTGAATGATTTACAAAAGTATATAATGACTTAGTAGAGAATAAGTGTGGTAACCTAAATATAGCCTTCAAACCTTTGTTTTGTAATGTTTGTACTTTTTTCATCCTAGTAGCTGTAGCAGTGCCATAAACAATAAGACCATAACTAATACGTGAGTGAACAAATGCATAATAAATGTTAAGCAAAACAAAGGTTGGAACGAAAAAGGATAATTTTCTGATTAATGATTATTTTGACACACTTCCAGTACAGTTATCGAACACAGCGTCCTTTTGGACCTGTCCGTTGAGTATACCTATTTTTAGAAGAAAAAAAAATTTGAAATCCCTCCAGCGGTTTTCTAGATTTCGTAGGCAATGACGGCCGGCCGGCAGACAGACATACGTTTTTTTTTTGCTTGTTTAGAATCAGTAGGTCCTAAAACGTCGAGAAATGCCAAAAAAGTGGGGGTAAGAATTTCATTTTTGGCTCATGAATGTAATACTTAAATCTTTCAGACTGAAGTAATTGTAGTTCTTTATGAAAAGGTGAATGTTCTTAACACCGAGGCGTGACCATGGTGTTTGAGAGATTTTCTGTCAATTTAATTATATGCAGCTCTTAAAATGATGAATAAGTAAGCTGTGAAATTTACGTTAAGCCATCCATTTTCATTAAGAATTTCTCAAAGCCACACTTCAATTAGAATAATAAAGTAATAAATTATGTTTTTTTAATTTTATCATCATCTAAAGCGTCAAAAAAACCAATCGCAGGTCACTAATGGGTTAACTAAGATAGTAAAATAATTCACCATTAAGTAAACAATTAAATTAATAACTGATAAAACATTACGGAGATATGGACACATTTGGGCGGTTATCGTAACGCCATCTCATTTTCAATAGCCGTGAATCGCTATCGTTTTACTAAAATTTCAAAATAAATTGATTATAATTTCCTATGAGATAAAAACGGGGGCAGGTTGATAAATCATTGATTATTGGATGTTTTTTGCTAGCTTATGGTAAAAAGAAACCTAATAGTTCTTCCCTATTCCCAAGTTTAATTTCCGAAATGAAAAAGATTTATTTTGTAGACTTAATAATTTTTTGCTATATGATTAGTAACGACTCCATAGGCAACAACAACAAATGGACATTTCTTGAGATATTAGCATGTTTTAATTTTTCAAGTTTTCTATTAACACACCGGGTTTTCTTGGTTGCAAACGGTCTCTAAAAATATTTAGTTATCTGTTGAAAAATAGTAATCAAAGGTTCAAACTATAAATTGTGGCTATCTTATCATGGAAAATTTCTTATAGAATATAAAATTTAATCATTAAATGTAAATAAATGAGCTTTGTTTATATGTATAATCTTAACCTCAAAATTAAATAGAATCGTTAAACAGTAATATTAGTGTGTTATGAATATATAAAGTATTACTAATTGGTTAGGTGCAACTCAACTAGTGTCAGAAAAACACATTGGGCTGTTCAGAAATATACAAATAGAGTAAAGTTTATTTTCAATATTGGATGTAAGGAAAGCTTCAACATTTAATTGATAACATCTCAGCAGCATTTAAAGCAAATAATTATCAACTAAACTATTACCATCCTCGCTAAAAATTAAAACTCTACACTGCGCTGCTCTGCACGATAGTTCTATAGTACACTACAATTCTCATAGCAATATTTGGACAAGTTTTATTAACAATATATATTTGCCAGCAATATTTGGTAACTTTATTCTTCACTTGTACACTCAACTACTACACTCCAGAGCTACCAAAACTGGTGAACACCGACAACGACTCAACAAGTTTATTAATTTTGCTGTTTATTTAATTTAATTTTACTAAATGTAAAAGTAATTATTGTTTGCTATTTTAAAAACTTTTTCTTGTTCAAATAATTTTATAAAAATATAAATACATAAATAATGTTATCTCGTCGCTGGTCAAGTTGGTTAAATGGTCAACCATAAATTCTGATCAGAAGGACGCCGGTTCGATTCCCGAACCGACCGGAATTGAGATAAAACATATGTTACGGATCTTTCGTTTTTCAAAGCAATTTTTCATTCTATTCAATTGAATACATTCATTTCTAGTGACTTATAATTCCAATATAAATACATTTTTTAGAAACTTTCGAATTGTTTCGGGGTTTTGCAAGTCGCAACATCATCAATTATTATTGCGACACAGCATGTCGCTATAGTTTTCTACGCAGCAACATTTTTTTACTTAGTTGACATCAAAACTTCCTTAATTCCACTCGGTGGCATACTCCCCGTGGTTTATGCAGGGTGTGGTAACCTCCCTAGAGGTTCCCTTATTATTTATAAATAATAAAACACACTTACTCTTTCCAGTTTTATTCTCACTCTTAAATTATTCAAAGAAAACAAATTTATTTATTTAACTGATTTCTATTCATTCTTGTTCGATATTCGAAAGAGTAAAGTCATAAATATTTTATCTAGTGCTCAATAAATCAATTATTAAAAATCTATTTTTTTGTATCGAAAAATTATATACTGTTACGCAGTTATAAAAAAAATAAAATTCTTATTGAAATTGTGAAACCAAAAACACACGAAACTTGTTTTTTCATAATTGTTGGACTGCATGTCCAAAACATGCGGCTCTAATAGTTGCAGAGACAAAAGTCTCCTCAGAAATTTGAGTAGTGCGTCACTAACTACAATGAAGCGATCTGTTCGAGGACGATCATCTTTAAATTTGGCTAACTCGATATCTTTATGTGATCGATTTGTTCCGCTATTTAATAACAACACGGCTGTAAATACAAACACCAATGCTACAGGAGTAAGAAAAATCAAAATTCCACCGATTGTGCACACTGTAGTGCAAACCAGATTCACGAATTAATGATCAAATTAAAAATTAAAAACTACAATATCAAGAATACTAATAAAAACACACTACTGTTTACGTACGGCTTAAAGGAATTCAACTAAGCTGCAACCGAACTAATTAAGCTGAAATGTGAATTTTTCTCTTACGCCATAGAAGAAAATAAAACCATCAGATTTGTTTTATATGGCTTACTATCTAAATCAAATGAAGAAGTACTAGTAGACTTAAAGGAAGCCGGTTTATCTCCAGTAAAAGTGGTTAAAGTTGAAGCCAAAAAACCCCGTTACTCTGAAGATGCTATATACATTGTCAGCTTCAAGAAAGGTAGCATTACTCTTAATCAATTAAGTAACTTTAAATTTATTGCACATACTGTTTGCACATGGGAACATGTTCGGCCTACCAAAAATAGACCAACTCAATGCATCAAATGCTTCAGATTCGGTCACGGTATCCAAAACTGTCATATAAAGCCACATTGCAAGTATTATGGAACTGACCATGATGAAATGGAATGTCCAGTAAAGGAAGAAACAGCTAAGCATGTTTGTGTTAACTGCAATGGTAACCATCCAGCTAATTCTATACAATGTCCTCATAGAGAAGATTACATTAAAATGAAAATCAAAGCTCAAAATCGTAATTTTGTTCAACATAAAATAAATAACTTAAGTCAATTTAATATATTTGGATATGAAAGTATTTGTTTGTTATTGTCCTAAATCAGATAATAATAATTTAAGAAATGACATCATTAAATTAACAATGCGTAATGAAGCTTATATAGCGGGTGGTGATTTTAATTGTCGTCACACTAGTTGGAATTGTTTTCGAAGTAATAGAGGTGGCAGAACATTATACGATTACTCTGTTAATAGTGATAATTGTATCGTGGTAGCGCCAGATAACCATACAAGACACAGCACAAGTGGTATGCCGAGTATATTGGATTTGTTTCTTTCTAATAATCTTTACCCCATTGTTAAAATTGATACTGTTTACGAGCTATGTTCTGATCACTTCCCTGTTATTTCACAGCTCAGTTTCGATTAATCTAGCCAATCGGTAGGAAACCAAAGGTATGATTAGAATAAGACTGACTGGACGGCTTATGAAAACAAAATTAGTTCAAGTTTGCTCAACAACACTATTTATACGGAATTAAGCAGTACATCAGATATTGATTCAGCTATAGAATTTATAACTGATTCCATCATAGACGCTAGAAGGTCTTCAACACCCTTGACCAGGGTCCATTATAACGATAAATTAATATTAAGCAATGAAATTCTACTTTTGATTCGTCTAAGAAATACTCGTCGAAGACAATGGATAAGAACTCGTGATAGATATCTCAAAACAATCGTAAACGAATTGAATACTAAAATTAAATCTGAAATATTTTTACTTATTAATCAAAAATGGCAAACAAAGCTTCAAAATCTAGAAAAACAATCTAAACCTTATTGGAAAACTGTTAAAAGTATTAAAAATAAACCTAGACCTTATCCACCTTTAAGAAATTCTCTCGATCCTGATGGTGCTAGACTGTTTTTAAATTCTGAAAAATGTGATGAATTTGCTTCGACTTTCTCCAACACTTACGTGACACAAATACAATCACCTATTTCTACTGAAGTGGAAAGCGGCTGCAAATCAATAAATGATACGGTTCTTAATGTTGACTCCATTACGGAATGGACTTCTCCAAATCAACTTAGTGGTATACTTAAGAAAGTTCGTCCATATAAAGCACCTGGATTAGATGGAGTTCCCAATATATTATTAAAACGACTCCCCCAATCAGCATTGTGCTTTTTAACCAATATTTATAATAGTTGACTTAAACTTAGCTACTTTCCTACCAAATGGAAAACCGCTAAAGTCATCCCGATCTTAAAACCGGGGAAAGATCCTACTCTTGCTGGCAATTATAGATCAATCAGTCTTCTGTGCTCACGGGCAAACTTTTCGAGTACGTAATAAAAGAATATATGCAAAATTTTATTGAGGAGATCTCAATTTTAATAGATGAGCAATTTGGGTTTAGATACTCTCATTCCACCATTCATCAAGTTAACCAAATAGTTAATTACATCAAAAACTCACGTTATAACAAACAATCAACAGGTATGGTACTCTTAGACTTAAGAAGTGCTTTTGATAAAATTTGGCATGACGGTTTAATCTATAAACTATTAGAAGCTAATTTCCCCATCTTCATTGTCAAAATCTTGAGAAGCTATCTTAGTAATAGAAAATTTTCTGCAAATGTTTTTAATTCTAATTCAAATCTATTCCACATAGCGGCAGGTGTTCCCCAAGGGTCCATTCTGAGTCCTCTTCTTTTTAATTTATATATCAACGATATCCCAAAAATAGTTAATTGTGAAATTGCACTTTTTGCGGACGATACTGCTCTTTACACATCAGACGAACTGGCTGCTCCTATCTGTAACAGATTAAAACTCGTATACGAATTAAATTACAGAGTACTTCAAAACTTGGAAACTCGAGATCAATGAGTCTAAATGCCAAGCAATATATTTTACAAGATGTAGGGCCTTGAGGAAAATCCCTCAAACTGATATCATGGTAAATAATACTAGCATTAAATGGGAAAAACAAGTTAAATATCTCGGTATAGTATTAGATCAACGAATTATATTAAAATCACACATCACGTATATACTCTCTAAATGTGAGCTGCTACTAAAAACCCTATATCCATTGTTAAACAAAAAAAAGTCTACTAAATTTCGACAACAAATTGCTTATTTATAAATCGATCGTCCTTTCAAATCTTCTTTAGAGCGGCTACATCGCGAAGTCCAAATGCATTATGTAAATTTTTATGCCAATGAAGCTAACCAACGCTATAAAAACAAGTTACATTCTGTAAACAACTCACTAATCAACAACTTGTTAACTAGTGAGAATTATCGCTGAATAAATTAGTAATTATTGATGGTTTTATTTAGTTATCGTTAGGTTAAGTATTAGTATAAGAGTAGTTTAGCGTTGTTGTCTAACGATTATAATCTCTTTATGTATAAATTATACAAATCAATGTTAATTTTAAAAACCTTTATCTTTCTGTTGTAAAGTCTAATGTAAAGACTGATCTCAGAAATAAATTTACTGTATTACTTGATAAGTGAAATAAAGACTTGAAATACCAAAAAAAAAAACTGATTTCTATTCATATATTTATTTATAAGTGTGTTCCATTTACCACATTTTCCTTTACTTTTGTACTAAATTTCATTTTAAAGTTAACCATATCAAATGATGGTAAAGCTACGTGACAAACTTCCGCTTCTATTCACCGCCAGAGTTTTTGTCAGTTTGGAGAATAATTTCAAATATGTTTGCCCAAATGCTTATACAAATTTAGAACTTCTAGCCTAAATGTCATATTTCTGTCCAGCTTTCTTTAATTGTTTATATTTTGCATGGATCATAATTTTAATTTTCAGAAATTTTTTAATTTATTAATTTTCTTAAATTTAACAAACTCAAAATAAAATTTAAACTTAAAATTTTGTCAAACTAATAATTTTCTTTTGCGTTGTTTAGCAATGTTGTTTTTCAAAATTGTCAAAACAATTTATTGTCAAAAAAAATGTCGGAAACGTGTGTTAAGAAAGAATTTGAGTTGTAGTAGATCAAAAATCTAATACACCTCACATTTAAGTCGTTCCATTTAAAATTCGGTTCGGGTAGCAAGTTTACCTAAAAGGAACACGGGTTATATTTCTTTAATTTTTTTTTATTATAACTTGAATTGAATTTCTTTTTGATTCAATCCTATATTTCAACTCTATATTACTTTTCTTCACCCAGAAACTTTAACTAATTTTATTTCATACTGATATCTAAAATGACATTTTTCGGATTATATATGGTACAAAAAGTTGAACTTTAATGTCCTAGGACTTTAAAAAATTTTATAAAGTCCTAGGACGTTAAAGTTCAACTTTTTGTACCATAAACGTTGAACTTTAACATCCTAAGACTTTATAAAATTTTATAAAGTCCTAGGACGTTAAAGTTCAACTTTTTGGGCAAAATTTAAAACTAATTTCTTTTTATTTTAATAAATTCCCAGTATGAAATAAAATTTTGTATTTACCTCAAACGAAAAGTGTTTTCAAAGGTACTCACTAGTAAACATCTAGCTCGTACTTTAAAGTTTCACTTTTCGTTCTAGATAAATAAATAACTATTATTTAATATTTTTTTACAAAGGAACTACAACTAAATTTATCATATTTTTTTCTCGAAGGAAAAAATATAGCTTTAAAAAATTTTAATTTTTTTTTCATTTTTTAATTCAATTCACATAATTTTTCACTTAAAATTTCACTTCATTTTTCACTCGCTTTATTTCCCGTATATCCTTGTCGAGGATTTATTCTTCTACTAAACTCGCGATCCGACTAACTAACTCTTTGGGATTTTCCATCTATTTATGCATAATCTTTGTTGCTAAAAACTAAACGCATAACAATAGATTGCATTCATTGAATTTGATTTGAATTTCTTTTCTTTGATTTTCTTCATAGGGAATATAAGAAGCTATTTTATCCACGACTACTAAAGAATATATGCTTTCCATGCGTATGTCTTCCATTGTAATTGTATTCATTCCACAACTAGTGAATTTGATTAAAATTCTTTAACAGTTCTATAGTTTATTAAATATTCCCCTAACAAATTAAACAACAAACTTGTTTATTTTTTCGCTATCTTTGATGTATTTATTTCAATATCGCGATACAAATCAACGTTGATAAATGCCTTTTTTGTAAAACAAATATAGATTTTCTCGAAAATTTGATTGATTATACTGGAATCAAACCATCTCTTGAACTTGTCGATGCTATAAATCTTTATGAACGTTCCGAAACGGTGATGCAACTTCGTCGTTTTCTTGGAACGATAAACCCAACCTAGCCCAACTTGCCATAATGGTCGATGCTTCCGAAAAGGCACTGTCACCGTTGTCTAACAAAAAATTAACGATTGTTGAATGTTGTACCCACTTAGTTTATTTCTGTGCGACTTAACGAGTCACAACAGAAATGCCGCGCTTATGATCGCAGTTATCTCAAACTCAAGGCATTAGTGGACTCTAATCTCACACTTCCATTCCAATTTTTTCTCTTATTGTTTGACAATTCTAGTGCCAAAAATATTTTTTGTGATACCTCTTCTGATAAACCACGACCTTTTATTCCAAAGCAATTTCGTCAATCTGTTTTCAACAGTCTCCACAAATTCTCTCACTCATGAGTCCAAAGTGCTGTCAAACTCCTAACTGATAAAGTCATTTCGCTAAGAAGAAGGTATGACAAATGACACAGTCAAAGGCAAAAGTTTCTCGCCATACTCAATCGCCATTAGGTAAGTATCCCTCCACTTCTCAGAGATTTTCCGAGATACATATGAACATTATTGGTTCGCTTCCTACCTATGAGGAGTGAGGACAAACGCTATTGTGTGACTATTATTAACCGCTATACCACTGGTCTTAAGCCATTCCTCTCTCAAATATCACAGCTAAAATGGTAGCTTCAGCTCTTTACACCAACTTAATTGCCCATTTCGGAGTACCTTCAGTAATTATCACTCAGGGCTCCCAATTCATATCCCATCTCGTCAGTGAGTTGTCTAAACTTATCGGTTTCGAACATAAACGAACTACTAGTTCCAATCCTAAATGTAACGAACTTTTCAAGCGTTGGCACCAAGCTCTAAAAACTGCTATCATCACCTATGACCGGACGGACTGGACACGTATACTACCTTCAATATTACTCGATTTAGGTGAAGACTTTCAATCTTCATCGGTAGATTCATTCAATGGTACCAACATACATCTTCCTGGCGAATTCTTTAGCCAAAATTCTAATTCCACGACTCATTTCGATTTCGTTTCTCAGCTGCAACAACATTTTATTCACCTTCGTCCCTCTATTGCTGCAAGACACACTTCTCCTAAAGTTTTTGTTTCCAAAGCTTGAGAGATTTGTTCACAAGTCTTCTTAAGTACAGACTTAGTACGTTAATTGCCTTAAGTTTCATAGGAAGGTCCCTTCTTATCCTATTTTTCTCTTTTCACCTCCGCAGAAACGAAGCAACACACCGTTAAAGCAACTGTATCAACTAAAAGGGATAGATTTAATCGTATTCCCCAGCAACAACTATTCCAAACTGCATCCACAATTACGTCAGCAGGTAGAACCACTCGTACCCCCACACGGTTTAATTGTGCTTTAGCACACTAATTCTCTCTATATCGTATCATCTTCGATGAAAATAGGCAAGAGTGCTTGCGATAACTCCAGTTCAACAATAATAAATGGTTCCAATAATTCCATAATAACAATAATTACAACAAATAAAAAAAAAGTACGCCCTGCAATGCGTTATATATATTTTATCTTCTTATTATTGTGAATCAGCCTAACATTAAAATTCCTGTGAAAAAGAAAGAAAAGTTGCCTGTATTGTTAAATGTTAATAACTTCAGATTGATTAAAACAAATTTCAACTGCATCGAGATTCATCCGCTGAGCAGCTACCACACCTGCATTAGAATAAAATATTGGCGTAATCAAAAAGAAAATCCACAAAACTCATCATCTCACTCATCTCCATCAAGATTTATCAACGCTTGGACACAGCTGATACCAAAGATCTTTGAACATCATGTTCAAAAGTCATAATAACTTTTAATACATTACACAACCTTGTTTGTGTTTTATAATTTTATTTTCATATTGAAAGTTAATATTTCCATATTGGAAAGTTACTATTCTTATATTGAAAGTAAAATGGTATAGTTGGATATTTTTCCATTCAACAAAATACATATGGTCAATCTCATTCTGCCACTATATCACAGCACAACACATTCATCGATTGTTTTTGGTCGCTTTTTACTCGTGTTCGCGTACACATGACTTTTTTTTTACAACGGATAACGAAAAACGAAATAAAAACAAATAAATATCAAAACAAAATTCATTTGTTTTTTTTTTTTTAGATTGTTTTCAAATGTTACTCAGTGAAGATAGAAAACTATTTTTAAAGTAAATTTTTTTCATAGAAAAAATAAATTAAAAAATTTAGTTAAAATTATTAAATTTGACGTGAGTGAATTATTTTGGTTATGTTTTAATTTTGAAATAAATATATTGTTTGTAGAAACTAACCCCAATTTTAAGGGATGGATTTAAAATAAATTATGAAGTTTCCACAAATTGTTTGAATTATGTAAGTCAAAAGGAAAATTCCTCAATAGCTGACTGAATAATTCCACAAAAGTCTTGTGCTAATTTCACTTGACTCGGTTTGTCATGGGATTCTACATCTGCATTGAATTTCTTTAGATTTGGAAAATGTTTAAATGTGATGGATATAAGGTCACGATTAAAACTTTGTAATTTGGATTCGAATGCTGAGGATTAAATTAATATAACAATGACAGCTTTGTTAATATCTTGCAGTTTAACATTTTATTTATTTAAATGTACACAATAGCTACAAATATACAATAATTTCAAAAGCCAGTGTCCATTAATTGATTTTATTTTTCAATGATTTTCTATTTGTCCAAATCTTTGTCAAACTTAACCACGACTTAACCATGAGACATTGTTGTACATGATTAATCCACTGTACACTGAGTTTTCAGTTTACCTTATATTAGAATTCTAAAAATTTCGTTTATTCAAAGCCCGAGAAGAAATAACTATTTTTGTGACAACACGGATAAAAATGAAGCTATGATTGCAGGTGATAAGTTTTGTATAAGATAATTATAAATGTTGATTCCTGATAAGCACTTTTTATAATATAATTGCAATATCCATAACTTTACGGCATAGATTTTTATGAATATTTAGTCGTGGAATTTACAACGCTGGCATAAAATATTGAAAGAAACGAAACTGTGATTACTAGTCACAAACAAATGAATAACAGTATGATGATTTTCATGCCTAATAATCATTTTATATATCAAAATGTGCATGGAATAGATCTAGAAAGCATAAAATTTTATACATAGTAAGGTATACAGTATATCATTACCAAATAGTAATTTTTGTTTTCTAGTTATTTTATATGATTTTTAGGCATGCAGTATTCTTTATTAGTACCGAATTTTACTATTAGTTTTTATTATATAATAGACGAAAAATGCATTGTTTATAATTCACGAGACATTTTTGTTTAAGGTGAGTTGTATATATACAATATTTGTGGTTTAAATATGATAGATAAATATAAAAGTTTGTAATATGAACATAATTTTAAGTATATAATTATAATATAACTTATGACAAATCATGACCATGAGGTTTTCCGTTTTCGGTATCCTCGACATTTCATCAAAATTTTCAAATGCTAGGAATATAAAAGCCTAGGTAGTTCTATAATTTATTATTACTAAGTGCCATAAATTTATGAATTAGAGGCATATTATTTTGTGAGAAATAGTTATATTTTGTTATCTACTAAGTATACAAAATTTTTACAACAAAGTTATTTCTCTGTTCCTAATTGGTTATGCTACGAACCTGATACTCATAAAATTCTATGAATAATATTCATAATTAGCTTCTTAGTGATTTTTTTTAACAAGTATTTCGTATAAGTATATAATACACTTGGCTTATTCACGGTTGAAAATTAATGTAATTTAAGTATGGAATATACCCTATGAAAGAATAAAAAACCTAGATTTCTATCTGTATTCTGTGAAGGTTAATAATATCCTCCAATGATATAAACTCGCCTTTGCACATAAACTATGCTGGTGTATAATGCAATGGAACCATAGAGTTGGATTTCCAACACGCTGGGAAAATAGAGTAACAAAGCCATTTTCTATTACTGTCATACTACAAGCACCGTCAGTCGAGCTAGTCGGCTAGTCGACCTGACATCGGTACTCTCATCAAGACAAAAAATATTAAACTTTCTTTATTTTCAAAATCTTCGAAAAGAACTGATGCGGATTTGAACCAAGCTTTCTTCTCATATTCCACGTGCTATCTCCGCATGTTTTTTTTCTCAGAGGGCATAATACGCTCACATGCATCTGCGAACGTAAACGTTGCAGCAGAAAATGTTCACGTGCCAGGCAACTTTTCATACGTGGCACATCTGGTACGCGTGCCATAGGTTCGCCACCCCTGGTATAGTTGGATATTTTTCCATGCAACAATTTAACAAAATACATATGTCAATCTCGTTCTGCCACTATATCACAGCACAACACATTCATCGATTGTTTTTGGTCGTTTTTTACTCGTGTTCGCGTACACATGATTTTTTTTATAACGGATAACGAGAAACGAAATAATAACAAATAAATATCAAAACAAAATTCATTTGTTTTTTTTAGATTGTTTTCAAATGTTACACAGTGAAGATAGAAAACTATTTTAAAAGTAAATTTTTTTCATAGAAAAAATTAATTAAAAAATTTTGTTAAAATCATTAAATTTGACGTGAGTGAATTATTTTGGTTATGTTTTAATTTTGAAATAAATATATTGTTTGTAGAAACTAACCCCAATTTTAAGGGATAAGTGAAAAATTAAATTTAATTTATTCGAAGTCATAAATTAAAAATTATCTAATTTATTGAAATTAATTAGCATAAAAATAAATCAATGTGTAATGAGTATTATTATACTATACTAATTGTATTTAATTAATGAATAAATAGTTACAAAATCTATTTGTACAAGAACGACTACAAAGCAAAAGTGAAATTTACCTACTCGTAGTTATTTGCAGTAATATTTCGCAAGTGCTTTTATATTATTTTGTTGTGATTTTATGTTTGTTTGGTTTCATACACAGATGCTGTTGAAGTGAAGTAAAAATCTTATTTTATGGATTTTTTTATTTGTTTTCTTTAAGTAAAAAAATGTTGTTTGAAATTTATTAGTTAGAAAATAAATAAAATAAAATTAAATTGTTATCGATTTGAAAGTAATTATGGCAAAATGACTCGAACTTAGGCGCAAGTGGATTTTTTTTTTATTATTTTTATCGTAAATTAAGAAAATTTAGTAAAAGGGACAGTTTTGATCGTTTATCTTATAAGCACATAGGAAATAAAGCAAAAATAAATAAAATATAAAAAAAAATTGTCAAAACCAGTGCAATTTTGTATGGATTTTGCTTTTTTCAAAGGGCTGTATCTTGAACCCCAGGGCTCCGATACAACTCGTTTTGGTTTTATTCGCTTCAGTGAGTGATTCTCTATCAAATCAAAAAAATTCTTGGCGCCTAAGTTAAAGTCATATCTCCGTAATTATTGTTTCATAATATGAAGTTCTATAGAAGTAGCAAAAATGAGCTTCTCCTCCTCAAAAGAACAACACCATGAACTTTTTATTTTATTTTTGTCCTAAATACTTTAAAAAATACCGTAGACTGTTCAAAATTATCTTCAAATATGAATTCATCTACTTAACCAGCTGTTAGCTGGTTATTTTAATTTCAAATGATTTGTGTTTGGTCGCCAAATTTTCAGAATGTATTGTAATAAAATAAAATAAACGCAAACATTGTTTGTTTTGGACCAAAATGCCGTTCATTTTCATTTCGATTTTTCACCTAACCCGAAATAAATATTTAGGATTGTTAATCCAAGTTTTTTCAACTGTTTGTAATAATATATAAAATTGATTCTTACAGATTATATTCATTAAAATTATTGACAAAATTTCTATAAATCTTGCTTAATCTTATGATTTTGAAATTTAAGATGATTTTTTACTATTGCTTTTTTCAAATTCAGTTAGCGACAAAATTTAGCGTTAGCGACAAAATTAAGCGTTAGTGACAAAGTGGTACTCGTTATCAAATACAGGATTTCTAAAAATTGAAGTCGGATATATGACCCCTTTTTGTTGTTAATTCATACCTCATATAAATGAATAAATTTCCTTCATTTATTTATATAATTATCATATCACGTTTACAGTAACCTTTTTTACACTTAAAACAAAAATGTTAAAACTTTAAATGCAATGATTACAATAATTTGTAACAAGGTGATTAGAAGTTTATCATTTTAAGGCAACAGTAGGTGAAAAAAGACTTTGATCGTCTACAATAACATTTTTGCAATTCCGAATCACAATTCAACGTATTTCGATATTGTCAACACTGTCAAAAAGAGAGATTTTTGAACACTTTTATTTTTCCGCACTGTTTTCTTTGATTTTTTTTCCGCACTGCTTTAACTTTTTGCTTTGTTTTGTAGAAGTGAAAAATAAGAACATATCTAAAATTTTGTCAAGGCTAAGTTGATAAAGCCGCAATTAGACTATTGCAGAACTCTGCAATATTTCTGCAATGGTAGTGTGTAAAATATTCATTGCAGAAAAGCTTGGCAATGAACTCATTGCAAAACATTGCAATGACTCATTGCAATGTTTTGCCATGAGTTCATTGCCAAACTTTTCTGCAATGAATATTTTACACACTACCATTGCACGACTATTGCAGAAATATTGTAGAGTTCTGCAATAGTATTATTGCGGCTTAATAGAAATGTTTACTTATATCTTAATATGAATGAATGTAGATTGTAAAAAATTTGGTTGCAGAAAAATTTTGTTTAATTGTGATTCGGAATTGCAAAAAACGTTGTGTGCAACTCGTTGTACAAAGTGCTATTTCGATATGGCGTCAGATTTTTAACGGTAAATAAAATAACCAAACGTATATTTACGTTGTTTTTAACAAAAACAAAATTTCCATAAATACTCTTAAACACACACAATAAATAATTAGTCAAATAAACCATTAAAACTCAAATACAGCAATAATTTTTAAGCTACCACATATAGTAAGTATAAATGATATGAACATTGAAATTTCAGTAAATTTTAATCAATTTTATAATATAGATATTTTACGAAACAGCAAAATAATATAAGCGCTATCTGTACAAAATATCGGTCAAAAACCTTTATTTCAAATATAATTGTACCGGTCATGACATTTAATTTAATTATTTTGGTTTTAACCGCTTTTCCAAACAATCAAATGATAAAGTGATTATTGGGGTCTACTTTGTCTGAATCTATTTTTTTTTAGAAAAATATAGTGGATTTTATGTGGTTATCAGAGTCAATGTTGCAATAATACATAAGATGAGATAGATAGGAAAGGTTTAAAACATTTGACCATGCTGTCTAAGTACTAGTGTGTATATAGCAATCTAATCTATCGATATCATGAATCTTAAAAAATAAAAAAAGTCAGACGGGTGCGAATAAAATTTGCTCGTCAAGGGTTCCGTGAATGTAAAGAAAACAATATCAAAATAATTAACATAAAGTTGTGTTGCAAAGGGTTTATATTGCCAGACCATAGACACAAAAAATAAATGGTTCATCGTAAATACCAATAGTAAATAACAATCTCATCCAAATTGATCGATATGATATAAAAAATATTACTTTAGGTTAAATGTTATCCATATCTGTTTATGGTAGCTAAGGAACGACTCAATTCTGTTAATCAACGACGAAATTTAGGGGTTGAGTGGCGTTAACACTAAAAATAGGAACTAAAAATAATTCAACTATAAATAATTCAAAAACTGTGCTTCGCAAGATTCTAAAAAAATTGTAATGTTTCTTAATTTTGGTTTTCTTTCAAATGACACCACACTCATGCGAGCCAAAAAACATTATTTTTCACCCTTCCCCATTGCCATCCCCTATACACCTAGATATAAAATCACTTGAGGTTTCTCTGTATTTTTCGTTAAGGGTTTATCAAATTTCCCATCTCTATGAATTTTTTCAAGTTTTTCTGTCAATCAACGAAGAAACGCATAGGGAGGGACCAACTTTTTTTGCACTTTTTTGAGAATAATTCAAAAACGATGCATCGCAAAATTCTAAAAAAAATTGTAATGTTTCTTAATTTTGGTGTTTTTTTATATGACCCCCACTCATGCGAGCCAAAAAACGTTTTTTCACCCTTCCCCACTCCCAACCCCTAAACACATAGAAATAAAGTCACTTGAAGCTTCGCAATATTTTTCGTTAAGGGTTTATCTAATTTCCTATCTCTATGAATTTTTTCAAATTTTTCTGCCAATCAACGAAGAAACGTGTAGGGGGACCAACTTTTTGTTGCTTTTTTTTAGAATAATTCAAAAACGGTGCATCGCAAAATTCTAAAAAAACTGTACTTTTCTTAATTTTGGTGCTCTATCAAATGACATCCCACGCATGCGGGTCAAAAAATCTTTTTTTCATCCTTCCCCACTCTCATCCTCTAAACACATAGAAATAAAATCACTTGAAGCTTTGCTATATTTTTCATTAAGGGTTTATCAAATTTCCTATCTCTATGAATTTTTTCAAATTTTTCTGTCAATCAACGAAGAAAAGTATTTACCAACTTTTTGTTGCATTTTTTGGATAATAATGTAAAAACGGCGAAGCGCAAAATTCTAAAAAAAATTGTAATGTTTCTTAATTTTGATGCTCTTTCAAATGACACCCCATTTAACCGGGTTTTAAATGGTGTATTTACCCCTTCTCATATCTTTCCCCTTAATAAATATAGTTATTAGTATTTGGTACTTTACTATATTTTTCTTTAAAAACATACTAGTTTTTCTATCATTCAAAATACTTTTTAAGATTTTCGATTACTTAGACTCGGAGCTACTCGAGGAAAGAAAACATACAGAAAACGCTATTATTTAGAATTACACAAAAAATGGTGGGGTGTAAAATTCCAAAATACATTTTTTAGAAATACTGAAGTGAAGCCCTTTCATATGATACTCGATATAAAAATGTATTTTCTCAAAGGCCTCACATCGTAGCCCTGTTAACCAAACGAAAACCATTTTATTTATTTTTCAACTTCTCATTTTGTGTGGACGGATTAGTTTTATATGCATGTCAAATTTCAGGTTAATTGGATTTATAGTAATCGAGATAATCGAAATAATGTGAAAAACACGTTTTACTCTCACCAATAGTGTTCCGTATAAAAAACGGAACCCTAAAAACCGGTAACAAAAAAGTATGGTTGTTGACATCCTTTTACATACAACGAACAGTTAACATTCTATCTTTATTCTGGTCTTGGCTATTTCTGGATCCATTTACTTTACTAATAGGAAAAGTGTATATAGTGTTTGTTATTTGTATCCGTATAAAATTATGAACCATTTGGCTTAATAGTTTAGGTGTGGAACCTGAATAGAGTTTTGTTAAGACATGCTCTATTATGATCTGGGCCGATACGGCAAATCCTAGTAGACTGTCCACATCCGGCGCCTATCAGAAGTCAATTGTGATTTTCCTATTAGGGTATGCCTTGTTTGTATTGGTCTGAGCCATATGTTGCTTGATTAAATTTTATTTGGTTGAATTTAAAATATATATAGTTTATTTCTTCAACTGAAACTCGACCATAAAATTAAGCAAGTTGAAATTAATACAGGTAAAAAGACACGTGCTGACCTACGTTTTTACATGAAAATATACGGCACCAAAAAAATTAAGGAGTACGATGCATAAAACAACATTGTTCTGGAAAATACTATTTAGAGAAAATAGTTCCACTAAAAGAATATAAAACACCTGAATGCAGATAACAAAAACAAAATAATACGCAACAAGAAATATTTGTTTACAAGAATAAAAAATAATCTTTAAAATGGTTAAATAAACGATAGAGATAGTTCAATCTTATGTGTGATCTTTTGATGATCGTGTTGAAACAAAGAATGTTGTTTGTTGTTTTAGAAAGAGTTGCGCTCTAGAATTTTGTAAAGATGTCGCTATTATTATATTATTTCTTGTATATATAATAGGTCATGTTAGAGATAGTTAGCCTGTTTTAAATTGAAAGAAATACAAACAGTTTTGAATTATAACAGGAAACAAGTGAGTTCTTGTTTCTTGTTAAATTTGTTAAAAACTTACATTTCAACTTTTTTTTATTTTTACCTCCTCCATCTTAACATGAAATATTGACAAATAGGATTTATTGTTTAGTTTTCTATGCTTAAAAAAACACCAAAACACAAAATATTTGTTGATCAAAAAATCAAAATGTTGTTGTATAAGTCCTATAGGTCTTAGGATCTAAAAAAAAATAGGTGTTTTGTGAAACGGATCTTAGATGAATTCAAAAACATTTTTTATTCGCCTATATATTAAAGTATTACTTTATTACTGTGATTTGCGGCTTTAAAGTATCACTTTTCAGCTATTTATTTTGTCGTCATAGCTACGTCCAAAAAAGTAAAAAGCATTTGTATTTGTTTAAATTCTATGAAAAATAAATTTTTTTATCAAAGCAACCCGCAAATTCAAAATTTCATTATCCAATTAAAATAGTTGTTATCATTTGTTGTCATAGAATTTGGAAAAAATAATAAATATTTTTTCAAAGGTTACTTGTTCCACATATTTTGATTTTAAAATTTACGAAAATTTGTAATTTTAATTTAGAATAAACAACTTTTCTTAAAATATTTTGCTTGCGGCGAATAAAAAATAGTATATGATGCACGGACGTAAGCTATTTTGGACTTAATGTGGGTGCAAATCTCGGCTAGCGCCTCGATTTGCAAACTCCACATCCGTCCAAAATCTTTAGCTTTACGTCCTAGCATCATAATGTACTATTAAGTGTTTGTAAAATTTAGCACAATTGATTACAAATTTAACATGAAGCAAATTAGCAGAAAATATCTGAAGGTTTCTGATTTTGTACATTTTATCCACTAAAAAATCAATTTAAAACGAATCTGGAACCATCTTAACCTTTGCAGTATTCATTGAACTAGTGATCGCCGAGTGGCCGAAATTCAGCCACTATAAAAAAAAATAGTAAACAGACCTTCCAACAAAATAACTACAATACATTATTTCACAAAAAACATTTAAAAAAGTTTTTATTTGGTTAAATAAATTAAAATAATGATGGTTTGGTCTCCAAGTTGTTTAAATTAATCTAATAATAATTTATTTAAAATAAATTTAATAATTTTTGCTTTAACGACTTTTTTTATATAATCTTTTGTTACATGTTCCATAATGAATAATAAGACTGAATCTAACAAAGTGTGTGTGCAATTTATGAAATTTTTTTGCTATCCACAAAATTGTCGATCGATCTAGTTTCGAACCGAAAAGAATTTTTTATTACACTTTAAAAAAAGTATATCATTCTCATCAGGGCTAGCCGACCAGATACACTACCAAAAAAATTTAACGCTATATAAACCAAAATTGGTCTACTACTCTAGCGAAGTCTAAGAAAACAAAAAACTTTCATAAACATATATTTATTAGATTCAGGTTTAGTCAATTTATTTCTCTAGTTGATCACTATTGTTGTTATATTACTCTAACTAAGTTAGAATTGGATAACAAACTTATATCGGCGAGAAGAAGGTGACCATCTTCATTCGTGTCTATCGACACATTATCTACAATTAATTCAATGGATTATTTATGATATTACATCACTCCGATAGAAGTTATCCCATCATAAATAATAAGCCTGAATCTAACAAAATATGGTGTGCAATTTATGGAATTTTTTTGCTGTCCACTACTTTTTTTAAAGTGTTATAAAAAATTCTTATCAGTTCGAAACTAGATCGATCGACAATTTTGTGGATAGCAAAAAAATTTCATAAATTGCACACCATATTTTGTTAGATTCAGTCTTATTATTCATGATGGGATAACTTTCATCGGAGTGATGTAATATCACAAATAATCCATTGAGTTAAATGTTCCATAATATTTTCAAATGTTTGAGAATGACCATTTATGTTTGAAACACGTAACAAAATATTACAGAACTTACTTTCCGCACAACCCAGTTATTTATTATCATCCAATTGAGTAAAATAATAAATTTTTCAACAAAATGAGTATGAAAACAATATCAGTCTAAAAGGGATACAAGTCGAAAAAATTGCTATGTTCGAGTGGCCTTATTTTATTCAATTTTTAACCAGACAATTTTTGGACCCTGCGTTTTAAAAAAAATTTTGTTCACTATTTTTTCTATGGAGCAATGTGTATACTTATCATAGGTCCATAGATATCAACAAAAAATTTCGGAATTTCGCTTTTTTTGTTTTGTTTGAAATTTGGCATAAAAACATCCGTCATAAAAGAAATACGATTTACATCGGTTGAAACTTTGCGCAGTGCAAATGCAGACGTTAGTCCGATTTTGAATATTTTCCAGATCCTATAATTTTCTTCAGTGGATTGGATGCCCAAAATATATGCTTGATTTATTTTCTCCATCCAAAAAAACAAACATGGATAGATTCAGATGCATCTTGCTTTTGTTAACAACATGTATAATTAAAACAACGTTAAAAATGTTCACACAAACAATAGAATTGATTGCAGCTTCCATAAAGAACAATAATTTTTAGAGTTCCGTACTTTGAAAAAGTAAAAACGGTGAGACTTCAGTGCCCGTCCGAATTTCTACATAATCGATTTTCTCACAAACTATATGTGCTATCAACTTGAAATTTTTAACAGTTATACAATGCATTTGTCCACGCCTACTGATAACAAAAAAATTATGAATATTTATTTGTTTTTATGTATATTTTATGGACATAGATAAGGAGATAGTAAAACAAAAGTTTTTTTAAGGAATCGAGTTTGGTTTAAAAAAATCAAAAAAAATCGAAATAATTCAAAAACACATTTCAATGAATTCTCGACTGCTTAGTTTTTAAGTTATTTCCGAAAACGTGTGTTTATTTCTTTGTCCCTCCCCTTAACTTCGAACATTACAAAAGCAAGAAATTGAAAAAATTCAAGGTTGTAGGAATTTTGCATAAAAAAACCGTTTTTTTGTTTTGGTTGTTATAATTTCAAATGTTCGTATAGAGGGGGTTGAGAGTAAAAATTACGAAAAAATAATATTTTTGGTCATGTCAAGTGTCATATGAAAGATTATTTTTTTTTCAAGTCTAAAACAATTTTTTTTGTAATTTTCGAAAGCACATTTTTGACATCTTTTCGAAAAATTGAAATTTTGGTTTTGTCCTCCCTACTTATCTTCGAACATTATAAAAGAAAAAGTTTAAAAGAATTCACGGTTGTAGGAACTTGGCAAAAAAAAAAAATTTTTTTTGGTCGTTATAATTTCAAATGTTCTTTGGAGGGGTTGAGAGTAGAAATTTTGAAGCCTTGAAAAGTGAGGTGTCATATGAAAGGTGATTTTTTTGTAGTTCAAAATAATTCTTTTGCAATTTTCGAGAACACGGTTTTTGTCTTATTTTCAAAAATGTTAAAAAATTTATTTCTGTCGCCCTCTTTACCTTCGAACATTACAGAAGCGGAAGATTGAACAAATTCACGGTTATAGGTAATGTTGTAAGGATTGTACGAATAATATAGCGGTTAGCTCATTATTTCAAATGTTCCTTAGAGGGGTTGAGAGGAGAAATTTCGAAAAAAAAATTATTTTTGACCACCTTGACGAGTGGGGTATCAAATGAAAGGTTAGTTTGTTTATGGTCTAAACAGTGTTGTTCGTAATTTTGAAAGTCACCATTTTCGATTTAAAATTGTGTTTTTGTGAAGAAATATTCACGTAGAATTTTGAATTCTTTGATGAGGGTCAATTTTGTTACTTTGCAGCAAATGTGTATTTTAGTAACTAATTAAATCTAACGAAATTTAGAAAATATTTTATAATATTAAGGTTCTGAAATAGTATTAAATAGATTATGGCGCGTCAGATGAACTCGGCTTAAAAAAACATTATTCGGGATGACCATTGCCATTTAGTAATCTTCATGTTCCAAGTTGTAGCCGTCTGTTATCGGTTTACGCATTCCATTAAATCTCAATGATTTCGAGAAATTGTTATTTTTTCCCAAAAATTTTAAAATTATTGCTTGTCTGTTTTTATTCAATATGTTAATTATACCTTAGCTTTTATTATAGACAAGTGAAAGAAAACAAAAAACACTATATAACAATTAACATAAACTATACAGTTATTGTTTATAAATAAGTTTTATTGTTTTTTAATTTATTCAATATTTCGACTTGTTATATATTTTCAAGGATCTTTTCTGCGAAAAAACCAAAGACAAAATTTTAATACTAATACTACTAATATTAATTTTTTAATGGTTAATTTTTTATTGGTTAAATTTTTTATTGGTTAGTAATTTTTTTATTGGTTAAATTTTTTACAGTTTACAGTAGTTTTTTGGTAATTACCAAAGATTTCTAAAATAATTTAGTTAGAAAACTTTATGAACCAACAACAATTGAAGCTACAACAATTAATAATATATTTTCCAATATATAGATGATTTAGAAACTGGCACTATTGAATCTTTCTTTAGCCACCATTTGTAGTCACATCGCATTTTTTATAAACAAATACTGTTACTAATTTGATAATGCCCTTTCTTTTTCATTTAATCAGCTGTTGCAAAATTTTTATATTGAACTTTTAAAACAAAAATCTGTATTTATCTTTGACTAATAAATGAATTAAATAAAAAAAATTTGCCACCATAAACAGCTATGGGTAAAATATAACCCAACGTAAAACTATATTAACAAATACTGTTGTTTCCTATTATTATATACACGGAACCCTCGGTGAGTGAGTTATATTCGCACTTGACCCGACTTTTTTAGATTCAAATAACATTATAGAATGAAAACTAGCTAATAAAAAGAAGGATATAAACTTTGAAATAGTGTTTGGTAGCATGCGTTGATCTTCATTAGAAATGGAGTAGAACTTACATAGATTTTAGTTTAATTTTGAATAAGATCGACATTCTGACCCTCTGGTCGGGTGACCCGATTCAGAAATAAATTAAAAAAAATACTTCTTCCACTTTGTCCACTTTTAGTGATAACTATTTACAGTTGTCCCCTCAAAACTAGGCGCAAAACCGTGTGGTTTAAAGATTCCAATTAAATCTTTCAATCCTAAACTAGCACTCTGTCACATAATAATCTGTTTGGCCTGGTATGAAAATTGTATTCAACCGCCTATAACATCACAGTCCACTCGAACAAAGGAAAGCAGTTTTATTTGTTTGTTTCGCACTTTAATAGATTGATTCGAGAAGAGAATTTAATAGGTTGGTTGTAAGAGGCTAATGATCAATTTCACAAATTATGCTACATTTTTTTTTTCAGAACAGCAATTTCATAACGGCTTCCTATGCTATTACAAATTTTTTTAATCAATTAAATTATGAGTTTAAGTGTCGATGTATGCATTTGCTTCAAGTATTATGCTATATGTTATCAAATATTATTATACAATAAAATAAAATCGTCATTCATAAAAAACAATAAACAAAACTGATAAACGTGCACGATTTTCGAACGGATGACCTTCATTTCACCTTTTCATGCCTTAACACTCGCACTTTACATTAAGAAATGAAAGATAGTTATGTTGATAGCTTATTAAATACAATATCGTAATCCGAAAATGGTAGTTTATGATTTAGTTTTATAAAGGTTCTGTCAGAGCAAGAAAAATAATTTTCTACTATGAAAGCAAATAAAATGTTTATTTGCATGCATGCTTACTCCAATGTGAAAATGTTTTTTCTGCACTCGAGTACCACAATACAACATATATCGAAACTCGTTTGAGTGCGGAAAAGTGAGTTATTTCCGCACTGATTTTTCATTTCAGCACTGCTTTTTCATTTTCGCACTGCTTTTTCATTTTCGCACTGCTGCCAATTAAAAAGACGAAACTGTGCGTTTGTATTGGTAAACATTTTTATTAATAAAGTAGAAATGAATGAAAACATTACTTTTGACCAAAGTATAAAGAGCAATTATGCAAGTTATTGAATGAATATCCTCCAGGAATCGGTGGTTGTGGCAAAGGCTCTCCAACCACTTTCAAGTTTGTTCGGCTTGTTTGACTCGAAATTATTGTAACAGTTGTTCCGGCTGAAACATTGCCATTTTCAATGATTGATTCACTGGATTGGTCGTTGAAACGTTATCAACTCTAACAATTTTCGAACCCATGATGCTGTCAGCAATTTATACGTTTATTGTTGAGCGAATGTTAAATTTTTTTTTCTGTAACCTTATCAGACTCCCAACCACCATGTTGCTTAATTGAAGTTAAATTCACACCCAAACCTACCAACAAGGATGCAGACGAAGCAATGACCAGTGTACTCACCCGGTGATGAAAGATTCAAGAAAATTGCAATTGTTTTCGGATAGCCTCCAATCGTGTTAATGCCGATCGGCTGTTTGATACATTTGCCTTTACGAAAACCCAAAAAGAATTTGTCGGTGATAACGCCATGAGGACGTAGTCCTGAATACATCTAGAAAATGTCAACCAAATTTACGTCCCGATCACTTACTTCGTTGATCACAAATTGTCGAATGATTTTGGTTTTCGTTTTCGGTACGGTAATTTTAATGCCATTGTCCATGTATTCGACATCCTTTACGTTCAAATTCAACAATTCGCTTCGTCGACAAGCACTATAGACACCGACAATAAGGGCCTCCTTAAAAGTGCGAGGTTAAGAAAATGAAACAAAAAAATTATCAGCAAATTTTACTTTCGTAGCCAAATAAACATCGTCGAGAGCGTTCTTCAGGAATTTGTAGATTTCTTCAATGGTGAAGATTCTTGATTTCTTCGCAAAATAATTGTCATTCTTACGCTTCAAAAGAGCTCGCAAATTGTTAAATTTTGAGATATCGATGTTGTCCTTCACGTTCAACGTGGATTTTAACATTGAGTAAATGCTCCATGTAGTTGACGATTGGAATGGTTTCATCTCGGTATCGAAATAAGCAAGCAACTTATTTTCGTCAATCACTTTAATTTTTTTTTTCACTGCACCATTGTTTGAACCCTCGATACGTTTTTTCGTATTTTTCTTTGGATATTACCGGCAGCAAACCTTGCCAAGCTCTTTCTGCTGCTCCTTCCAAATCGGAATCCTCCCCTGAGCTCATGTTTTGCAGTTTCTCAATAAAATACACGCAAAATGAAAACACGTTTGTAGTGTGGGAACAATCAAGAAAAAATGACATTTTTTTCTTGCATGTAATCCAACTTGCATATTGTCAAGGCATTGTTGATCGATCAATACTTCGCGTTGTTGTTTTGTAGTGATTTTTTGTAATTTTTGTTTATTTTTGTCTATTGTAGTACTCAAGTGCAGAAAACGTTGTGTGAAACTTGTTTTGAATTTAATTCTTTTCAGCACACGTCCTAATTTCATCCTAGTGCTGAAAAAATCTTCATTTCAAAACTTGTAGCACAAACTGCTATTTCCACTACTGTAAAATCGTTTTTAAATCAAACCAACCATGAAAAATTAGAATATGAATTTTGAATGTTATGTTGTCGATTTCTTATTTAACAATCTATAAAAAATGTCGTTTATAATTTATATATATATGCTATCGAGCAACTCCGCGTCACCGCAACAGCATCTGGCTGGACTGACCCCCTCTGATTTCGATAAAATTTCATACACAGATAGCCAAATAAAAATACCGTTTCTTTCGAAAAATGAAATTTCGCTTTGGGGATGGATGATACATGAGTATCTTTGGCTACCGATTGATAACGATTGACTAATCCATTTCAAGTAATATATGGCTCATTGGAAAGGTAATAGATAGGAGTTATAAAAAAATTTTTTTTAAATTTTGTACAAATTTTTTAAAACTGTGTTTAACTTAAAAAATATTTTCAAAGATGGTGCTTCATGAATGGCCAACAAAATAGTAATCAACAGTGAATTTTTCATATACCAGTAAAAATAATTTTACAGATATAAAGTTACGCCTAGAAGCATGAGGCTGTAACAGTAAAAGGTTCACAATCATTTCATGCGTTGACACCTAAAGACGTAATTGAAATCTATTTTATATTTTTAATGCATGTATATCGTTTTTTATTACATAACCTGAAATAAAAATAAAAAGACAATTATTATATGAATTCTATATAACATTGCATTTTATTTCAAATCATTTTTCTCACTATTTACTTCTCAAAATAAGTTTTAATATATTTCTGGTACATGCATTTATAATTAATTTCAGACAGGTAAAAATGGATGAAAAGAAAAATTATGTACAAAGTATACACACACCCTCAAAGTCCTATCAATTAGCTTTCCAATAAGCTATAAATGACTTAAACCGGTTTTGTTAATCGTCAGCAATCGGTAGCCAAGGATACTCATGTTTCGTCAACCCGTAATACATTGCCGCCACGAAATCAGAAGGGGTCAGGAACATCGATGTTACGTTGACGCAAATTTGCTCTAATCATAGAAATCATTTCCTATGCGAGATGAAAACGTTTCGCGTTCGTGAAATTGCCGCAATCGACGCTAACGCGTCTCTTAAACAAATGTTTTCACTCGCTCATTTCTTGTATCAAAATGTACCATTTTCTACGATAGTATATGAAAAAACCACTTCCATGCAGGCTTACATTCATTCGGGTAAAAATGGCCAATTTTCTCTCTAGCTCAAAAACATTTTCACTAAACAACAATTTAGTAAACTGCAATTCCGCAATTCCGAACCACAGATCCTTGCCAGAATAAAAAAAATGGCTCAGGTAGGAAATGCAAAAAAATTACCAACTTAATCAGTTCTTAGAATTGAATGATTTTTAATTTAGTCGCAATCAACTAGTTTTTTTTTCATATTATTTACTAAAAGTTCAAGGAAATCGTAATAAAAAACGATTATTATTTTTTTTAAATTAGTTTTAATGTTTGATAGCATCTGCAGGTAGCAGGAAATAATTGTATTTGTAACATGCATTTTATTTAGAGATAGTCTTTATAGATGACGGTTGAAATGTGCAGTAATAATAATATTACAAAATTTGTGAATAATATTCTAATTTGTTTTTAATAAGTTTCATAATGAACTCTAATTCAAAGTCAACGCAAAGAAATAACGAGCCACAAGATTGCCTTGATTTCGTCAAAAGCAATACCGTCAACTCTTGTTGAATAATAAAAATTGACAACACAATATTTAGTGGTTTGTGAGACGTGTAGAGAAAATTGCTCTCAACTGTTTTTTATTTATATTTATGCATATTTTATATAATGAATAGTAGATGGCACGCCACATCAAGGCACAGATTGAAATCAGACGTTGCCCGATATATAGAGTTTTTGCTTACGAAATAAATAACCACCATCCCTGGGAAGTACGCAGATGAATGCAAATTTTAATAAAATGGTAATTGAACAAGCACGTGTTATGTGTGGATTAACAGCCTCTTTTCTCCTTGGACTTTTACATGAATTATTTTGATTTGTTGTGGTGTTTTAAATATAATTTGTTATCTTAGAATCTATCGTAGGCAGAATATTTAATTAAATAAAATAAAACTGTATTGTATTTTTAAACGGATTTAAACATTTAACAAAGTGTTTCTGTTATACAAGATTATAACAATATAACATTAAACTTCAAAATTTTAGAGATCGTACGAAGAATTGATTGTTTGATCATTTAATGGATTTAGTAATAATCATTATTTTTAGTTTTTTGAATGATTTGTAAATATGATAGGGCATTTTTTGATTATATATTAAGATAAAAGTATAAAAAACTATTTTTTAGTTTCCGGAAAAAATATATTATGTCGTTATTTGTTCAGGTAAAGTTTAAAACTTTTCAATCGACACTTTCCTGATTCTTATCCCAGGATATACAGAATAAAGCTGTTAACTATTATAATTTCCGTTGCCGGACAATCTAATAATAAATCTGCTTCTCTCATACTATAAAAATGGTTGTTCTAAAAATTCCAACGTACAGCAACCGTTATCTAAAACAGATTTACCTAATGTACTAAAATGTGTAAATTCTTCACCCAAAACTGCTACCATTGCCAATAATACCGCCAAAATCGTCCAAAAGATCTAACTAGGGGAATATATGTAATTTTATAAATATATTTCCTCTATATATATATATATATATATATATATATATATATATATATATATATATATATATATATATATATATATATATATATATATATATATATATATATATATATATATATATATACATATATATATATATATATATATATATATATATATATATATATATATATATATATATATATATATATATATACATATATATATATATATATATATATATATATATATATATATATATATATATATATATATATATATATATATATATATATATATACATATATATATATATATATATATATATATATATATATATATATATATATATATATATATATATATATATATATATATATATATATATATATATATATATATACTAGCGGGACCCGGCGTGCTTTGCTACGCCTATAAAAAAGTTTGTGCGCGTACATTTTGTTGAATTAGCAAAAATAATTTCAAAGAGTCGGAATAAGAATAGAAAGCGTATTTTTTAATTTTTCTGTTTGGGAAATATGAATAACAGAGAGCATTAGCATTCTAGCTGATTAATCTAGATGGATTGAGAATCGAACGACATGTCAAAATTTAAAAAGTGATTGGTAAATAGTTTTGGAGAAATTTTTAAGCTTTTTGTCGAATTTGCAATTCGATTAGCATTCGCACTATTAATAAGTCACAAGGCCAAACAATGTCAATTTGTGGGCTGGACCTAGAAATCTCGTGCTTTTCGCATGGTCAATTATATGTTGCGTGTTCAAAGGGTTGGAAAACCTTCAAGTTTTATCGTATATGCCCCTGAAAATATTGCAAAAATTATAACAATTTCAAAATTTGAAACTTTTTACAAAATTTCAAAAATTATAAAAAAATCAAAAATTCAAACTTCTTCAAATTCTAAAAATATTCCAAAAATTCTTACAAAATCAAAAATTTAAGCTTTTTTCAAAATTCTAAAAATATTTATAAAATTCAAAATTCATAAATTCAAAAATTCAATTTGTTTTCAAAATTATAAAAATATTAACAAAATTAAAAATACAAACTTTTTTCAAAATTCCAAAAATTATAATAAAAACAAAAATTTAAACTTTTTCAAAATTCTAAAAACATTCCGGAAATTCTTACCAAATCAAAAATTGAAACTTTTCCAAAAATATTGAAAAAATTTAAAATTCATAAATTCAAATTGCATGTTCAATCACATTTCATGACATACAAATAATTAATTTTATTTTTTTCCAAAAAATTGGGTAAAAATTAAATGAAACATTCTTTTGACACACTGACAATATTTTTTTGACAAATTTATAATGAAATAATCTACTTTTTCATCTCACATACGAATCCCGACTATCAAGATTTCTTTAAACTCAAGGTTACTACTCATTATCACCTAAAACTACCGTTTTTAAGCAAAAAATATGAATATTTCCTTGTTTTGACACTCTTGACGATTTTTTTGACACACTTCTGGTACAGTTATCGAACATATCGTCCTGACGGCTATTTTAATTGAGTGTACCTGTTTTTAGAAATAAAAATTTTTGAAATCCTTTCAGCGGTTTTCTAAATTTCGTAGGTGGTGACGGACGACCGACCAGCAGACAGATATACATTTTTTTTTGCTGTTTTAAAATCGTTATGACCTGAAACGTTGAGAAATGCCCTAAAAAGTGGGGGTAGGAATTTCACTTTTGGCTCGAGAATGTAATACTTATGTCTTTCAGACCGAAGTAATTGAAAAAAATTGTATTCCCGAATAGTTTCGTTTAATAGCCAAAAAATTCAAGTTATACAATACAGCCACTATTATTGATCTGAATGAATTGGAGGTAGAATGTCGATCAGAATTGATAATCGCTGACAAATGTTATCTACAAATATATTGTAGGTGGTACGAAGTTCACCGAGTGGGTCTTCTAGTTAATTTGTTAAAATTTGTAATTTTAAATTAAATCAGTGCTAATCGGTGTACAATATTTTTAGTTAACCTGTTTTTGCTAATACAATAAGATTTGCTGATTTACCCACACGTGAGCATGCAACATATAGTTGCCCATGGGATTGGAAACATGGATTTGCCAAGTCCAAGCCACAAATGGACATTGTTTGTCCTTGAGACTTATTTATGGTCATGGCGAAAGCCAAACGAATAGGAAATTGAAGTCTTTTGAATGGTATTGGAGAATCTGATGGTATCAATGGAGAATCTGATGGTATCAACTTGTTATTATTATTTTTTAATATCAGCACAATGCTTTAAACTGTAGCTAGCTTCATTCTTTATTGATCATGAGGAAAAAGTTAAGAAATTTTAAACTTTTTCATTGAGAAAAATATATTTCAAAAATAAATTTTTTTTCCTCAAAATAAATTTTGATACAAACTTGGTAAAAGTAATTTCATTGTGCATGCACTGTAACGTTTTTGGGGCTTAAACTGTTTCTAAACGTTAAAGGCTCAAAATAGCTAAATCGTTTTTATGCCTTTTTCGACAATTTATTAACCTTTCAAAAACGTCTATGAAATAATGACTGTCCATGAAATAATGATTTTAAGCGGCGTTTAAAAGTAATATTAGAAAAGAAGTAATAAATTATGTGCAATACCCTAACAAACTATTGTTTTAATACAGATTTAGTGACAATACAAATTAGTTATCATCATTATAGCATTTACTGTTTTTTGTCAAACCAAATTTGAAATTTTCCACCTTCGTGATTTTGATTTGTTGATTTTCTGATTGATTGATCGTGATTTTCTAAAATATAAATAAAAACCAAAAAAACAAAAAAAACGGAACGACGTGACTTTATAGCTTAACTTTTTGGTTGATAGCTCATGTTATTGGCCATTACGTTATCTAGACGTATTTACTACTAACCGTAATTTTGGGTATTCATAGAGAAATCATTAAAATTAATAAACTTTAAAGTAGTGTTGTCAAAATTCTAATGATTTCTAATGAATTTTAATGTTTTTAAGATGTTCGGTAAAGTAGATTTTTTCTGTATTATTTGCCGTGACTCATTTCTCAAAAATACCGATGAAATTGAAATTTAGTCGTTTTTCGCAGAAATATTATTTTTTGTTTTGCTTTATCCTCTTCTACAAAAATTAAATTACGAAAAAACAAATATTGAAAAACAAATATTACATGAATTTCAACACCACAATCTGGCAAAATTTATTCAAATGCGATAGCAGAGTAAATTGAAATTTTTGAGTCAATTTGCAGATTCAATTTCAATTTCATCGATAATGGGCCACGGCAATTAT